>WNWU01000071.1:268349-280574 GCA_012654045.1 Ptyas mucosa
CCGTGGTCATGTGGCCGGCATGACTCAATGCCAAAGGCGCACGGAACCCTGTTACCTTCCCACCAAAGGAGGTCCCTATTTTTTCTACTTGCGTTTTTTTATGTGTTTTCGAACTGCTAGGTTTGCAGAAGCTGGGACAAGTCACGGGAGCTCACCCCGTTATGCGGCGCTAGGGATTCAAACTGCTGCACTGCCGACCGTTTGATCGACAAGCTCAGCATCTTAGCCACTGAGCCACCGCGTCCCCCCCCAAATAAGTCATTACAACTCCTGAAAGCTTATGTAGACTCTCCCACCAAAGTCGCCTCTAAGTGGATATTTGAAACATCGCACCCCCTTCCCCCCCAAATCGAAAAGGCTGCTCTCTTTTCCATTTTTCATCTTAAACAATGCTATTTTAACAATTTTTTTGCAAGTAAACGCAAAGGACATGGTTTCTAATTCTCCCATGGGGTAACACACAGCAACTCTGAAGGTTTTTTTGTCTCCTGCCAGAATTTCTCTATTCCAGGCTGGGGGTTGTGTAAAACCAAGGGGACTTGTACTGTGGTACACTAAAATGACAATTTCCCCAAGACCCCTTGCTCACACAAGAATGAGCCCCTCCTCTCCAGCTCCTCCTCCTCCTCCTCCTTTTCTCCCTCACAGGAGTCCATTTCATAATTTACCCGCTTATTTTTGATCCTTTGAAGTTTAGTTATGTGTTTCAGATGTCAGGATAAAGCAATTAGCACCCTCCCTGGTCTCTGGATGTCTGAGGCTGACCAGAGAAGCAGTTAAAAGTGCTCCTGTAACGTAATCTTGTCTCTGCAGTATTGACCTGGAATTTCCACGGGAGGGTAAGAATTTTAAAAGCAAGGCGCTGAACATTCATGAAGAAATAACATGTATTTGAATAAAAATCAAATCAATGTAAAGACACACACACACAGAGAGGCAATCGGAGGTTTACACACAGAGGGAGGGAGAGATTATAAACCATAGATGTAAAGAACCAATTTCCTCTCAGAATTGCTTCTAAGATGCTTTCTTTCCTTCCCACTCTCCCACTCCCACCGCCCGCTTCTCAGTGCTTTCATCTTTTGGGTAAAACATAGATTTGAAGCAAAGATGGTTTGCAAACATCTACTTTCCTTTATGAACTGTCCAACATATAGAACACAAATTCTTTGATGGATAAAAAAATACAGACTGTTATCCTGTTTGCTTTTGCTCCATGCTTGTTTTTTCCCCCCCAAACCAGCATAAATGCATCAGTGGTGGGATTCAATTTTTTTTTACTAGCAGTTCTGTGGGCGTGGCTTGGTGGGTGTCACATGGCTTGGTGGGCGTGGCTTGGTGGGCATGGCAGGGGGAAGGATACTGTAAAATCTCCATTCCCTCCCCACTCCAGGAGAAGGATACTGCAAAATCCCCATTTCCTCTCGATCAGCTGGGACTCGGGAGGCAGAGAATAGATGGGGGTGGGGTCAGTCAAAGATGGTATTTACCGCTCTCTGAAATACTCAAAATTTCCGCTACTGGTTCTCCAGAACTGGTCAGAACTTTCTGAATATCACCTCTGAAATGCATGCTATGCAAACCTAGAAGTCTAAGGGCCTTATGGCTTATTTGGTTTTATCGTGCGCACTGACGACGTCTCCTCGAATGGTGACGAAACGATTGCAACCAAACTGCCCAGCTCGGTGCTCAGACCAACAGCCCAACTACCAACCCGAGCTCCTTATAGTCAAATACATTTCGAAGAAGGTTTTGGTTACTTACCCTTGGCTCGGTGGTCTTCTTCTTTAGGACACTGTCCGCCCTCCCACCATTTTCGCTTCAGGATTTCCAGACGGTTTGTCTCCTGCAGCTGGAGAATGGCCAAGTCAAACTCATCGCGGAAAAGAGAACCTGTAAAGCCAAGGGGGCAAATCAAAAACCGAAAGAATAAGCAGCTATTCTATTTATTCTGTCTCGGGGGTTTTTCCATTTATGTCCGTTTCTTTTTTGTGAAACATCGCGGGAAATCTTGAACGTCAGGTAAAATAAAATCTTTTAAAATGTATTCTTGCCTGAGTCTTTAAAGTTACAACAGGAGAAGCTGTTCTAAAACTCTCCTGATGCACCCTCCGAAGCTGTAGCCGCATTCCAGAAGAACAAAGATATTTTCTACAGTTCCCAAAAGTCTTAATTTGTTCATTGCTGAAACTTAGAAATCTTTCGTATTATGGAAAATTTATTTTCCACAATACATTCTCATAGTTACATTGCTCTGAATGTGTTCCTGCCCTGTTTCCCTGAAAATAAGACCTCCCTGGATAATAAACCAAATCGGGCTTTTGAGTGCATACGCTAAAATAAGCCCCCTCCGAAAATAAGCCCTCCCCAAAAATATTTAAACGCCTGCACAGCCGGTCCCCGCCATTTCCTCTGGTTAGGGTTAGGGAGACAAAGCTGGAAATCAGGTAAGACGGCAGGAGGAGCCCCGTCTTGTTCCACACACCCCAAAATAATAAGATCTCCCCAAAAATAAGGCCAAGCGCTTATTTCAGGGTTCCAAAAAAATATAAAACAGAGTCTTATTTTCGGGGAAACTTGGTATTTCTCCTTCTTCCTACAATAAAACCAGGGCATACAAGACTAGGTAGTTTCTCATAGGAGCCTGAGTGGCGTAGCAGGCTAATGCCTCCTATTAAGGCAGCATTTAACATCCAGCTGCCTGCAATTACTGCGAGTTCTAATCTCACCAGGCTCAAGGTTGACTCAGCCTTCCATCCTTTCTAAGGTGGGTAAAATGAGGACCCGGTTTGTGGGGGCAATAAGCTGACTTTGTATAAAATATACAAAAGTATGAAGGCTATTGCTTAACACATTGTAAGCCGCCCTGAGTCTCCGGAGAAGGGCGGCATATAAATATAAATAAATAAATAAAAAATATGGGTTATTTCTTATCTTAGAGGTTCAAAGATATTTGTTCAGCAAGCAAAGCCATCAGACAATTCAGTGTGGGATAGGAATAACTTCTTTTCGGGGCAGAGGTCCCTGCGTGAAAGGGCTTCTGATGTTTTATGAATCTGTAGGGTCTGTTCATGCCCTGAACCTCTGCAGACAGCTCAGAATAGCTAGAATTTCACTTCGCTGCCTACCGACTGGCATGCCAATCCCGTAGCCCTTGGTGTCCAGAAGACCCCCGACCTGGGTGAGGTTGCAATTGCGCTGGCGGTAATACTCGTTCATGGTGGACTCCAGCAGGAAAGCATAGTTAGAATTGAGCACGCGGGCGATGCCTTCTTCCGTGCTTTTAACAAAGACGCTCGGCTGCTTAGAATACATGTAGTTCCACATTCTCTGATATGTCTGGTACCGTGAGTTCTTAACAAAACAAGAGAATAAAGGTAAGTCTAACCCAGCGATCGATTGGGATAGAACTCCCTACAGAGCCAGAGATGGGCTTTATTATTTATTTATCTCAGACCCCTCACATCCTGAACATAGTTTTTTTCAACTTCTACCCTCAAACGGCGCTATAGGGCATTGCACACCAGAACAACTAGACACAAGGACAGTAGTTTCCTGCATGCCATCAATCTGCTAAACAACTAATTTACTAAGACTGTATTACTATTATTCTTCTCATCGTTCCTGTTACCTATCTCCTCCCGCTTATGACTATAACCTTGTGGCTTGTGTCTTTACGATTGATATTGTTTTATTCAGTTTCCTAGTATGATTTGATTGCTTATTTAGTATCCTATGACTATCACTAAGTGTTGTATCTTATGATTCTTGATGAATGTATTTTTTTTATGTACACTAAGAGCATATGCACCAAAGACAAATTCCAAAGACACACAAAGTGTGTCCAATCACACTTGGCCAATAAAGAATTCTATTCTATTCTATTCTATTCTATTCTATTCTATTCTATTCTATTCTATTCTATTCTATTCTATTCTATTCTACTCTACTCTACTCTACTCTTTATTCCACTATTCTATTCTATTCTATTCTATTCTATTCTATTCTATTCTATTATATTCTAAATGGAGATTTTGCAGTATCCTTCCCCTGCCACACCTACCAAGCCACGCCCACAGAACCGGTACTAAAAAAAATTGAATTCCACCACTGTCTTACTTGGAAAAATGTCATGCTGGAGCCGCCGTGGATTGTGCCGTACTCAATAGCTGTCTGGTCAGCCAGATCGTCGACGGATTCAATGGGCACTTCCATGCGCTGCACGGTGAGAAAAGCCGCCAGGTTAGCCGTATAGGAGGAGATGATGATCAAGGTAAAAGCCCACCTTGAGTGGAAGAAAAGGAAGCAAGAGACACAATGGAAACGATCTGGGCTTTGCAACTTAAGAGTGATCCCTTCCCTTCTGAATGGCGCTAAACGTCCATGACTACCTAAGAAGTCAATATATCAAGAACTGGCTGGCTTAAGTGGAAAAAAGCCTTAATCTGTGCAAAATAAGGGCACATGTTCTAGATGTCAGCATTCCAAGTAATGCACCCATAGAAAGCAGAACTCCAGGGCAGGTAGATTCCTCAAAGAACAATTTATTGGGTACATCACATTGGCACAACTGGTGAAAAACCGTCTCTGAAAGTTCTCGCGGTTTTCACCTACTTAAAAAATGAAAACTCCCCCTTTCCCCCAAGTCATCAGTCACATTGTCCAATGGAGGTGCTGACCGGTTGCTTGGTTACTCTACTCCTCCTCTTTCCAGCCACCTCTTGAAATGTCTGTCCTTGATCCCCACAGGCAAACTTTCTGTTTCGACTACAAAACCCCAGCTATCTATTCCCCCCACTCCCTGTTTTGTGGCAACCCTGAAGCCGAAAAGATGGCCTCACCCAGGTTCGCTTCCGGGTTGACGCTAGAATCAATGGACATCTTAGAAAGCAGCCTTTTGAGACTTGGTTCCTTCCAGATGTGCAGAAAGAGCAACCTAGAATTCTCACCATTCTGGCTGAAGGCCGGGAATTGAGATGCAATCTTCAAACATCTGGAAGAGGAACTAATTTTGTTCATCTAATACTACTTCCTTTGCACATCAGGGCAGGGGTGGGCTCCTGGGGGTTCGCAGGGGTTCGGGAGAACCTCTAGCTAAGATTCCGTGCAGTTCGGAGAACCCCCAAATCCCACTCATGGCTGGCCCCACCCACCCTGCCCATCCTAGGAGCCCCCATGTGGCCTGTTTTGGACGCAGGGCACGCGTGGCGGCTCAGGGAGGGCGAAAAATGGGCCTACCAGAAGTTTGGGAAGGCCAGAAACGGGCCTGTTTCCAGCCTTTAGAGGGCCTCCAGAGCCTGGGGAGGCTGTTTTCGTCCTCCCAGAGGCTCAAGGAAAGCCTCTGGAAGGGCAAAAATGCTCCTCCCCCCCCCGCCGTGGTGCAGGAGGCCAACTAGGCCACACCCACAATGGCCACGCCCACCCAGCAACCAGGCAGAGAACCCCTTGCTAACATTTTTGAAGCCCACTCCTGGATAAGGGTAGGGTTGGAGACCGAAGGCAGCATTGCAAGATTTGTTTCTTCTACCCGCGGGATCGTTGGGTCCCACATTATTACTGCGCATAAACTGTTTTGCTATTAAAGTTTCAAGACGTTTCCGACTTCTTCTTTTTTTAATCAACGAAAACCCAAGGGCATTACGGAACAAAACGGTTGTGGAGATTAAGTTTTACATAGCTACTGGAATAGAGAGATATTGTATACTAGCCAAGAGCTAGAAAACCATGTCATAGAGAAATTTGGTGTTTTCTTTCTTAGAAGGAAAGCCTGTTTATATCTATCTCCTTTTTTTTTTTTTTTTACCCTCGGCTGCTCATAGATTCCCGAGATTCAATCTTGCAACTAAGAGCAAGAAACATTAATGCCAACCGACTCCGGAGGGGATACCAAATTTATCATCAGATTTCATGCTAGCATGGGGAACTAATAGCTTTGTTTAGAATTTAATTCAAACAAATCTTGAAGGATTATGGAAAATGGGTTCACTTAATCTTTGGGAAATATGAGTATATAAAGCTTCTCCAAATGGGAATATCTGGACCTAGAGTGCCATTAACTGTCTCAGTTGCTATTGCATCGGATGTCTTCTCTATTATTTGGGGTTGGCTAGTCTAGAGAGAAGAAGGACTAGGGGGGACATAACAGCAGTATTCCAGTATTTTGACTCAGGTCAAAGTTGACTCAGCCTTCCAGCCTTCCGAGGTAGGTAAAATGAGGACCCGGATTGTGGGGGCAATAAGCTGACTTTGTATAAAAAAGAACACCGCTTGGGGGGGGCGAAAGCCCTACTAAGCAGGTATATACAAAAGTAGGAAGGCTATTGCTTAACGCATTGTAAGCCCCCCTGAGTCTCCGGAGAAGGGTGGCATATAAATCGAACCAATAAACAATATTTAAGAGGCTGCCACAAAGAAGAGGGAGTCAAGCTATTCTCCAAAGAACCTGAGGACAGGACAAGAAACAATCAGGGGTGGGATCCAAAAATTTTAGCAACCCGTTCTCCACCCGGTTGCTGGGTGGGCGTGGCCATGGTGGGTGTGGCCTACTTGGCCTCCTGAACCATGGCATTTTCACCCTCCCCAAGCTCCAGAGGCTTTTCTTGAGCCTCCCGGAGGGCAAAAATGGCCTCCCACCTCCAGAGGCCGGAAACTGGCCCAACTCTGGACTTCCGGAACTCCCGGGAGGCCCATTTTTCGCCCCCCCGAGCCTCCGCACAGGTGCTGCACTTACCTGGCATCCAAAACAGGCCGTGTGGAGACTCCTGGGAGGGGCGGGGTGGGGTGGGAAGGGCCAGCTAGTCCTTGCAACTACCAGTTTGGCGCACCAGATGTAAAATTAGTATCTGATTTGCCCGAACTGGTCTGAACCGGCTGAATCCCATCCCGGGAAACAATGGACGGAAACTAATCAAGGAGAGAAGCAACCTGGAATTAAGGAGAAACTTCCTAACTGTGAGAACAATTAACCAGTGGAACTGCTTGCCACCAGAGGTTGTGGATGCTTCATCACTGGTGGTTTTAAAGAAAAGACTGGACAGTCTCACTTCTCTAAAATGGTACAGGGCGGAGGTGGGTTTCAGCAGGTTCTGACCAGTTCTGGAGAACCGGTAGTGGAAATTTTGAGTAGTTCGAGAACCGGTAGTAAAAATTCTGTCTGGCCCCGTCTCCATCTATTCTCTGCTTCCCAAGTCCCAGCTGATAAGAAGGAAATGGGGATTTTGCAGTATCCTTCCCCTGGAGTGGAGTGGGAATGGAGATTTTACAGTATCCTTCCCCTGCCACGCCCACCACACCACGCCCACCAAGCCACACCCACAGAATTGGTAGTAAAAAATTTTGAAACCCACCACTGATACAGGGTTGGACTAGAAGATCTCCAAGGTCCCTTCCAGCTCTATTCTGATGGTCTCTTCCCCCCCCCCCCAATAATCCATGTCTATAACATTCTATGGAACCACCTCAAGAAGAAACATGATTTTTTAAAATTTTCATTTTCTTACCAAACTCCACTGACGCAGCGGGTAGACAAAGCTCGAGGGGCGATCGTGGATCCCTGTTGCATGAATCCGCCAACCGGAAACCACAGGCTGTTGCCCAGAGAATACTGATTTACCAGAAGATTGCATCGCCCTTGGGAACAGGGATGGGGGCTGTACCACTCGTAGGGTGTCAATCTGCGGCATCAAAACACAACGCATCCGGTTACACCGGCATGCAAACACAGGGCACCATAGAAGCAGGGCCGCCAAGAGTGCTGGAACAAGACTAATATGGACCCTCTGCCCTCGCGTGGCAGAGACCCAAAGACCATTTCTGTCAGGGTTCCAGAAAAACCTCCCCAGCTCCAAGTAAAGACTCTGAAGCAAGCATTTTCAAAGTTCTATTTACTAGAATAGGTAAACTGGCACATTTCGGAAAAACCCGAATCGGAGAGGTCCGGGTTTTCCCTCAGTAAATCAAAACCCCCAAAACCATCCCCTCAGTCCTCAGTCGATCACATGCTGCAATCAACCGCCGTCCCATCTCGAGACATCACTCCGACCACTCCTTCTCCAGATGCAGGATCGCCCTGACCTCGACCGACAGGAAGAATGCTATTATGTCTACAGACAACCCCTCTACTAAATCCCCCTTCCTACTTTCCAGAATATGAGAAGGGGGCGGCATGGAAGCTTCCGGCCTAACATGGCTTCCAATGCTGACGATTTCCACACAAATTAAGTGTGTTCTTAATTAACATTAAGAATAAAGGATAAAGAGGAATCGGTGTATTTCAAGACATGGGGACGATTTTATGCTTGGTTAGGAAAAAGAGATATGAATGAATGAATGAAAGAGTAGAGATGAATAAATCAGAAAAGAAAAAAAGAAAAGGAGAGAAAAGACAGAGTGGGAATAGAAATCCAGACGACATCTGAGTAAATGAAAAAGGGGAAGGAGGGGAAAAGGGGGAAAAAAATGTTATTATATAAATGCATAGTAATGTTGAAAGTTGTGTAACCAGCAAAATGGAAAAGAAACTGAAATTGTCCCAACAGACAACTGGGACTGCTCGAATACCACATTGAAAATATACTGAATGGAAAATAAACACAACAACCGAGAGGGAATGAAGAGAGGAGGAGAAAGGTAGAGGAGAAAGAGGGGAGAAGAGAGGGAAGGAGAGGGAAGGATAGAGGAAAGGGAAGAGAGGAGAGGAAGGAAAAGAGGGGGAAAGGAGAGTAGGAGAGAAGGTTAGGAAGGGAGGAAGAAGAGAGGAGTGGGGGAAGGGAAGGGGAAGGAGAGGAGGAAGAGGAAAGTTGAAAAGGATAGGAGTAGAGAAGGAAAAAAGAAAAGGAGAAGGATTGTTGTTTAACGATGAGATGGAAGGGTAGAAGAGCAGTCCAGAGTATATCTTATTTCAATTATTTAAAGCAGAAAAATGAATTAATATGGAATCCAAAGATAATATGTGCAATTGATAGTGGTTAAGAGTTTATATATGTATGTTTATGAGAAATAAAAAATTTAAAAAATGGAATAAAAAACAAATTAAGTGTGTGACATCCACCTGGCCCTCCAAATTCAATAAATTACATAAATAACTGTTCACTGAGTTTCAGGTTAATGATGGTTATGTCAAACAAGGCTGCAAGGCGGTTTTGCTATACACACAAAGTATAGAGTATGAACTATATATCCAATATTGTTTTTCTTTTTTAAAATTTGGTTTTGTCGGCGTTCCTCCTTAAATTGGCTAAGGGAGTGGCCAATTAGCCCCAAGCCTTACTCTCGAGGAGACCTCCTCCTGAGGAGCCACTCCTGCCTTTTGGCAGCTCTGCGCGCCCGTGCATTGAGAAGAGGCTCCTCCTCTTCGTCCTCTTCACTTAAGGGAGCTTCTGGAGGTTCTGAAGGCCCTGGCTGAATCCCCACCTCTGGCACCACATCTTCTCCAGCCTCCTCACTGTCCGACTCAAGCGCCAGCTGCACAGGCTGCTGGCGCAGCACCACACAGCCCTTCCAGAACCCGAATCGGAGGAGGAGGAGGCGTGGGAGTCAGGGCCAGCATCAAAGCAACCTGAGAGCTTCGAGGGGGAAGAGGGAATGGATCTGTCAGAGAGAAAGAGAGAGAGAGAGGCAGAGCCTGGGCCGTCTGTCAGCCCTCAGATGGAGAGTCAACAGCCAGGTCTGGAGGTGGCTGATGAGGAAGAGGAGGGACAGCTGGGTCCAGTGCCTGATGCACAGAAGGCAGAGGAGAGGAGAGCAGTGGAACTCTATGGGCCGGTCCTTGGGATGGAACAGCCACCGCTGCTAGCGAAGCCCCACCCTAGCTCTGGGGATAAAAGGCAGGGTGCGGAGATGAATAGATGTGGTAGACAACTATTCATCTCCCTGCTGAACAGACTTGTTAGCCTACTGTGTGTGAGAGAGAAAAACTTTTTGTCAGGATTACTGGCGCTCCTAATAAAGGAGCTCTGACTACAGAGCGTTCGTCATGTTTGGGAGCTCGGTCATCACAAGATCCTCACTTTACACACCCACACCCGAAACCCTTATAAACAGAAGAACACAGACACTGACATCCCCTAAACTCCGCTGAAGATGTTACCTAGTGTGATGACCCGGGGTGTGACACAAAGGCAACACAGCCAGAGAACCGATATGAGTCCTTTTATTATCACCAACTGTGCCCCCAATGTCCCTTTCAACTCTCCGGCCTGGAGAGAGCTCTTCCACCAACCTGTAATAGTCTTTGGCTGACAACACTTCCGTCCCAAACGTTGTAAACAGAAAACTTTCAACTAAAAATCCAACAAGGCAAGACAAGGTAATTAATCCGGCAGGGCAAGCAAAATGGGGAATTCCAGAAGCGAAGTAGCACGGCAGTAAATCAAACCAGTTGGGAGGATGCCCGGAACTCAGATAAGCACCAGGTGAGCTCAGTGTTTGTTCCCGACAACCGGCCCTCCCGTTTGCCTCTCCTTTTAAACTCCATCAGCAGCTTGTAAAGAAGATCAGGTCCCTTTCCTGTCTCGTAAGCCACGCAACCCATGTTGCTCTCTTCTCCGTTCCTCCCTGCGTTGCCTAGGTCTTCGTCGGAACCCCCTCTCCCTTGTTCTATCTCTCCCCTGCTCTGCCCAGCCTGACTTTGCTCTTCCCCAGTTTCTTCCACAGCCAACGGATCCACTCTCTCGCTCTCTGTCAGCCGTTCCTCTTCCCCTTTGGATTCAGACTCCAACAGGGGTATGACACTTAGCCTGGTAACAAAACATTCGGAAACCAACCCACAAGCTTGGAGAACAAACCTTCACCCTCATCCTACACCCGAGCCATGGTTATTCACCTCTATCGCAAACGGACGTTTTTCTGTGGACCGGAGGGGACGTGGTTTTGTGTGCATCCCGGGGATGGGACTTCGCTTGTTTGCACGGACCGCTTTCTGGCATGCCGTGGCCTGCTGCCAATCCACGGACCGGGGATTTAAAAGCATGTTCTTTACACAGCCCTCATCTTTCTCACTCTACGAGAGTAGTTACTACTTAGGGATATTGTTTGGCAGAAGTATGATTTTTTCCCCCCTCTTGGTTAGCCACCTGACACTGGGTGTCTGTTATCTGAAGCCCCGTGTCATTGGCGCAGATGCGTTTAGAAAACATATCCGGAGCAGCCGTATCTTTGTGCCGACAGGCTCCAACTGTGTTATAAGTGGCTTCAAAATCCTGTGTGTTGCTGAAAACCTTTATGAGCTCATGAATCTGACAGTTTCAGTTGCACTAAGAGACCCCCGAAGGTGACCAGTATTATAGCTTTGTAGCCTTCATATGCATCTACAAAGAGTGAAAATCTGTGGTGTCTCTTGCGGAAACTGAAGAGATGCGATCCTGTTTTGACTGGAAAGAATTGCAATGGTGGGGGTCAGAAAATTCTGTTTCTACCAAAAATAGGTAATTGTTGCAGGGAAGAGCTACAATCTAGTACAACTGCATATATAGCAACATACAGCTATGGTCTGCCTTTCCAAAAACTTCAGATTTAACCTTCTTAGATTCCCCCCCATCCCTAATTTACAGAAATTCTGGACATTTGTCAAATAAAAAAAAATATACTACAGTGATCTGGACTCATCTTTAGAAGGAGACTATACATTTACTAATAGTTCTAATTCATTTTGAAGAAAACGTGGGACATCTGTTTTAATCAATCGAAGGTTAAGCTTTGTATTTGCATTGTTTTTAGAAATAACGTGATATTGGAAATAACAAATCATTTATGATCCTAGGATTCTTGACGAATGTGTCTTGTCTTTTTATGTCTACTGAGAGCATATACACCAAAGGCAAATTCCTTGTGTGTCCAATCACACTTGGCCAATAAAGAATTCTATCTATCTACCCTGTTTTCCCCAAAATAAGACATCCCCTGAAAATAAGCCCAATCGGGTTTTTGAGCGCATGGCAATAAGGTCAAGCACTTATTTCAGGGTTAAAAAAAATAGAAGACAAGGTCTTATTTTGGGGAAACACGATATCTATCCATCCATCCATCCATCCACCCACCATGTTTCCCCCAAAATAAGACATCGCCTGATAATAAGCCCAATTGGGCTTTTGAGCGCATGGCAATAAGGCCAAGCACTTATTTCAGGGTTCAAAAAAATAGAAGACAAGGTCTTATTTTTGGGGAAACAGGGCATCCATCTATCTATCTATCTATCTATCTATCTATCTATCTATCTATCTATCTATC
>WNWU01000071.1:280584-294654 GCA_012654045.1 Ptyas mucosa
ATCTATCTATCTATCTATCTATCTATCTATCTATCTATCTATCTATCATCTAATCCTTAGATGAACCTCATGTCATTCAGGTTGCTCGATTGATTGATTGATTGATTGCACAATTCTACGCATATTTATTTGAAACCCTTTCTCTCCAATTCAGCAGGATAACAATTTTTTTCTCCACTAATTATTATTATTTTTTTAGGAATGCAACCAAAATCTCCTCGCCAACATCGGATCTATTCCTGTGGGAACGCACTAGTTCAACCGGGAGCGTCAAATGCAAACAAACCTCACCCAAAGTACACTTGCAGCTTCATAGTTGCCTTGAAGCATCTTTATAAGTACACCTCACATGGGACTCGAGATCAAATCGATACAGAGACTCCCCCGTTTTTTTTTTGTTGTTGTTGTTGTGTATCTAAGGAAGCCTAGGTTATAATCAGACAAGGCAGGAAGCTTGTTTGTTTATGCAACGTTTTTCCCAGACAGGATGATGAGCCTGGTTTGATCATTTCACTCTGAAGCTGCCAAAAGATAATTGTTGCTACTAAAAAGTATAATCATTTCTTTTTTATTATTATTCTGGAAAATCCTTGCTTTATGTCTCATCCCCATACAATTGGATTTGTATTGAGTCTGCAATCTTTTTTAATTTTATTTTATTGGCTTAAACATCCAGTTCTGATTTTCCGCAGAGGAATTCATACCCAAACACAACAGTGTGCCATCTGATTCTGCCGAAGCTCAGTGGCGGAATTCAGCCGGTTTGGACAAACCGGTAATGGTGACCTGAGGGTGGCCATGAAGAAGTTGCTCTGACCCACCTGTCCTGGCACTATGCCGTTCTATTTAGCCATGTTTTCTAAGCCGCGCACATGCGTGCAAGCTGCACGCACTGACATTTTTCAAACCGGTGGTAAAATTATGCGAAAATCACCTCTGCCGAAGCTAATGTCTAACGTCCCTTTCTAGGCATCTCAAGGCCTTTGGTTGGGGCACCGTCCGTCCAGCCTAACTTCAAATCAACCTTAATAAAGACCTCTGTTTGGCTTCTATTCATGATTCCCTGCTTTCAGAGTGAACAGCCACTCAGCAATTATGGTGTCTGAGTTTTATAGGAAAAACAAAACGAGGAGTAGCTTTTAGCATGGAAGGATTTAGGATTTTCTTTCCTCTGTAGAAGATCCTGTGTCATCTGTTATTTGGGCGGTGAGGTTTTTGTGTGACCTTCAGTTTCAACGAAGGGCATCTTAATAAACAGTGAGTGGCAGCTCCCTAGTTATATTCTGCTCGCTGGCTGATCAGTATCAACTGGCCAACTGAGGAACACAGTGGTGGGTTTCTACCGGTTCGCGAACCGGTAGCGGCAGTGGTGGGAGGCTCCGCCCACCCGCCCGGACGTCATCACGGATGCTCTGTGCATGCGTAGAAGGTTCTGTGCGTGTGCAGAAGCGCCAGATGTGAGCGAAGTGCCGGCGTGGGCGCGCTCACAGTTCTGAACTGGTAGCGAAGGTAAGTAAAACCCACTACTGGTGGAACGGGAGCGATTTCAGTTGGCTTGCAAAAAAATGGCAGTAGAACTCAAAAGGATATTAGTATGCTGGGGTCGGGGGTGAGAAATACTCTCAAAGGGTCCCTTCTGCTGTAGTGCAACACTCAGTAAAAAGGGCAATTCATTTGTTCTAAACACATCTTACTATTCCCATTCTCTTAAGGACATTAGTCATGCCTGTAAAAACGTGGGGACCTCAACTCCCAGAGTTCTTTCGGGATTTGGGCCATGTCCCGTTTCGTTGTTCGGCAACTGCTTGCAACTTCTTCATGGCAGCCCCCTACAGAACGCATTGTGGAAATCCAATTGTGAGGTTGTTGGAGTATGGATCACGAGCTAGGCGCTAGAAGTGGGTTTTCATTTCCTTCCAGATTCCCAAACTAGCTACAGCTCCAGGATTTCCTCATGAACTCACATGTCAGTCCTAGTCCATGTCATCTGGCTGCTCCCAAAAGGGTAGACTGGGAAGTTGAAGGGGGCGGGGGGGGAAACCATTGCACGAAAAGGCAATACCAAGATAAACCCATATGGTTACCAAAAACACTGATGGTTGAGCGGAGTATAGTACAGTTGTTAAGGTGTTGTGTTAGGACCAGGGAGATCTAGATTCAGGTACACCCACATCCAAGGAAACTGTCAGGGTTCCAAGTAATACAGTCATTTCAAAACAGAACTCCGAGGCAGGGATTCAGGCTGACAGAAATGTCTAGGCTGACCACTCTTTATTGGTCCAACCTACCCAGGGGTGGTACCGTGTTTCCCCAAAAATAAGACCCTATCTTATATTTTTTGAACCCTGAAATAAGCGCTCGGCCTTATTGCCATGCGCTCAAAAGCCCGATTGGGCTTATTATCAGGGGATGTCTTATTTTGGGGGGAAACAGGGTATTCACTTACCTTCGCTACTGGTTTGCAAATGTGAGCCCGTGCTTGTGCACTTCGCTTGTACATGCCAACTCTGTGCATGAGCAGAGCGTCAAAAATGGGATGTGATGACGTCCGGGTGGGTGGAGCCTCTCACGGCCGCCGCTACCGGTTCGCCCCGAACCGGATAGAACTGGCTGAATCCCACCAGTGAACCTACCTCACTGAACTCATGTTTGGGAAAGGTAGGAGGGAGCATTACTATGGAATGCCACCTTGAGCTCCTGAAGGATAGGAAAGGATAGGTAGGATAGGACATAAATAAATATAGGAGCTGAACTCAACTTAAGAGAGTCCCCCCGGTGACCTTGTGCAAGAACTGTGATGTTTCCTGGAGCTGATTGGAAAGTCAATAGGCATAAGTATCCTCTCCATCCATCCATCCCTCCCTCATCAACCATGGACAAAGCAACCCCACATTAGATTTCTCCATGTAGTAATTTGAAGCTGCCAGTAAGTGTCACTGTGAGGACAGGGAATAGACATAGAATGAAAAGTTAACTGTACCGGGCTACCAGGAAGAGGACGCAGCTCACGGCAAGGTAGGCAAGTAACATGAAGAGCCAAACCCCAGGAGAGAATGGATCCAGAAAAGAGAAATAGCCAGGTTTGCGTCCCTAAGACAGAGATAATAATAATAATCACCACAATTCAGTTCTTATGGCTTTCATGCATACTTAAAAACAAACCTTTGTTGTACAGAATAACAAATGACAAGACAGAGATTGACTGCAGAACACACTAGGCTAAAACAGACAGGATAGAGTTAGCTCAGGAAGGTTCGCTTGGGATTCGCTATCTGGGGGTAACACATCCACCGTGCAAATTGTCTGAGCTAAAAAGGTAAAGGTTCCCCTCGCACATATGTGCTAGTCATTCCCGACTCTAGGAACGGTGCTCATCTCCGTTTCAAAGCCGAAAAGCCAGCGCTGTCCGAAGATGTCTCCATGGTCATGTGGTTGGCATGACTCAACACCAAAGGCGCATGGAACGCTGTTCCCTTCCCACCAAAGGTGGTCCCTATTTTTTCTACTTGCATTTTTCTTACATGTTTTGGAACTGCTAGGTTGGCAGAAGCTGGGACAAGTAACGGGAGCTCACCCTGTTACGCAGCACTAGGGATTCGAACCGCTGAACTGCTGACCTTTCGATCGACAAACTCAGCGTCTTAGCCACTGAGCCACCGCATCCCTATTTGTCTGAGCTAGGCTATCACAAATACTTCATTGTGGTTCCTAATCCGGCTATGGGAACAAGTCCAGTTTAGATGGACACCCAATCAAAATCCGTTTTGGAGAACACATACATGGAGAGAAAATGATAATGCAACATATAGATTTATATTGAAGAGCCTTGGTGGTGCAGCAGACTAAAGTGCTGTTAAGTAGCATCAGCTGCCTGCAATTACTGCAAGTTCGAATCTCACCAGGCTCAAGGTTGACTCAGCCTTCCATCCTTTCGAGGTAGGTAAAATGAGGACCTGGATTGTGGGGGCAATAAGCTGACTTTGTATAAAAAAGAATACCGCTGGAGGGTGGGGGGGCGAAAGCCCTACTAAGCAGGTATATACAAAAGTATGAAGGCTATTGCTTAACACGTTGTAAGCCGCCCTGAGTCTCCGGAGAAGGGCGGCATATAAATCGAACCAATAAATAAATAAATAAATTTAAAGCCAGAAATATTTTTGTTCGGTATATTGGCAGAAAAATATGACAAAGGGAATTTATATTTAAGATTACATGTTTTGAAAGCAGCGAGAATTGCATTTGCACGATATTGAGAAAAGGAGGAAATTTCTACAGATGAAAATATAATTAAAAAAAATATTAGACTGTGCAGAAATGGATGGGTTAACATTAAAGATAAAAGGTAAAGAAGATGCAGAATTTTTTTAAACTTGGGATTTGTTTTGCAAATAGTTAGCTAATAAAGGTAGGAATTAGAAGTTGGAAGAATATCATTATATACAAGTAAAGAAAATAACAATAACAACAACAATAATAATTAAATTGACTCAGACAATACACTGTTTATTAAGCACTCATATACGTTAAAGGAAAATATATAATTTTTTTTTTTTAAAAAAGAGACTATTCCCCATGAACGTCTACGGAGATTCTCAATCATCCAGGCCCCAAATGCGCTTTTTCAAAAAGCTTCTTTGCTTTTCCTTGAAGACATTTTGCTTCTCATCCAAGAAGCTTCTTCAGTTCTGTGTCCTCAGAGTCACCTGAATGGTGCCAATGGGTATTGACCCTTCTTGGAACTGTTGACCGTGAGGACACAGATAAACCTCCAAGTGGCCTCAATGACTCTCTAAAAGAAGGCAAACGACCAGCTGTCTGCAAGGAGTATAAATCCTTCCATTCCCCCACCATCCAGTCAGAAGAAACTTCTTGGATGAGAAGGAAACATCTTCAAAGAAGGAAAAAAACCCAGAAAGTCCAGTTGCCTCTTGTAAAAGCACCTTTGGGCTCTAAAAGGAGGCAACGAGTTTGTTGAACGGAGGTATCCATTCAAGAAGCAACAGTGAGAACTGGACATGGAACCACGGATTAGTTCAAAATTGGAAAAGGAGTCCGGCAAGGCTGTATACTGTCGTCCTGCCTATTTAACTTATATGCAGAGCACATCATGAGAAAGGCGGGGCTAGATGACTCAAAAATTGGAATTAAGATTGCCGAGAGAAATATCAACAACCTCAGATATGCCGATGATACCACTCTAATGGCAGAAAGCGAAGAGGAACTAAAGAGCTTCTTGATGCGGGGGAAGGAGGAGAGTGCAAAAGTTGGCTTGAAACTCAACATTAAGAAAACTAAGATCGTGGCATCCGGTCCTCTCAACTCCTGGCAAATAGATGGGGAAGAAATGGAGATAGTGACCGATTTTATTTTCCTGGGCTCCAAGATCACCGCAGATGGGGACTGCAGCCAAGAAATTAAAAGACGCTTGCTCCTGGGGAGGAAAGCTATGGCAAATCTAGACAGCATCCTAAAAATCAGAGACATCACCCTGCCAACAAAAGTGCGTATAGTCAAGGCGATGGTTTTCCCAGTTGCAATGGATGGCTGTGAAAGTTGGACCATAAGGAAGGCTGAGCACCAAAGAATGGAGGCCTTTGAACTCTGGTGCTGGAGAAGACTCCGGCGAGTCCCTTGGACTGGAAGGAGATCCAACCGGTCAGTCCTAGAGGAGGTCAACCCTGGCTGCTCTTTAGAAGGCCAGATCCTGAAGAGGAAACTCAAATACTTTGGCCACCTAATGAGAAGGAAGGACTCACTGGAGAAGAGCCGAATGCTGGGAACGATGGAGGGCAAAAGAAGAAGGGGACGGCAGAGAACGAGGTGGCTGGATGGAGTCACTGAAGCAGTCGGCATGAGCTTCAATGGACTCCAGAGGATGGTAGAGGACAGGAAGGCCTGGAGGAACGTCGTCCATGGGGTCACGATGGGTCGGACACGACTTCGCAACTAACAACAACAATCCATTCATGTGAGCATCTAGAAAAGATTCGCGGAAAGATTCACTGTTTGGAAAATACAGCAGCCATCTCATTTGCCCTATCCTCTCCCTGCTGACAGTATGCACCAAACGCCTGGGTCCCAAGGCCTTTTCTAATGACCCCCCACTCCACAATATTCCATTAGTTTGAACGGAAGGGGAGAGGAAGAAGGCTGTGTTTTTAACAGCAGGTCAAACGCCAGCCCTCCTATTAGAGTCCCTGTGTCAGAAAGCCACACTTGATTAAATTGCAACACATGAAATTGAGACAAATGACAGGCCCATTTGAACCTGCCATTTGTAGTTATTTGTGATGAAGCCTCTGTGTGTGTGTGTGTGTGTGTGTGTGTGTGTGTGTAACGGGGTACAGGCAAGCCGGGTCTGAGAAAAGATGTGATAGAAGACGGGATGCCATCTGGAAATGCTTCTGCAGTTATTTCTCAGGAAGCTTCTGATGGAAACCGTAGTTTCATCTCGACGTCAGCTGCAGTTTTCCATGCTGGAATATGAAGGGAAGAAGACGACGCACAGATGGGCTTTGAGAGCCGCTTCCATCTGCTGCGCCAAGCAGCTCTTGACTATTGTAATGAGTTTTCAAGCCTTCTCGCGTTAAATTAATATTTACCCTTTTAATTACTCAATGCATTACAAAAAAAAAAAGATGTCGAGACGTTTGGGAAAAAGCGCAAAGAAGAGCAACTAAGAGGATCAAAGGCCTGGAGACTAAAACCTATGAAGAGCAATGGGTATGGCCAGTCTTGAGAAAAGAAGGGCTAGAGGGGACATGATAGCAGTCTTCCGGTATTTGAGGGGCTGCCACAAAGAAGAGGGGAGTCAACTTATTTTCCAAAGCACCAGAAGGCAGGACAAGAAGAAATGGATGGAAACTAATCAAGGAGAGAAGCAACCTGGAATTAAGGAGAAACTTCCTAACAGCGAGAACAATTAACCAGTGGAACAGAAGTTGCCTTCAGACATTGTGGGGGCTTCATCACTGGAGGTTTTTAAGAAGAGACTGGACAATCTCTTGTCTGAAGTGGTATAGGTCTCCTCCTTGAGCAGGGGATTGGACTAGAAGACCTCCAAGGTCCCTTCCAGCTCTATTCTGATTGATCGATTGATTGCTTTTATACAGTGTATGCTGAGCAATAGGCTTCTTCTCCATAACCCATAGGAAAAAAGTGACCTTCGGACAGGTAATGTGAAGAACTGAAAAGAAAAGCAAAACGAAAGACTAATCTCTAAATTTGAGCTCTGAGCGGGTCCAGACAGAACCTATCACTTCCTTTCTATAACTCCTTCCTGTTTTGAAGGACACAAGGACAACTCCTGTTCTAAACTCGATTTAGCAATCCTTTGCGTTCTTTTGAGAGACTGGCTTTTCAAAAAGGCAAGGAAACAAAAAACCATGGATGTAGGGTTCTGTTACAAAACCGCAGTTTGAAGGGACAGAATCCAGTGGTAGATATGCCATGAGAACCGGTAGGTCATATGGGTTGGGGGCAGTGGTGAAATCCTCCGCAGGTTGCTACTGGTTTACTGCGCATGCATGCACGCTGTGCATGCCAAATGCGCACTCTGAGTGCGCATGCACAGTGCGTGCCAAATGCACTCTGTGTGCACATGTGTAGTGCACACCAAATGCACACTGCATGCACGTGCACGAGCACTGCGCACCAAACACACGCTTTGTGCAGAAAAAAGAACCATTTGAAGGTAAGTAGAACAGCGAGGGGGAAGGAACAGCTGTGCTGCACGATTTAGCAGGAAATCGCGTGGCACAGCTGATCATCGGAAATACCGGTTCAAATGAACCGGCAGCTTTTTTTTTTTTACTACCGGTTTACCCGAACTGGTAGCTTTTATTATTACCAGTTCTCCCAAACCGGTGCGAACCGGTAGCATTTCACCCCTGGTCAGGGGCAACCACCAAATGTTTCAGTGAACTTTCCATCACAATAGTGGAAAGCAACAATGGGTTTTCTGCCATTGGGATGATGGCATATCTTCCTTCCTTCCTTCCTTCCTTCCTTCCTTCCTTCCTTCCTTCCTTTCTCTCTCTCTCCCCCCCTTCTCTCTCTCTCTCATCTAAAGAAAATAATAATTAGGAATGACATGAAGAGGTTATACTTCCTAAGAATGCTCAGGAAGATAAATCTATCTCAGCATCTACTTCTGTCCTACTATCGCAGCACCATTCAGAGTGTCCTGACATATAGCATTCTTGCATGGTATGGGAGTAGCTCTGTAGCAGACCAAAAACCTCTACAGAGAATCATTAAAACTGCCCAGAATATCATCGGGCTCAGCTACCAGCCCTGGAAGACATCTTTGAATCTCACTGTTTGAGAAAGTTGCATAACATTCTCAGAGACTCTTCCCATCCTGCTTACAATCTTTTTGAACAGTTGCCTTCTGGCAGAAGATACAGAACGATTAAACCTCGGACCACACGTTTTCTGAATAGTTTTTGTCCCAGAGCTATAATTGCACTCAACAATGAACTAAAGGGCCACTATCGGTGAGCTGTTGGACAGCATTACTTGGTCTGTTGTGTGGATGTTTGGGTGGTTTAGGGGTGGGGAATTGTGGTGGGTGGGAGGGTGTTTGGGGATTGTTATGCGTGTTGGACCTGGTCTTTGGGTGTTAAGTGAATTTCGTTGTATGGGTATACTGTGTATACACATACAATGACAATCAAGTTATTTATTTATTATTTATTTATTTATATTAGAGGGAGGATACATAGGTGCCCTTCCTTTCTGGTCGAAAAAGTATTTCCTACTAGCAAATAAGTGGAGAGGCAGATACCCAGCTGGCGTACATTTCCCCATTCTGGAAATCCTGAGAAGAAAATAAGCAAAATCATGGAGATAAATTGCGTGGAACTTCTCATTCTGAGCCTTGGAATATCTATTGTGTTCCTGCTCTCAGGGCTGAGATCAATTATTAATTTAGCTCAATAGGATGGGGGCAAGGAAAACCCTACCTAAGGGGAACTGAATTTATAAGCTTCCTTTTCTTTCTCTGCCTTTTTTTTTCTTCCTGAGATCTGCCCACTCTTCCCTCTCGTTAAAACTTAAAAAAAAAGAAAGAAAGAAGTTTGAGTGAGGAAATTACTGGGGGTTTTTTTTTTTTGGTCTTCACACAGCTCGATCCAAGGGCAAAGACAGAATTAGCATCCATCTGGGCTTGCGTCTGACAAAATATATCGGTCATCTGATTTTTTTTTTTTTTACACAGGCATAGAGGGAGCAACTCCACCAGTCTGGGATAAAATACCGTTATTGTTCAGAAGGCAAAGAAGAGGCTGCCCTCTGACTTGTGGGCCCATTTGTCTAAAGGAGTTTCTCCGGCTTGTCTCCCTAATGGAGAAATGTGGGACTTCCGGTCCCATAAAACTGGAAGGCATCTCCTTGGGGAACGGTTGACAAAAGCGTCGCAGAGCCAAATGGCAAAAGGAACACGCAGGCTAAATGCTGAGGTTCGGATAGAGGCCTGCACATTTGTCGATGAGCATCGTCCAAGAACGCAGCTTTGTTGAAACTTAGGAAGCCCTTCTATCCGTGAATCATGTTCTCCTGAACTCAGTGATGGCGAACCTTTTTCCCTTTGTGTGCCAAAAGCGCATGTGCGCGTGGATAGCAGCGAGTGTATGTGCCTGCACCCATAATGCAATGCGCCCTGCGCATGTGTGCACGGCCCCCCGGTGCCCCCCCCGTGCATGTGCATGCGACCGCCATCCCCCACGCATGTGTGTGAGGGGTGGGATTCAAAAATTTTAGCAACATGCATCATGGTGGGTGGGGAGCCTATTTGCCCTCCCCAGGCTCTGGAGGCTTTCCTTGAGCCTCCAGGAGGGCAAAAACAGCTTCTCCCGGGCTCTGGAGGCCAGAAACGGGTCCGTTTTCGGACTTCTGCTAGGCTCGTTTTTTGTCCTCCCCAGGTTCCAGAGGCTTTTCTCGAGCCTCCGGGAGGGCAAAAACGGCTTCCCCTGGGCTCCGGAGGCCAGAAACGGGTCCGTTTTCAGACTTTCGGTAATTCTGGTAGGTCTGTTTTTCGTCCTCCCCAGGCTCCGGAGGCCTTCCTCAAGCCTCTGGGAGGGCAAAAATGGCTTCCCCCGGGCTCTGGAGGCCCTCCAGAGCCCAGAAACCAGCCCATTTCCACAGTTGCAGAATATCCATGTCGCGCTCCTCGTGCTCCCCCTACGCACGCACGCGCACCCCCACACATGTCCGTGTGATTCCCCCACGCATGCGCGTGAATCTCCCGCCTCGTGAGCATCCGAAAAATCAGCTAGCTGGCAGGAGGTGCGCATGTGCATGCGCAGTGGAGCTGAGCTGGGTGACGGCTTGCGTGCCCGCAGAGATGGCTCTGTGTGTCAGCTGTGACACGCGTGCCCTAGGCTCGCCATCACGGTCCCGAAGGTAACCAAAGCGCTCTTTTCCTTCTTCTACTATTAGTGAAACTTCTGGAAGGAAGACACATAACTCCTAGAAGGGAATTAGCCACACCGCTTTGCAAAGGGCAAAGAATTCATATGTCACAGAATAGGAGGGTTTTTTTAAATTATTGTCATGTTTACCAACGTTACCATGAAAGGTAACTTTAACCCCGAAAGGTAAAGGTTCTTTTGAGTCGAGCTAGGCTCTTGGAAACTATCAGGAGATTATTCTGATTTTCAGTTTAGCCTACAGCCTTGGTGTGCCCAGGTGATATCCCACTCGAGTACTAATCAAAGGCTGACCCCGATTAGCTTTTCTTCGAAATCAGCCAAAACGAATTAGCTCCTGCCACCAGCCTGCTTTGATGTGCCACTACAGAATCTAATTTGTGATTGTTGAGTTTTATAATTAGTGCAATTCCTAATTTTCCTGCAACGTTAATTAAAAAAAAAAAAACCAGACAATAACTGGCACAGTATTTAAAGAAAGTCTCTTGATCAATGTTTTTGGCCTCATAAAATCTTCGGCTTGAGCTAATTTTGATCTTGTAAATAACATCCGAATCATCATCTTTTAACGACCCCATAATCCCCTGCGGGGCGGAGTCTGGACAATTGAATGGAGCTGAGTGTTTACTGGCCGGATGCCTTTCCTGTCACCAATGCGGAGTTTTTTTCCCCCAGCAGATACATTCTCAGTGTGCCCAGAGCAGGGGCGAGTTCTACTTACCTTTACTAAGGGTTCGCAGCGGGGCCGCGCGGGCTCTTCTACGCAAGCACAGAAGCGTTTTGATGACATCGGGGTCGGTGGGCGGAGCCTCCTGACGGTTTTACTACCGGTTCTATAGAACCGGTGCGAACCGGCGGCAACCCACCACTGGCCCAGAGAGAGAAATATCTACCTAGGATCGTACTCACAGCCTCCTGATTGCGAGGCGAGAGCTCCACCTCTAGGCCACCGCATCACTCAAATAACATCGGGATAATGCAGTAAGAAAATCAAAAGGGTGGGAGATGTGGGGGGGGGATGTGGGGGGGGTGTTTGGTAGACAAATCCTCACAGCTATTGCTTTGTACAACATTTGTATGCAGATATCCTTCGACGTGTGCCAACGCTTTTCAATGATGTCTCTTACCAGGTGCACGCGATAGAGGATGCTAATCCCCAGAGTCATGAAGGGTTTTGAGAAATCAATCACCTTCTCTCGCTCGGCTGTAATGGTCAGGCCAGCCACTGCCAAATCGGCTTTCTGAAAAGGAAGCACAGAGAGGGATCAATACGTGTTGCCCAAATGGGGTTTGAGGTAGTAGTGAAGAAATCTGACACGGTTGATTTCTAAAGGATTTATTCTCTTGGAAGTTTTGCCTTAAGGAAGAAGGAAGAGGGCGACTTCCGTGAAAGATATTCTTTACCGTGTCGGCTCTTTGTGTTTGTGCGTGTGGAGACAGAGAGAAAAAGAGGGAGAGAGAAAAAGAGAGAGAAAGAGGAGTAGAATAGAATAGAGCTGGAAGGGACCTTGGAGGTCGTCTAGTCCAGCCCCCTGCTCAAGCAAAAGAACCTATAGTAGAACCTTTCAGATAAGTGGCTGTCTAGTTTCTTCTTAAAAATGGAGCTTTTTCAGGAGACAGCTGGACTTACTTGTTTTTTCTTTGAAGACGTTTTGCTTCTCACCCAAGAAGCTTCTTCGGCTCTGACAGGATGGCGGGGAATGGAAGGATTGATACTCCTTGCAGACAGCTGGTCGTTTGCAACCTTTTAGAGGGTTGTTGAAGCACTTGGAGGTTTATCTGTGTCCTCAGGGCCACCTGAGTGATGCAAATGGTTCCTGTAGTCTGCCATTTTTTTCCTCTGGAAATCCATTCCTGCTCCCACACCATTCCAAGGGTGTTCATCCCAAATTGTATAGCTAAAAGTCTGTAGAGATTCTCTGTCATCCAGGTCATGGTTGTCCTAAAGGTGTTTTTTCAAGAGGTAACTGGACTTTCTCATTTTTTCTTTTGAAGGCATTTCGCTTCTCATCCAAGAAGCTTCTTCAGCTCTGACTGGATGGAGGGGAATGGAAGGATTTATACTCCTTGCAGACAGCTGGACCTGGATGACGGAGAATCTCTACAGACCTTTAGCTATACAATTTGGGATGAACACCCTGTGGGAGTAGGAATGGATTTCCAAAGGAAATATTGCAGACTACAGGAACCATTTGCACCACTCAGGTGACCCTGAGGAAACAGATAAATCTCCAAGTGGCCTCAACTACCCTCTCAAAGGATGCAAATGACCAGCTGTCTGCAAGGAGTATCAATCCTTCCATTCCCCATCATCCAGTGAGAACTGAAGAAGCTTCTTGGATGAGAAGCGAAACGTCTTCAAAGACAAAAACAAGGAAGTCCAATTGTCTCCTGAAAAAATACCTTTGGGACAACCATGACCTAGATGACTGAGAATCTCTTCAGACCTCTAGTAATAGAGCGCCCACGATTTCTGGTGGCAAGCTGTTCCACTGGTTAATTGTCCTCACTGTTAGGAAGTTTCTCCTTAATTCCAGGTTGCTTCTCTCTTTGATTAGTTTTCAACCATTGTTTCTTGGCCTGCCCTCTGGTGCTTTGTAGAGTACTTTGACCCCCCCTCTTCTTTGGGGCAGCCCCTCAAATACTGGAATACTGCTATCATAATAATAACCTTATTGTCATTGTACGTGTATACACAGTATATCCATACAATGAAATTCACGAAATTCATCCAAAGACGAGGTCCAACACACATAACAATCCCCAAACACCCCCCCACCCACCACAAATTCCCCACCCCTAAACCACCCAAACATCCACACAACAGACCAAGTAATGCTGTCCAACAGCTCACCGATGGTGGCCCTTTAGTTCATTGTCGAGTGCAATTATAGGTCTGGGATAAAAACTATTCAGAAGACGTGTGGTCCGAGTTTTAATGGTTCTGTATCTTCTGCCAGAAGGCAACAGTCCAAAAAGATGGTAAGCAGGATGGGAAGAGTTTCTGGTGGCTCAGCAGACTAAAGCAGACTAAAGCACTGTTATTAAGATCAGCTGCCTGCAATTACTGCAAGTTCAAATCTCACCAGGCTCAAGGTTGACTCAGCCTTCCATCCTTTCTAAGGTAGGTGAAATGAGGACCCAGATTGTGGGGGCAATAAGCTGACTTTGTATAAATATATACAAAAATATGAAGGCTATTGCTTAACGCATTGTAAGCCGCCCTGAGTCTCCAGAGAAGGGCGGCATATAAATAAATAAATAAATAAAAAAGTCTCTGAGAATGTGATGCAACTTCCTCAAACAGCGAGATTTGAAGATGTCTTCCAGAGCTGGTAGCTGGAGCCCGATGACATTCTGGGCAGTTTTAATGATTCTCTGTAGAGCTTTTTTGTCCGCTGCAGAGCTGCTCCCATACCATGCAAGAATGCCATATGTCAGGACACGCTCAATGGTGCTGCGATAGTAGGACAGAAGTAGATGCTGAGATAGATTTATCTTCCTGAGCATTCTTAGGAAGTATAACCTCTTCATGTCATTCCTAATTATTATTTTCTTTAGATGAGAGAGAGAGAGAAGGGGGGGAGAGAGAGAGAAAGGAAGGAAGGAAGGAAGGAAGGAAGGAAGGAAGGAAGGAAGG
>WNWU01000071.1:294754-316378 GCA_012654045.1 Ptyas mucosa
AGAAAGAAAGAAAGAAAGAAAGAAAGAAAGAAAGAAAGAAAGAAAGAAAGAAAGAAATTCATTCCCTGGATGATTTTGAGCCAGTCCCTCTCAGCCATTCCACTTTGTAGGGTTGATCTTTCATGCAAAAACTGGGGAAGAGAGTGGTATGTACATCATTTTGAGTTACCGAAGCAAAATCAGGATGGAAACCCAATGAAGAAAAATAACTAGTAAACCAGAAGAGGGTAATGTAAAGAGCTCTCTGTGGTCCTGATTCAGAACTCTATTCTTGGACGATCGTATCTTTCTAGGAACGAAGCTACCATCTATCACCGCTGGCATTTTGCAAATGGAAGCTGGGTTGCAACACCTTTACTTTAAAAAAAAAAACACACGGCTGCAGAAACAACCATAAACAAAGACAGGCCTTCTTCCTTTCTTCATATTTAAACAGAGGGGGAGATGCGGCAACCTTGATAAGAAATCAGAGCGAGCTACAAATTACTTTTTAAAAAAAAAGAAAACTCATTTATGTAACTTGGATAAGGATTTTCATTTTAAAGATGACTTTTTATCACCTCTGGTCTTATTTAATGTCACATTATTTAATGCTCTTTGAGGGGGGGGGGCTGTTTATTTAAAGGAACCCAAACAGCAGCAACTTTCCAGCCTTTCGCATTGGTATTATTTCCAAGGTAGGAAGCTGTTGCATTGCTTCTGAAAATTATCTGGTGGCTCAGTGGCTAAGATGCTGAGCTTGTCGATCGAAAGGTCGGCAGTTCAGTGGTTTGAATCCCTAATGCCGCGTAACGGGGTGAGCTGCCGTTACTTGTCCCAGCTTCTGCCAACCTAGCAATTCGAAAGCACGTAAAAAATGCAAGTAGAAAAAATAGGGACCACCTTTGGTGGGAAGATAACAGCGTTCCGTGCATCTTTGGTGTTGAGTCATGCCGGCCACATGACCACGGAGACGTCTTCGGACAGCGCTGGCTCTTCGGCTTTGATACGGAGATGAGCATTGACCCCTAGAGTCGGGAATGTCTAACACATATGTGCGAGGGGAACCTTTACCTTTACCTTATCCTACCCTTCAGGGAAAGATTGAAGGCAAATGAGGTCCAGGCAGAAGAAGTACATCATGGCTTCAAAAATCTAACGGACTGGTTTGGACAAAACTCAACAGTACTTTTTTGTGTGGCTGTTGATAAAAAATAGGATGGCCAACATGATTGCCAACGTCCGATGACGGATATGGCACAAGAACAAGAAGATCCTATCTTTGTCCTTTACATCTCCAGGCTGGTAAATTCCCTGTTGTAGAGGAACTTGTAGAAGCAATAAATAGGAATTTATCACTCATGATTTATAACCAAAGTTGCAAACCTCTGACAAGTACGTCAAAGGCTGGGGGGATTTTGTAATGGTGCAACCGGAACAATCTGGAACTGAACACACTCAAAACCGTAGAAAAAGTGGTGGACTTTAGGAGAAACCCTTCCATACTTCCACCTCTCACAATGCTAGACAACACAGTATCACCAGTAGAGACCTTCAAATTTCTAGGTTCTACCATATCGCAAGATCTAAAATGGACAGCTAACATCAAAAACATCATCAAAAAAGCACAACAAAGAATGTTCTTTCTGCACCAACTCAGAAAGCTCAAACTGCCCAAGGAGCTGCTGATACAGTAGTACAGAGGAATTATTGAGTCTGTCATCTGCACCTCTATAACTGTCTGGTTTGGCTCTGCAACCCAACAAGACAGACACGGACTTCAGAGGATAATTAGAACTGCAGAGAAAACAATGGCTACCAACCTGCCTTCCATGGAGGAGCTGTCTACTGCACGAGTCAAAAAGAGGGCTGTGAAAATATCTACAGACCCCTCGCATCCTGGACATAAACTGTTTCAACTCCTACCCTCAAAACGACGCTATAGAGCACTGCACACCACAACAACTAGACACAAGAACAGTTTTTTCCCAAACACCATCACTCTGCTAAACAAATAATTCCCTCAACACTGTCAAACTATTTACTAAGTCTGCACTACTATTAATCTTCTCATCGTTCCCACCACTCATCTCCTCCCACTTAGGACTGTAACTTTGTTGCTTGTATCCTTATGATTTATATTGATATTGTTTCCTGATTGCTTATTTGTACCCTATGACTATCATTGTTGTACCTTATGATTCTTGACGAACGTATCTTTTCTTTTATGTACACTGAGAGCAGATGCACCAAACACAAATTCCTTGTGTGTCCAATCACACCTGGCCAAGAAAGAATTCTATTCTATTTTATTCTAATTTGGGGTATCTAGTTCTTCTGGAACATAATGCATCCGTCATATCATCTGTCTCTCTTTCTCTTCAATATGGTCTTCCACCTATTCTCAATTTTTATGGAAACCCCCCCCCCCATATGTGATTCTGGGCAGCTAACATCTTATTAAAAACAACCAATTATAACCAAAAACAAGCATCACACTTGGGGTGTTTCATAATCCAGACAGCCCTTTCTCCAAAGAAAATTTGCCTGGCATCCTCGCCCAGATGCTGGTCTTTAATGCCTTAAAAAGGATTGACGAGGTTAGAAATATCCGAATCTTGGAAGGTATCCTCCATAAGACTGATGCTGTGACAGAAAAGGCACATTTTATGGGTCCCATCAGGAGATATTCTTTGAAACAAAGAACGAGAACGTCACCATCTCAGAACTTGTGGGATGGGGTAGAGATAATTGGAGACAGCCAATCCCGTAAGTAACCTGGCCATGAATGACTATAACTTGCACCTTGAATTATACCTGGAAGCCCACTGGGAGCTATTTGAGCTCATGAAGTAGAGGCGTTTCCTGGGTGTACTGAGATTAGCTCATAAGTGTTCACCTTGATGCATTCTGGACCAGTTGAATCTTCCAAATGATCTTTAAGGGCAGCTCTACCATAGATCATATTACAATAATCCAGACAGGAGATGACCCAAACACGAAAGACTGTGAGAAGGGTTTCCTAGTCTAGAAATGGGTGCAACTAGTGCACAAGGCAAATCTTTGCAATGGCCCTCCAAACCACAGTTGTCACCTGCTCTTTAAGCAGAAACGCAGAGTTTAGAAGGACCACTGTAGACCAGTTTCACTGGGGAATGCTACCCAATCACCAAAGATGGAGGAACCCCAAACCCACAATTACTCATTCTTGCTAGGAGCTTCTTCCTCCCCATCTAGAACCTCTCAGTCTCCTGACGCTGACGAAGAACCTTGAGGGCCTTGTGTCAACTTGCAAAGCTTTCCAGACCAGCTTTCAAGTTGCCATAAGCAGGAGGGGGGGAGGGGGGAGAGAACTGATGGAGCTGCTTGGCTGCCTCAACCGAAAATACTTTCCACACATACCTTTCTTCAGATTGTATTCCGGGTTACAGAAGCCAGCAGGAGGGGTGTGGTTTTTACAGCCAGCCAAAGTGGTCCATTGGAGAATGTGATTTATGACATGCCCAGGGAGGAGGGGGGGAGAGAGGGTCAAGGGGATCCGTAAATTATGCGGGGTCATAGCTGACTCCACTTGAGTAATTGCAGGAATGTTTCTCCCTGATGCAGCCCCTCAAGGATACCATGATCAATGATAACAAATGTCACCAGGGGATTAAGGATGGCATAGATCAGGATTGTCAAACTCGATTTCATTGAGGGCTGCATCAGGCCCTCATGTGTTTGACCTCAGGAGGCTGGGGTGGGCATGGCCAGCTCGACGTCACTCATGTCGGGGGCACCTGTGGTATCCCTAGAGCTCTGACAGCAAAAACAGGGTCCCGCATTCCGTTTTCGGCTGCAACAGCCTCCTAAAACCCTCTGCCAGCGAAAATGGAGCTCGGGAGGGCCACGCAGGCCGGTCCTTCACTGTTTCCAAAGTGGCCCCATGAGCCAGATCTAAGCCTTGAGTTTGACATTTCTGGCATAGATGGATGCACACACATATCCAAATACTCCTGCTAGAGATGAACAACAAGGCAATCCGTCTTATTTCGTTGTGGCAGCCATGTCTGAATCCTGAGTGAAAGGCGCCTGAATAGCATGTTTCCTCCACGGCCCTTTGAAACTGTCATCCCATCACTTTTTCCAGCGACCTTTGCCCCCAAAGTAGGAATCTGGATTTCTGAAAGTTTTTCCCCATACAAATCTATTTTTCCCTTTTCCCGAGAACGACTGTAAATGTCTGTCTAAATATGTCCTCTGACCCAGCTGGAGAAATGTCACGATTGAGTTTGTGGACTTGAAATAACGACTATCTCGGCTGTTCCTTTCGGGTAAACCATTGAAGAGAGAAAAGAGCTATATTTAAACCCGCATTTATAAGATGAAAACAAGGGAACGGCAGCTGCCACAACATCACTTGTGATCCTGAAAGTTTTTTCCACCCTTCTCCCTTCTGTAGGAAAAAAACCCCCCAACCTTGGTCCTTATTAAGTCTTATTGAAGTGGCTTGTATTATTTCAGACTGCAGCCTATACTTGTGACCGTGCAGATAAAATAAACTATTATTTTTCGGTTTCTCCGCCGAGAACAAATAACAGCTGTATTGGCATGCCGAGACCCCACACAAAGGAATTTTATACCTCCTTTTATTCTTCAGCCTTTTAGCACATAAGCCAAAGAAGCAAGATTTTCTTCGGCGAGAGAGAGAGAAGAAAAAAAAACCCACGGTTTTTCCACAGAATCAGAATATTGGTCTGTGTGCTAAAGACCGAAGGTTACCACCTCAATTTTTGCTCTTGGTTAAAATCCCTGCAATCGTGGTTTATGCTACCGGTAGCAGCTTCTGAACATCTGACTCTGTATGTTGTTTGGGAAATACAAGCTAGATTAAAGCAGCAGACGGATGTCGAATCAACACCTGAACTTAACTCTGATGGATTGAAGTCCTGCTACCAATGAAAACCCACCAAATTTAGGGCCCTTTTAAGTTCTCCTCAGCTCTGGGAAAGTTCCATTTGATGAAAACCACAGAAGGAGACTCAGTGCTACAGAATTTGTCCCTCGATTAAAGGCACAGATCTAGGGACGCGGTGGCTCAGTGGCTAAGACGCTGAGCTTGCCGATCGAAAGGTCGGCAGTTCAGCGGTTCGACTCCCTAGCGCCGCGTAACGGGGTGAGCTCCCGTGACTTGTCCCAGCTTCTGCCAACCGAGCAGTTCGAAAGCACGTAAAAAACGCAAGTAGAAAAATAGGGACCACCTTTGGTGCGAAGATAACAGCGTTCCGTGCACCTTTGGCGTTGAGTCATGCCGGCCACATGACCACGGAGACGTCTTCGGACAGCGCTGACTCTTCAGCTTTGAAACGGAGATGAGCACCGCCCCCTAGAGTTGGGAACGACTAGCACATATGTGCAAGGGGAACCTTTACCTTTATATTTAAAGGCACAGATCTTATTTTATTACCAGTAACTACTTACAGTCGAGGCTGTAGCAGCTCTCAGGCTTCCTTCAAGACATTTAAAAGCCAGGAGTCTATTTTCAGCAAATGGAAGTTGACACATCCATCATATCCGCAGAAGATAACAGTTTTGCTACTACGTTTAATATCACCCATGATTCACAAAGGACCTTTATATTAATGTGAGTTCTCTGGGGCACTGGGAGGGTGAGATGTCATTATAGATTTAGATGGCAAAGAACGCCCTTGTAAAAGTAGAGATCAATATTAGAAGTAACATCCTTGAAAAAAAGACCATCGTCAAAAGCATAAACCACCAGGGAGGGCTCTAAGCAGGGGTGAAATGCTACCGGTTCGCACCGGTTCACATGAACCGGTAGTAATAAAAGCTACCGGTTTTGGCGAACTGATATTATCGACGATCAGCTGTGCCACACGATTTATATTTGCTAGAAAGCTATTTCCCTCCTGCTGTTCTACTTACCTTGTTAAGCATACTTCTTCCCTGCAAAGCATGCAATAGCCAGCTTGAGTTTTGAGATCGGGGTTCCGTTCCAAGGGTGCCCAAGATTGATGTCCCAACTTAACCTGCCTGTCTATTCAATTGAGTCTCCAGGAAATAATCCTTGCAAAAAGGATCGATGCTAGCAGGATTTAGGAAATTCGGGTTTTAGGATCTGGACATGAAATGTTGCTATGCTGACTTAGAACAGTAACAGTGTTGGAAGGGACTTTGGAGGTCATCTAGTCCAACCCCCTGCTCACACAGGAGACCTGTACTAGGGATTTGAACCACCGAACCGCTGACATTTAGCACTAAGTATGGATACTAAGATAATATTTGTAGCTCAGGGTTGAACTGTGGGATTCTTGGCGTTCTATGAGCTTGGTTGTTTTCCCCTGGGCGTAGAGTACTGATGATGTTATCTAGTTTGGCAATGAAATGCCTGCAAGCTCAGAGAACACCAAGGACCACACAACACTAAGTATGATAAGACACAGAGAGAGCTATTTTATTCTTTTTTTTTTTTTGTCTCTGCTTTTCGTTGGCTGTTCTAGGACTTTGCCCTCTTTTGCCGTACAGACTTAGTTCTGGTCTTCTTGGAGTGATGGTTAGTTCTTTTGGTTCTCAGGGCAAGCCTGGTCCTTACTGAGAACACACACAGTAGTTTCAGGACTAATTCTCCATAGTGGAATCTGAACGTTCATAGTAGCAATAGCACTTCGACTTATATACTGCTTTACTCTAAGTGGTTTACAGAGTCAGCATATTTGCCCCCAAACAATTTGGGTCCTCATTTTACCTAACCTCGAAAGGATGGAAGGCTGAGTCAACCTTGTTGAGAATCGAACTGCTGAAGAGCAGTTGGCAGCCAGCAGAATTAGCTTGCAGTACCACATTTTAACCACTGTGCCACCACGACATAAGAGAGGTGGCTGTACCTGAATTAGAAAGTTTAAGCTTGTCTGTTTGCAATGATATTCATTTTTTTGGGGTTGCTTTCCCTAAGCTCATAATTTTTTGACCTAAGGATTGATTATTCTCCAATAATCAATATTCTCCAAAGCACCTGAGGGCAGAGCAAGAAGTAACAGATGGAAATTTATCAAAGAGAGAAGCAATCCAGAACTAAGGAGAAATTTCCTGACAGTGAGAACAATTAACCAGTGGAACAGCTTGCCACCAGAAGTTGTGGGTGCTTCATTGCTGGAGACTTTGTCTGGAATGGTAGAGGGTCTCCTGCCTGAGCAGGGGGTTGGACTAGAAGTCCTCCAAGGTCCCTCCCAATTCTCTCATTCTGCTTAATTTTAAAAAGTGGAAAGACAGAATACACTTTGTCTTCGTCACTGCACAGATGATGAATGAGGCAGCTGCGATTGTTGTTGTTTTGGTTTCCTTGCATGCAATTTTAGTATTGTTGTGTGCCATTCAGAATGGTGCTTTAGAACACGGGCAAGCGTATAAATCTTTTAAATAATAAATATATAAATATTCCGGTGGCATCAGCATCTCCAGATGCTTCTCAGCCAGAAGCTCACTGCAATTCGAAAAAAAAACCCGGCCTGCATCAAAAAATCTCCTGAACAGGATCTTGCTCGTGTTTCATTAAAAGTTGATGTTGTCTCTAGCTTGGAAAGCCTGCTCAATACATCCTTGGGTCCCAACAGAATTCTTACTGACTGCAAAGGAATGAATTCCATTGCCTTGGCAGCTAAGCCCCCTTTAAATTAAAAATTCAAGGACTCCACCCTTTTGTGGATTAATCTGGTAGATTAGTCAAAATGGAATTAGTTTTGACTCTACTGGAAAAACAATGATTGTTGTGGCCCATCAGTGGCCTATGTAGCTAGTAGCTGATTCAGACAGTTAGGAGGCTGGTGTGGGGCTGCACTAGCAGTCCGACAATGAGGAGGCTGGAGAAGATGTGGTGCCAGAGGCAGGGATTCAGCCAGGGCCTTCAGAACCTCCAGAAGCTCCCATAAGTGAAGAGGAAGAAGAGGAGGAGCCTCTTCTCGATGCATGGGCGCGCAGAGCTGCCAAAAGGCAGGAATGGCTCCTCAGGAGGAGGTCTCCTCGAGAGTAAGACTTGGGGCTAATTGGCCACTCCCCTAGTCTATTTAAGGAAGGACGACGACTGAGGCAATTTGCAGGGAACAACTTCGTTCATGTTCCTTTGCGTCTTGATTCCAGAAACATCCGATCGGCTCTTGCTCCTTTCTTGTCAGTTTTCCTGCAAATTGCTTTTGGGCATTCTGCCAATTACAGTAAGATTACGGTTATCTGAAATACTGTGCTTCAGAATTGAGTTATTATTCTTTGGATTCTTGTCGGCTGTTAATGAAGTTAAATTAACAGCCCTTGTTCAGAAAAGACTGATTTAAACTGTCCTTGTGTTAGAACAATTACTAAGAAAAACTCATTCGTAGTCCTTAATTAGTAAACTAAGGTTTGTATGGACTTTGTGTGTGCTGCGTTCTTTGGGGTCCGTAACTGGGGAAGAACAATGATGCTTGATGGTATTCAAGACGATGGGCTGCAACTTAGTAAGAGAAGATTTGCTGAGCACCGTGGAAATCTATCCACAGTCAGCCTCGTGCATGGGCTGCCTCCCACAGCTGTTTAGGTTACCCCTGTCATATTACAAGAAGGTAGTTCCAAAACATCTGTGGGAGTTGGAAGGGGAATTTTTGCCGGAGACTAGAGGTTAACAGAATTGGAAGGGACTTTGTAGGTCAGGGATGTCAAATTCAATTTCATTGAGGGCCACATCAGGGTTGTGTTTGCCCTGGAGGACCAGGATGGACATGGCCAAGGTAGGCATGGCCAGCTTGATGTCATTCATGTTGGGTGTGCCTGGGTGGCTCGAGCGCTCTGCCAGCAAAAACGGGGTCCCAAGCTCCATTTTCGGCTGGGACGGCCTCTTGCAACTCTCTGCCAGCAAAAATGGGGCTCGGAAGAGCCGCATACCACCCTCCTGAGCTCTGTTTTCGCTGTCAGAGGCATTCAGCCAAAGAGGTTGTAGGGAAAAAAAATGCCTTTAAAAGCCTCTGACGGTCCCAGCTGAGTTACCTGATCGTCAGAAGCTTTTTTTTTTCTTTTAAAAACTTTTTAATTTTTTTGCTTTTAAAAGAAAAACAAAGCCTCTGACGATCAGGCAACTCAGCTGGGATCGTCAGAGGCTTTTAAAAGCATTTTTTTTACAACCTCTTTAGCCAAAGAGGTTGTAGAAAAAATGCTTCTCATAGTATATATATAAAAAAAAGTTGGCCATGCCCACCCAGTCACATTACCCCCCACCAAGCCACGCCCACAGAACCGGTAGTAACAAATTTTACATTTCACCACTGCCCTGGGCCCTATTGTGGCCATAAGTCGAGGACTACGTGTCCACCGTTAATGTACTATGTCCAGTAGCATGCCTTAGGTTCCTGTAGCAAGCGGTGCATTTGCAATTTCTGAGGCGCGGGAAGCACGAAACCACAGAGGATTCTTAATGCATTTATTCCTTCTTAGGAATAAAATCAGAGAATTAAGAAGCCCACAGCGTAAGATTGGATTTTGATGAGAAATGTCCCAGGCGGTATCCTTGCATTAGAATCCGTGTCCAAATTGTGCCAGCATCCAGCTGGAACGGTTTCTTCAGGCCACCGAGTCTCACTGGTGGAAATTACAAAAAAGGCTCCCTCAAGAAGACATTTTGAGCGGGCTGCCTCATGATTGACAAACAAGCAAATAAGGATGGAATTTGCAGCTATCGTGAAAGGCGACGGCTCCAAAATTTCACCCAAGCTTCGTTGAAAAGTTGAGGAACATCCGTGGTTCAAGGATGGCAACTCTGAAGCGGATGGACCAAAAGTCTGTATCTAAGATTCGTTGGGTCAGTCGACGGTTTTGTTGCAGAAATATTGTATTTCTCCAATGAGATAGAAGGGAATTAATTATCATCCTTATGTTCTGGATCCATTTACAATGTTTATTCGGAAGTCCCATTCAGCCGAGTCTCTGGAGTATTCAAATTAAAAATATTATCCTTCTTGATTTGCCTTGTTTTATGGCTTCCTGTCCAACCCAACTAGGAAATGGGTGATGAATTTCCTCCTTAATTAATTTGTTTATTTCCAGAGGATTAAAAAAAAATTATCTTTTTATTACTGCCATCTTTTCATTTCATTTTTTCTCTCCCTTTCCTTTGTTAGCAAAGTAAGCTGATTAATTAAAGACGATTCATCTCTATTCCTTCAGCTACGCTGAACCAGAAGAAATGAAACTGGCAGAAGAATCTATAAAACGGGAAGCCTTCAATTAAAAGCACAATAGGCCACCAGACATTAATTCACTAGCCTTTTACTGTAAAAGGGTGGCAGGGGAAAATCACCCAGATACAGGGGTAGGCTGATGGGGGTTCGTAGGGGTTCTGGAGAACCTCTAGCTAAGATTCTGTGCAGTTCAGAGCACCCCTAAATTTCACTCCTGGCTGGTCCCACCCAACTCATCCCACTCCTCCCAGGGACTCCCTACGCGACCTGTTTTGGATGCAGGTAAGTGCAAGGTGTGCACGGAGGCTCAGGGAGGGTGAAAAATGGGCTTACCGGAGATTTGGAAAGGCCGGAAATGGGCTTTCCAGCCTCCAGAGCCTGGGGAGGCCATTTTCGCCCTCACAGAGGCTCAAAGAAAGCCTCTGGAGCCTGGGGAGGGCAAAAACTCCACCCCACCTGTGGTGCAGGAGGCCACACCCACCATGGCCACGCCCACCCAGCAACCGGGCAGAGAACCCTTTGCTAAAAATTTTTGGAGCCCATCCCTACCCAGGTCTAAAACATGCCAGAGAGCAAAAGAAGATTGCAGTTGCGGGAAATGGCACCCTTTCATTGTATCACACGAAGTGAGTCGGAAACACCAATCCCAGAGAAATCGATACGAGAGCAATCGCGGTGAGATGACTGACTCCCAACTATTTACTCTTATAGAGCGGTGGCTGCTGGTGTCAATCTTTCTTACTTTGTGCAGTGACTTGCAGAAGAGGTCACCCATCCTAACAGCTGAGTTCTTAATTCTGCTTCATGCTGAACAAGCATCACTCCGTTGCAAGCCAGACGAGAGGCTTGGCTATACGGTGACTAACAAATGGTAGAGATAACATTAGTCTCCAAGCAAACGGTAAGCAGTTTATTTGCATTTCTAAAAGTGCCACAACTTAACCGTTCATTACGGCCTCCTTTTTATGCACAGCACATTACAACGCATAGCGCATTATCGTTTCCCCAAGAGGGCACTGTCTGACTTCCTTGTTTTATAGGCTGTCCTGCCAGCTGTGATTTATCTTGTTTTACCCTCTTTTTGTGAATGTGGTCGGCTTGATTACTGTGAACGAGGGTCAGAGGGCTCGTAAGAACAGGTTTCCCAAAGAGGGCGAACTGTCTTCCGAAATTTAGTGGTGGGGTAGACTCTGAAATGAACCTGGCCTTGGCAGAAATATGGGGAAGATATAGCAGCTAGAAGGAGGGGAAGAAGAAGGAGGAGGAGGAAAGAGAAGAAGAAGGAGGAGGAGAAGGAGAAGGAAGAGGAGGAGGAGAAGGAAGGAGGAGGAGGATGGAGAAGGAGGTGGGAGGGAGAGGAGGAGGAGGAGAAGGAGAAGGAGGAGGAGAAGAAGGAGGAGGAGGAGAAGGAGGAGGATGGAGAAGGATGTGGGAGGGAGAGGAGGAGGAGGAGGAGGAGGAGGAAAAGAGGAGGAGGAAGAAGTAGTAAACTTACAACCATTTGTTTAATGACCATTCAAAGTTATAATGACACTGGCAAAAGTTACTTATGATAGCTCCTCACACAATTTTTTCAGCATCCTCAAAGTCAGGAGGAGGAGGAGGAAGAGGAGGAGGAGAGGAAGAAAAAGAAGAAGAGGAGGAGGAGGTTGAGAAGAAGAAGAGGAGGAGGAGGAGGAGGAAGAAGAAGAAGAGGAGGAGATTGAGAAGAAGAAGTGGAGGAGGAGGAGGAGAAGAGGAGGAGGAGGAGGAAGAAGAAGTAGTCAACTTACAATAATTTGTTTAGTGACCATTCAAAGTTATAATGACACTGGCAAAAGTTTCTTATGATAGCTCCTCACACAATTGTTGCAGCATGCTCAAAGTCAGGAGGAAGACAAGAAGGAAGGAGGCAGAAGAAGAGATATTACAGGTAGTTCCCAACTTACAAACATTTGTTTAGCGACCATTCAAAATTATAACAGCATTCGGAAAAGATCATAGGTCCTCACACGACCATTGCAGCAGCCTCACAGTCAAAATTCGGGTGCTTGCAATCGGCAGCAACTGCAGCAGAGGTGGGAGTCTACTGGTTCAGACCAGTTTGGGCAAACCGGTAGCTCCGATAATCAGCTGGGAGCGAACCGGTTCACCCCGACATTCAGATGGCCCCCACCGGCCTGCCCGCACTATTTTCCGACCTTTTATCTTCTTAGCTGATTCACGTGGAAGAGCAGATTGCTGCGTGAATCAGCTGTGTTACTCCTCCAAAAAAAAAAAACAAAAAAAAACAGGAAGTGAAGATTTCTTGAAACTGCGCATGCGTGCATGCAAATCACACGATCACCGAACCGGTTGTTAAACTGGGAGGATCCCAGCACTGAACTGCATTCTCCCATGGACACGGGATGGCCATTTGCGACTTTCCCAGACAGCTACTGACAAACAAAGTTTAAGCCACATTTGCTTAACGAGTGTATGATTCATGTCACAAGTACACAACCGTAGTAAAAGAAAAAAAAAAGGTAAAATTGAGCAGGACTCACTTAGCCTTGCTTAGTAACGAAAATTCTGATCCCAACTATGGTCGTAAATCGAGGACTCCCTGCAGAGAAGGTCGCCATCCCAACCTCGCTAAGAAACTGAGATCTATTGCAGTTTCTCATTTCCCCACTTACTACAAAATTGCAGGCCATTTGAAAATATCATTTCTAAAGGCTGTCAATTTGGATGAAAAATGTTTATTTTTCTGCAAGAAATATTGAAAAGGGACATTTTGCTCCGCAGGGGGCTCTATATTTTTTTTTAAACGACTAACATAAATGACATTTTACGGCAAAAACAAAACAAAATAAAAATAACAGCCTTCAGATTATTTTATTTATGACTCGGTTGGTCCAGCCATCTCAATCATCTCTGCTAGGTGCTATTAAGAAATTAAATTTAGATTGCAATGAATAACAATAGAGTTTAAGCTCCTTGCAGCACATATTTTAATCATTATCATAGATATGTATAATTGCCCTCAATTTTGCAATGCATCGTGTTGTAGAGCAAGGACATTGTATAAAATAATTGCAACAATGAAGGGTAGTCAAATTTGTTTCAGACTGCAGCCATTTCCTTTTCTGCTACTATCTTGAGAACATGTTCAAATCTGGCCTTAAGAAAACTTTCTTCTTTCTTGTCCAGGGGTGGCAACTAGGAGCATATCTTATAGTTTCCTTTGTATCTACTTGTATAGTTGTATTAGTTTTATAATTTTGATAAAGTCAAATGGCTAAATCGATACAGATTCCAACCAACCCTATCCAACTCTACACCTACTCTACCCAATTCTACATCTACTCTACTCTACTCTACTCTACTCTACTCTACTCTACTCCACTCCACTCCACTCTACTCTACACTACTCCACTCCACTCCACTCCACTCCACTCCACTCCACTCCACTCCACTCTCCACTCCACTCCACATATTTTAAAAGTAAATAAATCTCATAGTTTGACTCCTTCTTTGTGGCAACCCCTGAGATACTGGAACTCTGCTATCATGTCTCCCCTAGTCCTTCTTTTCATCATACTAGACATACCCAGTTCCTGCAACCGTTTTTCCTACGTTTTAGCCTCCAGTCCCCTCATCATCTTGGTTGCTCTTCTCTGCACTCTTTCTAGAGTCTCAACATCTTTTTTACATCGTGGCGACCAAAACTGGATGCAGTACTCCACGTGTGGCCTTACCAAGGCCTTATAAAGTGGTATTAACCCTTCACATGCTCTTGATTCTATCCCTCTGTTAATGCAACCTAGAACTGTGTTGGCTTTTTTGGCAGCTGCTGCACACTGATGGCTCCTATTTAAAAGGTTGTCCACTAGGACTCCAAGATCCCTCTCACAGTTACTACTATTGAGCAAGGTACCACATATACTGTGCATTTTGTTTTTCTTCCCTAAATGTAGAACTTTGCTTTTTTGACTGTTGAATTTCATTCTGTTAGATAGCGCCCAATGTCATCTGCAAATTTGATGAGTTCCCCATCTATCCCCTCGTCCAAGTCATTGATGAAGATGTTGAAGAGCACTGGGCCTAAAACAGAGCCCTGGGGTTCTCCACTGCCTACTTCCCTCCATGTAGATGGAGTTCCATTGAGGACTACACGTTGAGTGCAGTTGGTCAGCCAGTTACGAATCCATCTGGTGGTGATGCTGTCTAACCCACATTTTTCTACTTTATCTAGTAGTAGGTTATGGTCTACTTTATCAAATGCTTTACTGAAGTCCAAGTAAATGATATCGACAACATTCCTCTGGTCCACTAATTTTGTCACTTTGTCAAAGAATGCAATAAGATTAGTCTGGCATGATCTGTTTTTGACAAACCCATATTGGCTTTTGGTTATTACTTGGTTTGCTTCTTAGGTGTTCGGTGATTCGTTGTTTGATTATCTTTTCCAGAATCTTCCCTGGTATTGAGGTCAGTTGAAGGCTCTACTTACGGCCTTTTAACTTTAGTTATTTTATTCCTGTTTTAACAGCCTCCTATTGGAATACCCTGTTTACACTGCTTTTTTGTTTGAATTGTACACCAGAGTTGCTGCGAGTGATATGGGCGGTCTCCAAATCCGATATATAAATAAAATACATAAATAAAATAGTTTCTATGAGTCGCCACCAGAACATTAAATTAAAAATCTGACATTTACTTATTTATGGATTGTGTTTGTGGGATAATTTTAATTCTCAATACGTCCAGAATTTTAAATGCACCAGTTCCACTTATTTCCAAATTCCAGCTATACTTTGAGTACCACTACACAGCATCTCAGCTTTTGAAACCTATCACCGCCGCGCTGTGAAAAGCATTTTGCAAAAAAGCCACCGGTTTACTTACCGTCTGAAATATTTCTAACAGGTTCGCTTTCATATTTCTCAGTACGATGCCTAACGCACTTATAAACGTCTACACACATTTACTCTCTATTTCGCGTTCACGTACAGATTTGGCGAGTGTGAAATGAGCCTCATTTCGCATGCAGAAATCTACCCTTTTCGTATTTTTGTGGAGCGGTTTGCAACTCACACAATTATATACAACAGCGCTTACTTATTAGGAGAAAGTGTGGACAACAAAATAGGTAGTTGGGAAAGGTGCAAAATTCAGGGGAAGTCGCTACGGGGGGGGGGGAATGCATGTGTCAGGGAAACACATACAGAAGGACACCATTAGAAATGTGCAAATCTTCATGCACCAAAGGGTGTTGAACTTACTGCTAGCCATTTTGCCCCCAAACAACCAGTGGGAGGCGCACACACGTGCCATAGGTTCTCCATCACAGTCCTAAGTGTTTGTCTGAGCTAATTTGTCAACCTTTGGCTTGTTGCTTATCTGGAGTTTCTGCTTGTCCCAGTCTTTGTGAACGGATTACCCAGTCTGCATTTCTAAAAGCTGGCCTCCTCAGTTTCTGCTTGGGGGGCAGGGAAACTGGGGCTGGTTTATGCCTCCCTTAAGTTTTCTTTTTTTTTTTCATTTTTCTTTAGGGGAAATATGCTATCCTGCCTTTTTAATATTCCCCAAAATATTTCATTCTTCTGGAGGGGGGCGGTTTTCCCCACAGATGCTTTGGAGAATAGGTTGAACCCCCCTCTTCTTTCTGGCAGATCGGTTCTGTTAACAGACTCTTGCAAAGCCCAACTGTGTGTCCTTCCCCTCCTTCTCCCAGCCCAAAACGAAGCCACCCCGCGCTTCTTCCTAACATCATCCCCTTTCACAGGTCTTGAATGCTTCTTCCTCTTTTGTTTTCCTAACAGCTTCTGCGTATTTCCCTCAAGGCCACCTCCACCGCTCTCTACAACTGCAACCAAAGCAGAAGCTGAGCTTGAAGGAGCCTAAAACTTCGCTCAGGGTGCTGAAGTGCCTCCAGCAATCTTGACTCCTCGTCCTCATCCCTAGATTTATAAAAACGCACGCTGCATCTATTTTCCGTTTCGAGATATATATATATATATATATATATATATATATATATATATATATATATATTAAGCAGGTCGGCAGGCCGATGGCATGGAAACCTACCCAGCGCTACTGCATTGATAATTATCAGAGCCGTAACAAATGGAATCAAACGCTTTATTGCGGCGAACGGTCAGATGTAGGTACAATTCTGAAACAATCTTACCTGGGGGGAAAAAGGAAGTGGATAAAGGAAGTGAGCAATTGAGACCAAAAAGAAAAAAAAAGGCTGAAAAAGTAAAACCTTTTTTAGAGCTGCAGTTCCAGACACTATTTTAAGTATGCGAGGCAGCAAGAATTCCCAGAAATGCTTAACTGTGAAGTACAAAGCTATATTGTTCAGTACAAAATCTAACAGACTATTAAAATACTATTATATTAAAACACTTTGGTAATTGAAATGTGTTGATCAAACGCAGAAGTATAGGCCGGAATAAACTCTACCTGGAATATTTTTGAGTGTAATTGATGCTATTTACTTAACACCTATTCAGTTGTTTTCAACAACAACAACAACAACACCCCAGACTTAACAGTTGTCGATAAGAAAGACAAAAATGTCGGGATTGTGGATGCCGCATTGCCTGGAGACGGCAAAATAGACAGCAAAGAAGTGGGGAAGATAACAAAATACAAAGATCTACAAACAGAAATAGAACGACTGTGGCAAAGGCAACAGGATAGTATCAGGGGTGGGCTTCAAAATTTTTAGCAAGCGGTTCTCTGCCCGGTTGCTGGGTGGGTGTGGCCATGGTGGGCGTGGCCTAGGCGGCCTCCTGCACCATGGCGGGGGGGGGGGATTTTTGCTCTCCCCAGGCTCCAGAGGCTTTTGTTGAACCTCCGGGAGGGCGAAAATGGCCTCCCCAGGCTCTGGAGGCCCTTTCCAAACTTCCGGTAGGCCCGTTTTTCACCCTCCCTGAGCCTCCACGCATGCCCTGCACTTATCTGTATCCAAAACAGGCCGTGTGGGGACTCCTGGGAGGGCGGGGCGAGGCCAGCCAGGAGTGGGATTTGATGCTTCTCTGAACTGCACAGAATCTTAGCTAGAGGTTCTCCCGAACCCCTGCGAGCCTCCAACAGGCCACCCCTGGGTAGTACCAATAATCATAGGCTTCTTAGGTGCGATCCCAAAACAACTGGAGTACCGTCACTAGTTTCAAGAAGTCTCCAAACCCATTTTCACCATTCAGGGGACCCTGACGACACAGACAAACCTCCAAGTGGCCTTAACAACTCTCTAAAAGGATGCAAATGACCAGCTGTCTACAAATCCTTCCATTCCACACCATCCAACCAGAGCTGAAGAAGCTTCTTGGATGAGAAGCAAAATGTCTTTCAAAGAAAAACCAGGAAGTCCAATTGCCTCTTGAAAAAGCACCTTTGGGATTAGTTCCTTAAGGCAGGAACATTTACAACTTGTGGACTTCAACTCCCAGAATTCCTCAGCCAGCCATTCTGGGAATTCTAGGAATTGAAATCTATTTATTTTATTTATTTTATTAGTCCTATTTCTATGCCGCCCACTCTCCGAGGACTCTGGGCGGCTTACAACAATCGACAGTATACTAAATAGCATCTTGCCCCCAACAATCTGGGTCCTCATTTAACCCACCTCGGAAGGATGGAAGGCTGAGTCAACCTTGAGCCGGTGAGATTTGATCCGCTGATCTGCTGAGCTAGCAGTCAGCTGAAGTAGCTGCAGTACAGCACTCTAACCACTGCGCCACCTCGGCTCTACAAGTCCACATGTTGTAGAGTTGCTAAGGTTGGAGATCCCTGCCTTAATGGATGGAACAGAGAGGGGGCTCTGTTGCTGAAATACCTTCACAACATGACCTGTGAAATAGGCATTGCTGAGCACAGCCAGGAGCTCAATGGCAAATGCAGCTGGAGTAATTCTAATACATCGACAAGAAAGAAAAGTGCTGTCACACTGCCTTAGACATCCATCGACCGGTGAGATGATGGATCTCCCTTTTGGGAAAAAGAGCAAGAAAGAGAGATATTAAAAAAAAAAAAAAGCCGAGCAAGTACCATTAAGAGTTTAAGCAGAACACCTTCCTCTCTCTGGCCTTGTCATCCCCGAAAGACAAAACTATCAGAGCACTAGAAAAAAACTTCCCCTGTCCAACTCTAGGAGGCAGTGCTCACCTCTGTTTCTTAGCCAAGGGAGCTCAGCCAAACTCGAAGCCATGGAGGGCTGCATCGGGATTTTGTTTGCCCTTGGGAGGCCAGGCTGGCTGTGGCCTGGTCATTGCGGCTGACTGGATGGGTGTGTCCGGGGCTGGGACAGAAGGAGCAGGTCGCTCGCCGTCTCTGGGACGGCCCGCGGGGCAACTCCACAGCCTACTGTGGCCTGGATCCAACCCACGGGTCGCGTTGTTTGACACCCCTGCTAAACACCGATGCGCACAAAACACAGTTACCTTCCCACTGAAATGGTACCTGTTTATCTACTCGCATATGCATGCTTTTGAACGGCTACATGATTTAGGTCCCATCCAGGGGCGGGTTTCAAAACCCGCTGCTACTGGTTAGTTCGTGGGTGCGCTCGCGCGCAATGCTTCTGTGCATACGCAGAAGCTTCAGAGCATGCATAGAAGCGTCTGAACAGGTGGGCGGAGCCTCCCACTGCTACTGCTACCGGTTCGTCCGAACCAGGGCAAACCGGTAGCAACTCACCACTGGTCCCATCCCAAGGTCATCCATCCATCCATCCATCCATCCATCCATCCATCCATCCAACAAACAAACAGATGTTCTTCCCAAATGTGCCCAGTTTTTTAGACCTGTGCTCCTACTTCTGAGAAATCTCTTATTTGATGTTGTCCATTCCCTTCACTTTGGGCTCTTCTCCTCCCAGAAATTTTTCTTCCTAGTCTTGGCCTGGTAAAATGTTGATGAGGCTACAGCAGACTGGTAAAATTATTCAGATGTTTCAGGTTGAACCATGCTCCAAGAACCATGCTTCTTGTCACCCCAAGAATCCATCATTACTTATTGCAAAATACCGTATTTTTCAGAGTATAAGTTGCTCCGGACTATAAGATGGACCTACCTTTTTTGGTGAGGAAAACAAGAAAAGGAAATCTGCCTCTGCCTCCCAGCAATTTTGCCTCGTTGCAGCAAACAGCAAAAAAACATGCTTTACTTTCATTTTTGTTTTCAGCATAGCTTGATTAGCACAAGGAAAAAAAAAATCTGCTCCCAGCAATTTACCTCCTTGCAGCAAGCGGCAGAGGCCCGCGCAAAACAGCTGAGAGCAAAACAGCTGAGAGTCGGGAGGCCGATCCAATCAACTTGTGCTAATTAGGCTGTGCTGAAGCTGAAATGGGCTGTTTCTTCTTGCTGCTTGCTGCAAGGAGGTAAACTGCTGGGAGGCAGAGGCCAAAGGTTTGGGGCCAGTGGGACGGGGCTACATTTGGTGTATAAGATGCATTTAAATGTTCACCCCCTTTTAGGGGGGGGAAAGGTGCATCTTATACTCTGAAAAATATGGTAAATCAGTTCCTTGGATGGTTCAAGTGTTTTACCAAAATAAATTTAAAGGAACATTCAAATTACGATGCCACTGAAATTTATTGTCCAGCCAATCAGGAAATAAAATATTCTTTTTTTTTTCCTTGTCACCCAACTGAAGACTAACTTTGCGTGTTCCACTCGAAGTCTTTTATTTCATTCTAATTAGCACACCATGTGATTTGCTGCTTCTTTTTTCCTTTCCATACTTACTTTGACAAAAACCCTATGAAGTACAGAAATGTTTGTAATTAACCTGGCGCTGTGGCAGCCGGCGTTAATTGCTTCCTCCTAATTTTCATGTGTTTGATGGTTTTCTTTCAAGGGGAAAAAAAACAAACCCTCACAGTTTGGGTTCTCGTCTCCCTTTTTCCCACCCTGATTGGGACAAACCAAGAATAGATGGTTTAACGCTCTCCAACTTTTCTTTTCTATTTATCATCGGTATGAGAATTGGATGTGCTGGGTTGCGACGAGACACTTCAGACGTTTTCCAAAGAAATTCTGAAACATATTTTTCACATTAGTATAACAACACACCAGAACCAGTTTAGTATAGTTAAGAGCCGCGGTGGCACAGTGGCTAGAGTGCAGTACTGCAGGCTACTTCAGCTGATTGCTAGCTGCAGTTTGGCAGTTCGAATCTCACCGGCTCAAGGTTGACTCAGCCTTCCGTCCTTCCGAGGTGGATAAAATGAGGACCCAGATTGTTGGGGGAAAGATGCTGACTCTGTAAACCGCTTAGAGAGGGCTGTAAAGCACTGTGAAGCGGTATATAAGTCTAAGTGCTATTGCTATAGTTGTGAAGACATCATTCTAGAAACCAGGAGACTGGGAGTTCTAGTCCCGCCTTAGGCATGAATGCCAGCTGGTATCTTTGGGCCAATCACTAAGAGATGGTGAATTCTTGTCTCACTTTAGGCATGAAAGCTGACTGGATGATTTTGGGCCAATCACCAGGAAATGGTGAGTTCTAGTGCTGCCTTAGGCATGAAAGCTGGCTGGATGACTTTGAGCCAATCACCAGAAAATGGTGAGTTCTAGTCCTGCCTTAGGCATGAAAGCTGGCTGGGTGACTCTGAGCCAATCACCAGGAAATGGTGAGTTCTAGTCCCTCCTTAGGCATGAAAACCAACTGGGGGACCTTGGGCCAGTCCTTCTCTATCAGCCCTAAGTGGGAGGCAATGGCACACCATTTTCGGAAACATTGCCAATAAAATTGCAAGGAGTAGTCTAAATAATTGCCAAGAGTCAAAAACCGACTCAAACGCACGCGGGCACAAACACATAACAATACAACACTGAGACTACAGCAGATTTTTTTTTTTAATACCCATTGTGAGAAATGCAATTGAGAGATCAGCACAGCATTCAAACCCTGCCTGCAGGCTCCCAGTAGACTTTGGTTTAGAAAAGAGAAAGTTGGCTGAGATACGGCTTGGGCTTGATCCAGGCCTGGCTGCTTTTCTGTTGACTGCCACCTCGAGAATATTTGGGCAATCACAGTCTGCATATCTGCTCCTGTAGCCTGCCGGCAGGGGAGGGGAAGCGGGGGCGGGGACTGGTAGCCGTGATGCTTCTTGTTCTTCCATCGTTCTTATTAAACCGCCGGGGTCGTATTTCTGACATACAGAATCCTGGAACTAATTTTGCACGGATGTCATTGCAATGGATGCAATGGCGATGGGAAGCGTACTGAGTCAATTTCCCCAGCAAAATGTGCCTTCCCCACTTTTCATTTCCATTGTTACAAAGCAACAAGTAGCTCAACAATTACAGTAATTCTAGGTGATCTAGAAATTCTTATCTTCCCAAAGCAGGCAAGCAAACAAACAACCTTCTGTTGACCACTTGACAGAATATTTTGACATTTGATCACAAAAGCCTCTTTCCCTTCCCTTCCCTTCCCTTCCCTTCCCTTCCCTTCCCTTCCCTT
>WNWU01000071.1:316388-331298 GCA_012654045.1 Ptyas mucosa
TTCCCTTCCCTTCCCTTCCCTTCCCTTCCCTTCCCTTCCCTTCCCTTCCCTTCCTTTCCTTCCCTTTCTTCCCTCCCCTTTTCCCTTCCCTTTCTTCCCTCCCCTCCCCTCCCCTTTCCCTCTCTTCCCTAATTTTCCTTCCCTTCCTCTCCTCTTTCCCTTCCCTTTCTTCCCTCCCCTCCCCTTTCCCTATCTTCCCTAATTTCCCTTCCCTTCTCCTCCTTCCCTTCCCTTCCCTTCCCCTCCTTTCCTTTCCTTCCCTTCCCTTCCCTTTTTTTCCTTTTCCTTCCCTCCTTTCCTTCCCTCCTTCCGTTTCTTCCCTCCCCTTTTCCCTTCCCTTCCGTTTCTTCCTTCCCCTCCCCTTTCCCTATCTTCCCTATTTTCCCTTCCCTTCCCTTCTCTTCCTTTCCTTCCTTTCCTCCTACCCTTCCCTTCCTTTTTTCCCTTCCCTTCCCTTCTCTTCTCTTCTCTTCCCTTCCCCTCTTTTCTTTTCTTTCCTCCTTCCTTTCCCCCTCCCCTTTCCCCCCCTTCCCTCCCCTCCCCTTTCCCTATCTTCCCTATCTTCCTTTCCTCTTTCCCTTTCCTTTCTTCCCTCCCCTCCCCTTTCCCTCTCTTCCCTATTTTCCCTTCCCTTCCCCACCTTTCCTTTCCCCTTTCCCTTCCTTCCCTTCCCTTCATCATACACGCCTTTGCAGCTCTTCCCCTTTACAGCTTTGAAGAATGGTTTAAAATCTGTTCATATTTATAAACATTTAAGCTGACAGCCCAAGGCACCAGAAAACAATCCAACAACAAATAGCAGTAACAAAACACTAAAGAACCAGCTGGATGTTTATAGCCTTTTATGAGAGTCATTTTCGGGGAAAAAAGCTGGGTCCGTGTTTGATGTTTGCCTCAGAGCACAGAGGGAGCCATGCTCAGTGGCCCAATTAGCGTGATGTGCATAACTTGACATTGGGAGAGAGCAGTGAAGATGTCATGGGAACTCTCCAACTTGTTAGGGTTAGCCAGCAAAAACCTTGGGTTGATTTGTGGCTAAAATAGCCCTTCCAATCAACAAATGCCCTTAAATGTGACATAACCTGCACACCAAGGGGTCAATTAATTCTCACGTCTGAGATAGAGATGAAATCCCCAAGAGACCCATAAGACAGTGGCTAAGACGGCAGTTCAGCGGTTCGAATCCCTAGTGCCGCGTAACGGGGTGAGCTCCCGTTCTTTGTCCCAGCTTCTGCCAACCTAGCAGTTCAAAAGCACGTAAAAAATGCAAGTAGAAAAATAGGGACCACCTTTGGTGGGAAGGGAACAACATTCCGTGCACCTTTGGCGTTTAGTCATGCCGGCCACATGACCACGGAGATGTCTTCAGACAGCGCTGGCTTTTCGGCTTTGAAACGGAGATGAGCAGCGCCCCCTAGAGTCGGGAACAACTAGCACATATGTGTGAGGGGAACCTTTACCTTTTAGGAATTCACCTCTCCCTTCCTAGCCCTTATCATCTCAGTGCTATGGCATCCTTGTACCTTCCCTGAACCTCTCCAGAAGTAGGAAGGAAAATAATAGCCTCCCAGAATCTAGAAGGGAATCTGAGAAAGGTTATTCAGGATGTCGACAGGACCTGACATCATCCAGTACAACCCAACACAGTCCAGAGGCTAAGAAACACCTTGATGGTCCAAGGTCCATCTGATCTAGCCTTCAGCTGCTTATTATACTCAACCAGATGTTTAAAGACAATGAACATCCCCATTCCAACAAAGTATACTATAGGCCTGTGATGGCAAACCTATGGCATGTGTGCCACAGCTGGCACGCAGAGCCCTCTTGGTGGGCACGCGAGCCGTCACCCAGCTCAGCTCTACTGCGCATGCACGCAGGCGCCTCCCACCAACCAGATAATTTTTGGGATGCGCAGAGGGTGGGGAACATGCGGGAAATGTGTCTGCATGCGGGAAATGAGCAGGCATGCACGGGGTCGTGCGCGCATGAACAGGGAGGGTGGGGGTGGGAGCACGGGGTGTTGCGCGCCCCTCCCAGGAGTCTCCACACGGCCCATTTTGGGTAAGTGCAGGGCCCACGCAGAGGATCTAGAAAGGTGAAAAATTGGCCTCCCGGAAGTCCGGAAACAGGCGCATTTCCGGCCTCCGGAGGGCCTCCAGAGCCTGGGGGAGGCTGTTTTTGCCCTCCCAGAGGCTTGAGGGAAGCCTCTGGAGCCTGGGGAGGGTGAAAAACAGCCTACCAGAAGTTCCGGAAGTTCAGAAACTGGCTTGTTTCCAGCCTCTGGAGGGCCTCCGGAGACTGGGGAAGGCTGTTTTCGCCCTCCCGGAGGCTCGAGAAAAGCCTCCAGAGACTGGGGAGGATGAAAACATGTCCCCCTCCCCGCTGGTGCAGGAGGCTGAGTAGGCCACGTCCACCATGGCCACGTCCACCCAGCATCTGGGCAGAGAACCAGTTGTTAAAATTTTTAATGCGTGGGGGAGGAGCATGGGGGTCGTGTGCTCCCTCACACATTCATATACAGGGGGCGTGCATTGCATTATGGGCGCCAGCATGCGCTCTTGGCACACAAAGAGAAAAAGTTTAGCCATCACTGCTATAGGCAGTCTCAGGGTTAACAACATCTGAATTATGGACAACTTATATTTTCGAACGGGCTGCCTATTACTAAAAATGGCAGAAGGGGCTCTCCTTCCTCGAGCCAAGAAACCGCCGAAGCTGCGCGATGCTTGGATGAACCTCTGAAGCTGCACGTTCTGAGGACACAGCCTGTTTTCAGCTGGTTTCAGCATTTTGTGAAAGCATTGTGTGGCTCAAGGAAGGATGACACCATCTGACATTTTTAGCCCGAGCAGTCCACTTGTAAGCATGAATTCCGACCGACCTAGAAAATTCGAGTTAGAGGCACAGTTAGGAAAGGAACTCATTCCTAATTCAGGGGCTGCCCGTAACCTTTATTTGCACCTCCTGACAGCCCCTTTATCAAGTTTCAAAGAAGTTCATGATATTGTGATCACAAGGTGACATTGTGACACTGAAGGTGTAGCCGATGGGATTCAGGAAGGGGAAGAAGTTAGCTGGAGGTCTGGAACTCAAGCCGAGATACCGAGATCTTCTGACATTTACTGAAAGAGCTAAAGGAAGGATTCACAGGAGAGTGAAGCCAGGCGCGCGGTAACTATTATTAGTTTGGACAAATGCCATCCCATAATTTCTCATTTAGCTTCTTTGGAAACTCTTTTCTCAGGGGGGTGAGAAAGAATCGGTGCAATCAGCTCCATTCAACGAAGTCTTGTTCTCTCACCTTTGAGAGCCAGAGTGCAAAATACATCATATGTGTCTCTTCTGTCTCACCTGTCATGGTTATAGTGTCTTTGGATTTCTGAGTTCGCAGCCTTCCTAAAAAATTCTGCGTATTTTCTCTCTCTTAATGTACATAGCACTCCACTGTTTTGAGGCTTCTAGGCTTCCTTAGAAAGTATACAGCACAATCTTAGTCCCAGCAAATTTCTTTTATTCATACGGCTGTGAATTATTGTCCTTCGCAGTCCCGAAAGGCTTCTCAAACAGTCTTTCAGGGGAGTGTTTACAAACACCCACCTTATCTCCCTTGGAATGTTGCCAGAGAACTAATTGCCACACGCAGGGCAAGGCCAAACTTAGCACAGAGTCAAACAGAGCTTTCCCAGAGCTTTTACCGACCAGATGAACTGATTGCTTCCTGCAAAAGCTCACCTCCCATTCGCTCCTTTTTTATGGGAGGGGCCAATCATCTCCAAGCCTTACTCCCAAGTCGACCCTGTTTTCTTAATTGTTCTTGTCTTCTGGCAGCTCTGCGCATGCGCACACTGGGAACAGGCTCCCGCTGCTCTTCTGCCTCGCTGATGTCAGACTCCGGAGGCTCTGGAGGCAGCAAAGAACTACCAGATGGCTTTGGCCCTCTCTCTGCCTCCGACTCAGAGCCCTCGTCTGAGCCTTCCCCAGACTCCAGGACTGGCCCACATTCCTCCCCAACCTTCTCACTGTCCAACTCTGCTACCAGATCTACTGGCCGCTGGCGGGCCGCAACATCTGCGTCCTTTTGAACAAGGTGGCACTAAAAAATCCATGGGGACGTTTCAGAAGCTGAAGAGTTCCATCCTCAACTTTTTCCCCACCCCAACCCTGCTGAATGCCCAGATACAGGTAGTTACGTAGATGATCCTACACAAAAGGTGCCAGATTTTGACTTTCCTCGCCAGCATTGGACAACTCTGAACAGGATCCGTATACCAACATGGTGTCTGCCAGGACTCACTGCTTAAGTGGGGTCTTGTCTCTACCCCTCAGTGTGACTGTGGTGCTCCCCAACAAAATATCCATCACATTGTGTCTGAAGGTCCATTGAGAGCTTACACTGGCCCAATGGCTGATTTTTTCAACATAGACCACCCTGTCCTTGACTGGCTGGGTGGACTGGACATTAACATTTGAACTACCGTAAGTCCATGTATTTGCCATACACTAAATAAATAAATCCCCAACCCTAGTTAGATGATCACATTTGAAAATGACCAATTAAGATCCCTCATAATTCACTAATTTGGCTTTCGGAGGATTGAAGTGATCTCCTTGCCTGATACAGTACCCTGGAGGAAGATGGAAGCCCAATTTTAAGCCAGGTGCTTGAGCAGTTGAGGTCTACCTTCCCTTGCATTCAATTCTTCCCTCAACATGGAAACAACCACTCACAGATCTCACCATCCTACGCAACGACATGACTTTGTAGCGATAACATATCCAGTCCATACTGAAGAAGAGAACTCAAGAAGCTTCTTGGATGAGAAACAAAACATTTTAAAGGAAAAAAAACCCAAGAAAGTCCAGTTGCCTTTTGGAAAAAAAAAAAGCACCTTGTCAGACCTGGCACCACTTAAAACCTCTAAATGAAGCACAAACAAGTGCAAGGTGGCAGCTGTCACATCTCTGGGACATGCATGACCTGATGATTGAGAACATCCAGAGATATTTATCCAGTCCAAAGTCACAATCCAAACCAACAAAAATAATTCAACCATCTGAACAGATCGTAAAGCAAACAAGAAATGGCATGTTTACCAACTGATTCTTCCTGTGCAGATGGGAGATTTCACATTTTAAAGTTTCCCATATCAAAAATAACTCCATACATATGGAACACACGACCATCTAAAAACGTCTCCCTCAACCCCAGTATTCTCAAGACAGGTCAGTCAGTAATTACCAGGCAGATAGTAATTATGGGAGTTATATCTAACACAATGTTTCTCAGTCTCAGAAACCTGGAGATATGTGGACCTCAACTCCTAGAATTATTGGGAGAAGTCTGGGAAATTGGGGAATTCTGGAAGTTTGAAGAACACACATCATTGAGTTGCTGAAGTTGAGAAGCACTGGTCTAACATATCTAGAGAGCACTAGGTGGAGAAAGATGGATATAGGAGGAGACTCAGTGGTGAAATCTGAACTGGTTTGCTACCAGTTCACTGGCTGCACATGTGTACTGCATGCTAAGTGCATGCTGCATGAGTGCATGCACATTAAACACGCTCTGTGTGTGCATGTGCAGTGTGCACCAAACGTGCGCTGCGTGTTTAAAAAGCTACCTGTTCGGTCAAACTGGTAGTTAGCTACCGGTTTGGTCGAACCGGTAGTTTAAAAAAGCTACGATCCAACGATCAGCTGTGCTGCGCAGTTTAGCTTTGCTTTCTAGTGAAGTTAAACCGCGCGACAGAGCTGATTCCCCCCCCCTTGCTGTTCTACTTACCTTCCCAAGCCTCCTTTTGGCGCGTGCTGCACACATATACATGCGCAGTATGCACCAAAAGGAGGCTTTGGAAGGTAAGTAGAACAGCGAGTGGGGGATCAGCTGTGCCGCATGGTTTAACTTCGCTAGAAAGCAGGAAATCCTGCTTTCTAGCAAAGCTAAACTGTGCGGCACAGCTGATCGTCGGATTGTAGCTTTTTAAACTATCAGTTCGCCTGAACCAATAGCTTTTTTTTTTTTTACTACCAGTTCACCCAAACCAGTAATTTTTATCACTACTGGTTCACCCGAACTGGAGTGAACCGGTAGCATTTCACCCCTGAGGAGACTGATTTAGAGATGCCTGTCCCTACGATAACAATTTGGTGAACATTACACCTGAAGGAATGCTTTTAAATACACTAAGAGAATGAAACTACTTCATGAAAGAAGGCGACATGTAATTCTGGTAGACATCTAAGATAGTCCTTAAGTCTTTAGCATTGGCTGGCTTACTCACCCGAGCGATCAGTTCTCCAACCATGCCTGTCCACGTTCCGTTAGCCTCAGGAACTCCATACACTCCATCTCCCACCAGGTGAATCTTGTAGTTGAAGTGCAAAATATCCGCAAGCTCCTTGAGCATGTCCACGCAGAAGCCTTCGTAGCGGTCGTTCCCTTCCAGCTCTTGATGGTTGCCCTTGAGCATTAAGTAAGGGTTTTCCTGCATCGAAACTGGGCAGCTGTCATTCTCATCTTAGCCACGGAGTTGCAACAGCACTAGATTCAGCACAAATCGGAAAGCAGGGGCGGGTGATATGAGGGACTCATTGGGAATTTCCGGGAAGGGGGAACAAATCTCGGGGATAGATTTACACCAGACTTTCACGTTATCTGGGGAGGATGCAGTCAGAGCTAGCTAGATCTAAATGAGCAGATGTTCCCAGGTTTGGCAGACAGACAACGATCTCATTCCATGCAAGTGACAGTCTTGTCAGAAAAGTGGGAGTCTGTGGACCATAAATGTCACCTGGCATATGGGGGACAATATGGTAGGGTGCAATAGGAACTAGGGATAAGGTGCACAGCTACAGCAAGCAGGTGGTACAGTTGCTAGCAGCATTCACTATGGAGAGAAAGATATTTGACTAATGCTCTACAGATGTTTGACAAATGCGCTACCAGCATAGCATTAACAATGAGAAAGGATATCTCCTGTCCGGCAAACGGTCCCGATAGTTTAGCCAGCATGACAGTTGGCAATAGGGGTGGCAACAGAGCAATATTTGAGAACCAGATACTTCTATTCCTTGCGTAGTAGCATCGTTGCTACTGTGGGACACCTTGGCACTTGCGCCTAGTTGAAGCAACTTCATAGGAAAGCCGATCATTTCCCCTGGCATAATTCCGACAGGCAATAACTTAGCTGATGGAGTTGCCTGTGAGCTGCCTAGAGTCGCTGTAGGCAGCAGCCACATGAATTTCCCAAATAAATGAATAAATGGAAGAATTGAGCCTGATAGATGTGAGACAGAATACAAACTGTTGCTAGGCTTAATTCTCCATGGATGGAAATCCATAAGGATGTTTTGGAGTATTTAGAAGCAGTGGACAACTGAAGAGACCAAGAAGGAGTTGGCCACAGTGGGAAATGAGCAAAGCAAAGGTGTTTTTTTTTGATGTTATGGAAAAAACTCCTTAGATTATCCGAGGTCACTCAGATTGTACAATCCTTACTACAACAAGATGTCCTAGACAAATGGAAGGTGACTTCTCCATCTTTATCACTAAATTGGATTTAGTTCAAATCATATGGGAGAAGAATGAAAAAGTGGGATGTAGATGGATCCCATTTCAAGTTTCATTCTTGCCCGTGCTGAATGCATCAAAAATAGATCTCTGCCCAACAAAGCAATAAAAAATTAAGTAACTTCTGCAAATTAGCAGTGGGATTGTATGTTCCTCCAAGAGTTTCATAAATAGTCCTATGCATTAAATGATAGCATGCTGAACACTTTCCCCCAAACTGGTGTTCTCCAGAGGTGCTAGGATTACAAGTTTCAGTCCTACCAGTTAGTATTCTGATTCTTGCAATCCTAACAGGTCTATGAGGCCACCAAGTTGGAGAAAAGCTGGCATAAAGGACAATAAGAGGCCAAGTCTCAATTGCCTGAGAAGGGGTCCTTCTGACCCTCCATGCTTACCAGGATGGTGGTAACAAGAAGCGTGGTGTTGAAGAGGGTCTCTGACACGTTGGTTGAGAAGATCTGGTTATCCATCGAAAGGCCTTTTGTAACATGCCAGTGACCAATCTACAAAGAGGAAGAGAAGAACAGTGACATATCAGAGTAGGCCTGCGGTGGCGCAGTGGTTAGAAAGCTGTATTGCAGGCTACTTCTGCTGATCACCGGCTGCCAGCAGTTTGGCAGGTCGAATCTCACCAGGCTCAAGGTTGACTCAGCCTTCCATCCTTCTGAGGTGGGCAAAATGGGGGCAAGATGCTAACTCTGTAAACAGCTTAGAGGGGGTTGTAAAGCACTATGAAGCGGTATATAAGTCTAAGTGCTAGTCAGTGGTGGGATTCAGCCAGTTTGCCTCTATTCAGGATAACCAGTTGTTAACTTTCTAAGCAATTTGGAGAACTGGTTGTTGGAAGAAATCTTTTGTTTTTTTTCACTTTACAGGGCTAATCCTGTAAGGAATTACAACATTCTGGTGTTGTTTCTAGCCTAATCTTTATTGCCCTGCATACAGAAACTGCCTCTCTGGTTAACCCTTCTTACGTTGTAACAGCTAAGGCGAAGCGCCTATCAACGTTAGTGACATTGAGTTGGCCACGCACACAGGGTCATATGACCACTGAGCCACGCCCACCCAGCTGATCATTGGGGCAGAGATCCAATTGTTAAATTATTTGAATCCCACCACTGGTGGCTATTGCTATATGGCCACTGGCTGACAATGCAGCCAATTCTGCAAAACACAGTGGTTAATGCTTCGTTGGCTTTACAATATATCCCATGAGCATTATATTGGAGCTCAGCTATAAGCGGGCCTTATTAAGGTTTGTCATAACCTCATTAAAAAAACAAACAAAGTTGTGGAGATTTTTCCAAGTGTTCCACCATACAGAAACCTTTATGCTTAGGATAAAAGGAAGCATCTTGGACCTTAACAGAATGACAGTTGGAAGGGACATTGGGTATCTTCTAGTCCAACCCCTAGACCATTCAGACAAATGCTTATCCAATCTCTTCTTAAAAACTTCCAGTGTTGGAGCATTCACAACTTCTGGAGGCACCTTGTTCCACTGATTAATGGTTCTCACTGTCAGGAATTCCCTCCTTAGTTCTAGGTTGCTTCTCTCCTTGATTAGTTTCCACCCGTTGCTTCTTCTCCTGCCTCTGGGTGCTTTGGAGAATAGCTTGACTCCCTCTTCTTTGTGGCACCTCCTTAGACACTGCTATCATGTCACCCTTCGCCCTTCTTTTCCTTCAACTAGTCATACTCAATCCCTGCAACTGTTCTTCATATGTTTTAACCTCCAATCACCTTTGTTGCTCTTCTCTGCACTCTTTCTAGAGTTTCAACATCTTTGTTTCAACGGAAGCATTGAGATCAACGTAGGGAGCACTGTTCCTGCAACTTTGCCCTCTGGAACATCTTGCCCCCGATGTGAGATTGGCCCCAACCCTCCTATCTTTTCATAAGGGCCTAAAGTGCTGGCTCTGCCAGTTGGTTTGGGGCCCCCGTGAAGGAACAGCACAACAGAGGTGGTTGATTGAGTAACAACAGAACTCACCTCTCCCCATTGTGCCCCAGCTCTCCCCATGTGCCCTTCCATTTTAGTGTTTGATTTTAATTATTTATGTTTTAATTGCATATATATACCATATTTTTCTGAAAATAAGACTGGGTCTTATATTAATTTTTGATCTAAAAGATGTATTAGGGCTTATTTTCCGGTTTGGTCTTATTTTCGGGGAAACACAGACATTTTTTTAATGAGTGTAAGCTGTCCAGGGTTACCCTATGGCCATGATGGCGAACCTATGGCATGTATGCCACAGGTGGCACGCATAGCCATATTGGTGGGCACGCGAGCTCAGCTCTGGCACATGTGTGCACCAGCCAGCTGATTTTTGGGCCTTCTGGGCCTACCGGAAGTAGGGAAACAGGCTGTTTCCTGCCTCCAGAGGGCCTCAGGGTAGTGATGGTGGGGAAGGCCCATTTCTTTGCTCTCCTCAGCCTCCAGAGCCTTCCTAGGAGCCTGGGGAGGGCAAAAATAGCCTTTCCCACCCCTCTGGTGGGACCGGAAGTCAGCAAATGTGCTGTTTCCGGCTTCCAGAGGGCCTCTGGGCGGGGGTAGGAAAGGCCATTTTCGCCCTCCCCAGGCTCCTAGAAAGGCTCTGGAGCCTGGGGAGAGAGAAAAACATGGGGGGGAGTAAGGGGGTCGCGTGTGCATGTGCGGGGGCAGAGTGCATAGAATTATGGGTGTGGGCACCTGTGTGCGTGACCTCCTCTCCCCCCCGGCACACGATGGCAAAAAGGTTAGCCATCACTGCCCTATGGTAAGATGGGTGGCCAATACATTTTATACATAAAACAAATAAACATACCTTAGCAAAGACTAGGTTTTCAGTTCCTGAACTGCCGAGGTGTACTCTAGTAAGATACTTTGATATAAAAGCACATTTTCCACGGTTCTCTTTGGTTACTAATGACTGTAGCCTCCTTTCCTCTGTAATTGCTTCCAAGAGATTAATTAACCCTTTGTTAATGATATCACTCAAGCTAATCAACCCCAAGCATGCCAATAGCCAGTCTAAGCAGTTCTATCTAGGCTTCTGTTTTATTCTCCTTCAAACTAATTTACACTCTCCCATGGCAATGGAACGGAGCCATAATAAATCCTTTCTGACACACTGTTTTTGTGTGTTGTTGTCATTTTTTTTCAACCCACAAGATCGAGGAGTCCTGAGTTTCCAATCCTACCAATTTCGGAGACCTGGTTTTAAGACTGACCTTATTGCTTTATGGGTGACCCAGAGGGACCCGCTAAGATGCAACAGATAGGGGACAAGACGTTAGATCAGGGGTGTCAAACTCAATTTCATTGAGGGCCGCATCAGGGTTTATTTATTTATTTGTATTTATTTATTTGTCGCATTTCTATGCCGCCCAACTCCCAAAGGACTCTGGGTGGCCTACAACAGAGAATAAAACAATGCAAACAATATCCCATACAAAAGTTTAAAAGAAAATATTAAAACCCATACACTCCAATTCGTGGTCGGGTCTCGCAAGATAACCGTAGAGAGCCAGGTCTTCACTGCTTTCCAGAAGGCCAGTAGGGTGGGGACAATTTGGACCTCAGGAGGTAATTGGTTCCAGAGAGCCGGGGCAGCCACAGAGAAGGCCCTCCCCCGTGTGGGCCAGCCAGCTGACATTATTTAGCTGACGGGACCCAGAGGAGGCCGACTCTGTGGGATCTTACTGGTTGCTGGGAGTTATGCGGTAGAAGGCGGTCGTGTTTTACCTCGGGGGGGCCAGGATGGGCATGGCCAGGGTGAGCGTGGCCAGCTTGACGTCACTCATGTCGGGGGCACCTGTGGTGGCCCGAGCGCTCTGTTTTCACTGGCAGAGGCACTGTGGACCAGTCCTTCACTGTTTCCAGAGAGGCCCGTGGGCCACATCTAAACACCCCATAGGCCAGATCCGCCCCGTGCGTCTTGAGTTTGACACCCCTGCATTAGATCATTTTGCGATGACATCCTTAGAACCCTAACCCCAACCCTTTAAATTCCTGGGAGTCCATCTCAGCGAAGACCTCACCTGGAAGAACAACACGATCCAGGTGGCCAGGAAGGCCCAACAGAGACTCCATTTCCTTAGGGTCTTGTGTAAAAACAGGGTGGAAGAACAACTGATGACCTCCTTTTACAGGTCCACAATAGAAAGCATCCTCACTTATTGCATCACGGGATGGCACGTCGGTCTGACAGCCGCGGATAGAAAAACTTTATGGCGGGTGGTGAGCACAGCACAAAACATCGTGGGCTGATACCACTAGATGAGATCGCTAGGGCTCGCTGCCTCAGAAGAGTGAGGGAAATTCTCAGGGGCGACTCACAACCTGGTCACCACTTCTTTACCCTCCTACCACCAGGAAGGAGATACAGAAGCATAGCCAGCCGCACAAACAGGCTGAAGAACAGTTTTTAACTGTGGGCTGTCAGACTCTTGAATGAGAAATAACATCATAACTACGTAGTACGATGGACTTGCAGGGCCGGTGCAACGTGTAACATGTTCACACTGGTGCAATAGGACTGGGTGTTTTGTTAATATGATTTATTGGGTTAGGGATTTTCTGTCTTCACTGTGAGTTGTATTGTGTTGAGGGAGGGAGGGAGCACTGAGGGATCTTAACCAATCTCATTGTACATATGTTGTGCACTGACAATAAAGATTTGAATTGAATTGAATTGAATTGAAGAACCCCTAAATTGCTAATGACATTTGCTGGAGCTTCCACCCCCCCCCCAAGAATGAAAAGAAAAAAACAAAATTTTGTTTGCCTTCCAGCTGTCAGCCCACCACAGCAAAAAGGAGATACCCAATTTATTTATTTTTTGATTTGATTTATATGCCGCCTTTCTCCGGAGACTCAGGGCGGCTTACAATGCGGAGGCTCTCCAGAGGCCAGAAACAGCCTGTTTCCCAACTTCTGATGGGCCCAGAAGGCCTGAAAATCAGCTGGCCAGCATGCGCATGCACGCCGGAGCTGAGCTCGCTTGCCCACCCATATGGCTCTTCATGCCACCTGTGGCACGCGTGCCATAGGTTCGCCATCACGGACCTATAGGATGACAATGAAAGGAGCACGGCACTCGTCAAACCAGACGAGATTCGCTTTCCTTGTCTGGTGCAAATATCTCAACAAAACCGCTCTTTAACAACTTGAAATCCCACTTCGGCTAATGCAATAATCAGTTTAAGTGGATTTTTGAACTCGATTAACTGAACAAGTAATGAGGATATTAAGAACATGGTCCGGTGCGATTAAATTAGTGTTACCTACATCGGAACAAAGTTTTTGGATAACCGAAGAGATTTCTCTCTAACTGAGCTCTAGAGTCAGGGGTGGGTTCTTGTTGTAGCCCGTCAGCAGCCTGTGCAGCTAATAGCTGATTCTGACAGTGAGGAGGCTGGTGTGGTGCTGCGCCAGTAGCCTGTGCAGTTGGCACTCGAGTCAGACAATGAGGAGGCTGGAGAAGATGTGGGGCCAGAGGCAGGGATTCAGCCAGGGTCTTCAGAACCTCCAGAAGTTCCCTTAAGTGAAGAGGACGAAGAGGAGGAGCCTCTTCTCGATGCACGGGTGCGCAGAGCTGCCAAAAGGTAGGAGTGGCTCCTCAGGAGGAGTGGCTCCTCGAGAGTACGGCTTGGGGCTAATTGGCCACTCCTTTAGCCTATTTAAGGAGGAACGCCAACTGAAGCAATTTGCAGGGAACAACTTCGTTCACATACCTTCGTGTCTTGTCTTGCTTATCTTATCAGATTCCTGCAAATTGCTTCTCGGCATTCTGTCAACCACAGTAAGCTTTCAGTATTATTCTTTGAATTCTTGGTGGCTGTAAATTTTTTTACTACCGGTTCTGTGGGCATGGCTTATTTTGTGGGCATGGCTTGGGGGGATAATGTGACTGGGTGGGCGTTGCCAACTTTTTTTTTTTTACTTTTAAAAGCATTTTTTCTACAACCTTAAGAGGTTGTGGAAAAAAGTGCTTTTAAAAGCCTCTGACAATCAGGCATTTTTTTTCCTACAACCTCTTCGGCTGGGGAATTCTGGGAATTGAAGTCCACAGGTCTTAAAGTCGCCACGATTGGACACCCCGACCTACACAATAATACTAACAGACAATGTCTACAAAGTCTACACAATATTACTAAGAGACATCCTACAATGTCTTCTCCAGGGGTGGGCTTCAAAAGTTTTAGCAAGGGGCTCTCTGCCCAGTTGCTGGTTGGCCATGGCCATGGTGGGTGTGGCCTAGTTGGCCTCCTGTACCATGGCTGGGGGGCATGTTTGCCCTCCCCGGGCTATGGAGGCTTTCCTCGAGCCTCCAGGAGGGTGAAAACAGCCTCCTCAGGTTCTGGAGGCATTCTGGAGGCCGGAAACAGGCCCGTTTCCAGCCTTCTCAAACTTCCTGTAGGCCCATTTTTCGCCCTCCCTGAGCCTCCGTGCGTGCCTTGCACTTACCTGCATCCACAACAGGCTGCATGGGGACTCTTGGGAGGGGCAGGGAGGGCGAGGCCAACCAGGAGTGTTCTCCAAACTGCATAGAACCTTAGCTACAGGTTCTCCGGAACCCCTGCGAACCCCCAGCAGCTCACCCCTGGTCTTCTCAGTGACTTTTACTCACTCTGCATGATAGATCAGCGTTAAGAGTCGAAAGCCTGCAGTTGCCTCTTCATAGATTAAGACTCCTAACTACAATATAATGTTCCTCGCTGTGGCAAGACTGCCCCTCGGTATTTCAAGAGCATTTATTTCTGGCCCCTGCCCCTCTTTCCCCAGCCATTTAGAAACAGATTAGCTTTAATTCTGACAGCCCTCTAAGTCCATAATTTGTACTTTCCCTGCTGGCATGCCCAAATTAATTGACTATCGCGGCGGCCTCCTCCGACAACCGAGCCGTATATGACCCTTGGTTGTACAATGGTAGGCTAAATACATCTGTGCCTCAAGGTTATCCCATAACGTTCTGTGCTGACTTTGGCTTGAAGCTCCTTCTCTCAATGGCATGGTAATATTCCTAATAGATCTCCCTCCCCGCCTTCTGCTGCTGAAGGTGAAGACGTCCAAGATCATTAAAGGATAGAATTTTTCTCTCTCTCCGTCTCTGTCCCTCCTTCTCTCTCTCTCTCTCTCTCTGGCTCTCTCCTTCCCTCTCTTTCTCTTTCTCTCTCCCTCTCCTCCCTCTCTCTCCACTCTCTTTCTCCCCCTCTCTCTTCCTGAGTCTCCGGTGAAGATATCCAAGAACATTAGAGTGTATAATTTTTCTCTCCCTCCCTCTCTTTCTCTCCCACTTTCCCTCCCTCTCCCTCCTTCTATCTCTCTCCTCCTCCCCTTCCATCTCTCTCTC
>WNWU01000071.1:342853-356347 GCA_012654045.1 Ptyas mucosa
TAGAATAGAATAGAATAGAATAGAATAGAATAGAATAGAATAGAATAACAGAGTTGGAAGGGACCTTGGAGGTCTTCTAGTCCAACCCCCTGCTCAGGCAGGAAACCTTGCACCATTTCAGACAAATGGTTATCCAATATCTTCTGAAAACGTCCAGTGATGGAACACCTACAACTTCTGGAGGCAAGTTGTTCCACCAATTAATTGTTCTAACTATCAGGAAATTTCTCCTTAGTTCTAAGTTGCTTCTCTCCTTGATTAGTTTCCATCTATTGCTTCTTGTCTTGCCTTCTGGTGCTTTAGAGACTAGATTGACTCCCTCTTCTTTGGGGCAGCCCCTGAGATATCGGAAGACTGCTATCATGTCTCCCCTAGTCCTTCTTTTCATCATACTAGACATACCCAGTTCCTGCAACCGTTCTTCATATGTTTTAGCCTTCAGTCCCCTAATCATCTTGGTTGCTCTTCTCTGCACTCTTTCTAGAGTCTCCACATGTTTTTTTACATCATGGTGACCAAAACTGAATGCAATATTCCAAGTGTGGCCTTACCAAGGCCTTATAAAGTGGTATTAACACTTCACGTAATCTTGAGTCTATCCCTCTGTTTATGCAGCCTAGAACTGTGACGGCTTTCGGAACACAAGGAAATAAAAGAGCTATAATCTAGACTATATGCAGTATTATATGCAGAAGTGGGTTTCAGCAGGTTCTGACCAGTTCTGGAGAACCGGTAGTGGAAATTTTGAGTAGTTTGGAGAACCGGTAAACACCACCTTTGACTGGCCCCGCCCCCATCTATTCTCTGCTTCCCGAGTCCCAGCTGATCGGGAGGAAATGGGGATTTTGCAGTAACCTTCCCCTGAAGTGGGGTGGGAATGGAGATTTTCCAGTATTCTTCCCCTGCCACGCCCACCAAGCCACACCACGCCCATCAAGCCACGCCCACAGAACCGGTAGTAAAAAAATTTGAATCCCACCACTGATTATATGGATCTTTTTTTTAAAAAATAAATAAATATATAGGGCCTTTTTAGTTATGGCCCCATCATTGTGCAACCCTACCTGTGATTTACATATCAATTCAAGAATTAACCTTTTAAGGAAGACTTGACATGGAATGAATCCTGTTCGTTATTTTTCCCAGCCTGGTTTTGCTCTGAGATTTATATTTTCCCCCCTATTATGATTTTTTTACAGAGTTCTTTTTATTGGAGGACTGTCAAATGGAGTTCTCCTGTTTCTATTATCTGTAATTTGATGTTATTGTTCTTAATTGATTTTAATCTATGTTGCAGGCAGCTCTGTTTTCTTTCTGAAGAAGAAGAGCCAGGGAGAAGGTTGATAAGGTACAATAACGATCGTGTTTATCCAGAAACAATTAAAATATTTTGCAACGCTATTTGAGAGTGTCTTGCAGGCGATCTTGATGTATCAGATTTTATTAGGAAAACATGCTCTGCGATGTTATTCAAGCAAGCGGAACACAGGGACAACTCCAGCCTACACGATAAATCAATTCTGATGAAATGTCCTAGATCAAAACTGTTCTACGCATATTTTCTAACCTTGTACAGTTATATTCCGTCAGCGCATTAATTTGCTCTGAGTCGCACTTACAGAGAATGTGGCTTAATTAATACTAGATTCTGCTATATTTCCCAATAAAACTACGTTGACCTCAGATCCCGGGATTATTTTGATACACTTGCAAGAGCGGCTATTCGTCTGTCCCTTTTAATCAATATTTTTTTTCTCATCTTGTCATACATTTCTCAGCTAACCACAAATATTTACTCTAAATACGGGACTTAAAGAGTTTCAGTAGAAAGAACGTATCTATTCTGGGACACAGATGAACGAATCAATATCCATGTGTCTCAGTCACTAATTCCTTCAGCGTAACAACATTATGGGAAACTGAGAAAGGAGACCTTCTCCAAATGCCTCCTAAATTAGAATTCCCCAAAAGATTTATTTAATTCTGTCTTTATCTCGGGATGCCAATCGCTGAAATGGCATTCACCTCTGTCCAAATAATCTTTTAACACTTATATTTATCGATCCGACTTAAAACATCCCAGCGGATGGATAGAAACGCCACTTCGCTTTTGCAAATCTACAGAGATGTATGTTCCAGTTTTGGCCATAACCCATTTTCTGCATCTGTTACTCTTATCTCAACAAGAAGTAAACACTTGCAACCCTTCGATTCTTCTCCATTTCTGACTTTACACTCAGACTCAGAACATTCCACCTGTTTTCTCTGCACTCATTGGAAATTCAGATTTCAAGGCTATTTCCTACATTCTGGGTAAACAGTTTAACTAGCTGAGCATCCATGCAGAGGCTGCCTATTGATAAAGTGGAATATTTAATCTATTCCATGTGCTAAAAATACCTTCCGTGCTAAAGCTTTTCCCGCGATAACAAAAGAAATAAAGACATCGGAATGAGATGAGCTGAAGCAAAGCTTCACAGGAGAATATTATTTGGGATTAATTGCCATTTTAACTAGAAATCATTGTCCTCTTGGCATCATTTGGCTGATGTCTGCTTTTGTTAACGCCAGCTTTATCCAGATAAAGATATTCAAGATAGGTTGTCTTCTACCTCTTTTTCAAGAAATTCAGACCTGCTATATTTGATTCTTCTCCCTACTCTTCTTTTTAGTCTTTCAGTCCTTTTATATCTAGCTCAATTGAAGCTTCCAGATGTTCTTCAAGAGCAGCCTTTAAGTAGTGGCCAAAATTGTGGAAACTTTTGGGAAATGTGTATTTTCTAAAACTAGTTTATAACACCCCTTTTGGGGGGAGTAGTACCATAAAATTATATATCAATGGAAAGATAATTTAATCAAGAATGTAACTCAATAACTTTTAGGAAGGATTTGCTATTAGAATAGCAGTTACAGTATAAAGAAGAAAAATGAAACACGTAGAAAGAACAAGATATACAAAAAATGATCACCACGTCAGTTAATCCTTAGTTGGGTAACCTTTAGCATACTGCCTTACAATGTCATCCCATGGAGTGAACCAAGTCTTTGAGTTCTGCAGCTGTTATAATGTGAAACCAAGATTGAAGGATTGCTTCTATTAACTGGGTTTTATTGCTGGGTCACTTCTGACTAACAAGTTTCGTTCGTCAGCTCCATAGATGTTCAATTGGGTTAAGGTCTGGGCTATTCCAAGGCCAGTGGAATAAGATTACCTTGGAATTCCAAAAAACAAAACAAAACTGGTGTTATTAGCCATCGAACCTCAAAAATACACTTTTCCCAAAAAGTTTCCACAATTTTGGCCACTACAGTATGTATGTATGTATGTATGTATGTATGTATGTATGTATGTATACATATATATGCTCTCTGGGTGGTTTAACAGAGTTGGCAAATTGTCCCTTACAATCTGGGTCCTCATTTTACCGACCTTGGAAGGATAGAAGGCTGAGTCAACCTTGAGCCAGTCAGGATCGAACTCCAATTTACTTGCAACACTGCATTCTAACCTTTGTTCTGGATAACAAGGGGAATTCTGGGAATTGAAATCCAACCATCTTAAAGTTGCCAACGTTGAGAATCTTTGCATTAAACTCTCCAGGAACCTCCTGCACCAAAAGCCTCCATTGGCAGCATTATTTCTATAGGAGGGTTTACACTTTCCATGCTGACAACAGATACAATGGCCCCTAATTAATTCTATTTATTCTTCCTGTCTCATATACTATGTTTTTAATGTCACCAACTTCAACACCTTTGGCATTTTTAAAATTATTATTATCATTACCAAGAGATTAACCGGCCATTTTTCCTTTCCTCCCTATGCTATGACTAAGATTTCACCTTTAATTAATGTCACTTCCTGCTCACCTTTGTTGTCAGTCTCTTATTATGATTAAAGTTCCATTTTTTCAAATAAACGGACCACTCTCCATCCCGTATCTTTCCCCAACAATTCTCCCGGGGGGTTACGAGATCTGTCTCCTCTTCAAAATCCCTCACATTATCTCACCTCCACCATGTAAATACTTATAACCCTTAAGAATATCTACTGATTGTGTCAGGATATTCACCCAGCTCGCCTGAAAAAAAATAAGAGTACGAATGTGATGTTCAAAAAGGTTTAGAGCAGGGGTGAAATCCAGCAGGTTCAGACAGGTTCTGGAGAACTGGTAGCAGAAACTTTGAGCAGTTCGGAGAACCGGTAGCGGAAATGTTGAGTAGTTCGGAGAACCGGCAAATACCACCTCTGGCTGGCCCCAGAGTGGGGTAGGAATGCGGATTTTGCAATAACATTCCCCCAGGAGTGGGGAGGAAATGGGGATTTTGCAGTATCCTCCCCCTGCCACGCCCACCAAGCCACACCCACCAAGCCTCACCACGCCCATCAAGCCACGCCCACAGAACCGGTAGTAAAAAAATTTGGATTTCATCACTGGTTTAGAGCTTCCCTTGAACTTATCTAGAATAAGCAATTCTGATTCTTCTTCAAAATCCTTGACAAGGCTTTGCTCTCAACTGGCCAAATGATGATTTCTGAGGCCTTTGCACAAATGTGTTTTCCAAAATAATAGTAAGTAACATATCGCTAAATATCTATGGAGATTCTCCGTCGTCCAGGTCATGGTTGTCCCAAAGGTGCTTTTCCAAGAGGCAACTGGACTTTCTGGTTTTTCTTTGAAGGTGTTTTGCTTCTCATCCAAGAAGCTTCTTCAGAGCTGATGGACTTTAATCAGAGCTGAAGAAGCTTCTTGGATGAGAAGCAAAACGTCTTCAAAGAAAAACCAAAGAAAAGTCCAGTTGCCTTTAGGAAAAGCACCTCTGGGAGTGAGAAATATGCTTTGCACAAATTCCTTAGCCTTTTTCCAGGTTGATCAGATTTCCAGGGATTGTTCTGAAGGCTACGTGGAAAGAATCCAAGGTCAAACCAACCAACAGCAGGTTAAAACCAAATTTATCCTGATGGGCCTCTATTCTCTGTCATCGTGTCCGTTGCCTGACTTATGATCTTCAAAGTTCTTTTAGTCAATGTTTTCACGTCTTCTCTTCTCCTCTTTTCCGTGCTGTTAACGATCTCTTATTAGTGACCACAAATGGTGCTTGTAGATCTTAATGAAGCGTATGACACCATTGATTGGGATTTTCGACTTTGCAGCTTACAAACATTTGCTTCAGTTCTTAGATTTTTGAAAAAATCTTGTGTCCACTGTCTTCTGGTTGTTGTTGTTGTTTTTTTTAAAAAAAATATTAGACAAGATGATCAAGAGCAGTTTCCCAAGAAGCAGAATTATAGGGCTTTAGGATTTAGAGAAAATATTCTGCAGCAGAGTTGCTCAAGGCGATGGAGATCCCATTAACAAATCCAAACAATTTTCTATCTATCACCTCCTTCCAGGCACATCAAATTTAGGGAGAGGTGGGGAGCAGGAGAAGGATTTCAGGGCATGAAACAGAAATTCACCCCACTATCTAAAGCTCAAATTCTAATAACACGCTCGGTTCCGTGAGTGTGGTTCCTCACAAAGGCACATTGAGAGTTCAAGCTTGGTAGAGGAGAATTATTGGGTTTCGAGGAAAACCGAGTCTTTAGGAAAAAGTAGATGCAGAGTGGGTTTTAAACTGATAACAGTCGAGTCTACCTCAAAAGGTTAGAAAACAATAACCTTGCAAAGGAGTGAATCCAATAATTCTACAGGAGACTACAGTTGGTCCAGAATGCAGCCGCGCGAGCTGTCGTGGGTGCACCTAGATACACCCACATTACACCAATTCTCCGCGAGCTGCACTGGCTCCCTATTGGTCTCCGGTCACAATTCAAGGCGTTGGTTATTACCTTTAAAGCCCTACATGGCTCAGGGCCAGGGTATCTTCGAGACCGCCTTCTACCGCATAACTCCCAACGACCGGTAAGATCCCACAGAGTTGGTCTCCTCCAGGTCCCGTCAGCTAAACAATGCCGGCTGGCGGGCCCACAGGGGAGGGCCTTCTCTGTGGCTGCCCCAGCTCTCTGGAACCAGTTACCTCCTGAGGTCCGGACCACCCCCATCCTATTGGCCTTCTGAAAAGCGGTGAAGACCTGGCTTTTCCGGCAGGCCTGGGGCTGTTGATCTCGCTCTTGCGATCCAGTGAGATCCGGCCATGAATGGTGTGAATGAGTTTTAATGTTTTTAATTCTTAAATGTTTTTTATAATGTTTTTAAATGCATTGTGAGCTGCCCTTAGCCTTCGGAGAGGGGCGGAATACAAATTGAATTGAATTAATTAAATGGAATTGTCGTAAAATGGATATGGCTAGCTGATTGGACAAGCCCATGCCTATTGCAACATTTTGTGGCAAGTCCCAACTCTATTCAATAACAAATCCAACCCAACCCAATCCATTCCATCAATCCATTACATCAAAATCAATCCGTCAAAACAACTGTGCCTTGAACGCTGTTGAATGGTGCCAGCTAAGGACATGCAAAGTCTAGCTGACCTCGTGTTTCTTACTGTCTTGACCCATGATCTGGAAGAGGGTCTATGACAACTCGCCATGGCCCGTTCACTGCAGACCACTTGTCATGACCAATTCACTGTGGGACCACTTGCCGTGGCCAACTTGCCACAAGACAACTTCACATGGGACAGTTCTACACAGGATTATTTCCTTTTATTATTCATCAAAGCATTACGAAAGCTGGTAGTCATAGAAATGATTCCGTTTGATAGTACAAGAACTGAAATAATTTTGACGAAAACACAGTCGACAAAAATAGAAGGCACTAAGGCAGGGGTCAGCAACCTGTGGCTCTGGAGCCGCATGTGGCTCTTTCACCCCTCTGCTGCGGCTCCCTGGCACTCTAAATATGTGTCACAACCGCCAATGTGTGTCATCCGCCGGCATGCAATTTATTGAGCTTTTCAACCCCCGGTAGGCCAACCATGGCTAAATCCAAGAAAAGAAATGTTTCAGAAGAAAACAGAACGTTTAATTCAACTACATATGCTAGTTTTGTGGCCGTTCAAGAAATAGTCAGGCACGGGAAGGGTTTTGTGGCTCCCGGTGTTTTCTTTTCTGTGGGAAATGGGTCCAAATGGCTCTTTGAGTGTTTAAGGTTGCAGACCCCTGCACTAAAGGAATCCTGCCATGAGTTGTCTCAGAGCAAGTTGGCTGGCATGAGTCGGTCGCAGCAAATTAGACATGGCCAGCTGGCCTTGATGAGTTGTCCCATTTTACTGAAAGAACCTCCTTGACTTCTTTCTGTCTTGTCAGCTTTTCATCTGAATCTTGCTTGAGAACCACATTTCCTCCTTTGTCTGGATCGTTTAATTGCCCGTTCCCTCTGCCACTATTTATCTGTTACTCTTATTTAAGGCAATAAAGCAATTTGGGATTCAGTGAGGATGGCAGCCAATTAAGTTGTATTTCTCCATAAGGAGGCTATTGTGTCGATCCCCCAGGCTCTCCCAGCCATCCAATGAAATATGTCTTCCCTTACTTCCCCCCCCCCACCCCATTCAACCTTAGATTCAGTCAAACCCTTTTAGAGTTCTCATCCCTTCTCTGCTGACACGAACAGTCCGTCTGCAAATGTCTCTTCATTTGCTCATTAGCGCCTATTGTTTCCAATGCCATTTGTTTTCATTTTGGGTTTCTCCAACTCTGATCGACTCAAGTGAAAAGGATTGAGAGGTGCAAGGAAGGTGTCTCTCTAACAAATGTGTCTAAATTCCTCTCCACGTAACGCGCCCAGAATTTGACCTAGAACTCCAGGAGGTGTCCAATCAGAGGTGGTATTCAGCCGGTTCGGATCGGTTCACCTGAACCGGTAGTAGAAATTGTAGGTGGGCCCACCTGCCCTATCTCTATGCCCTTGATGGTGAACCTATGGCATGCGTGCCACAGGTGGCACGCGGAGCCATATCAATGGGCACGCGAGTGTTGCCCTAGCTCAGCTCCAGCACACGCCACCTGATTTTTGGGCTTCCAGGCCCACTGGAAGTCTGCAAACAGGCTGTTTCCGGCCTCCGTAGGGCCTCCAGGAGAGTGTGGAAGGCTATTTTTGCCCTCCCCAGGCTCCAAGAAAGGCTCTGAAACCTTGGGTGATCGAAAAAGGGGCCTACTGGGCTCACCAGTCCATCGTGTGCCAAAAGCGGAGTGGATTGGGACGCACTGAATTATGGGTGTGGGCACACATGTTCGCGACCCCCTCGCTTTTGGCACGCAACAGCAAAAATGTTAGCCATCACTGCTCTATGCCATCTTATTTGGGCACATTTTTGAACCGCTAAGGAGAGAGAAAAAAAAAACTAGAAATATAACCAACCTTGTAATCAACAAGGAACCTAACCCGTATCTACAGAGATCGATTGCGGAGGTCTCCTAACTAAAGAATAAAGTCGACTGAACTGGTAACAGTATTAAGAAGTCAAGAAACCTTGTAGGTCAAGCAATTTCACTGAAGGAGCAGATTAGGAAGGCTATTGGCGCTTTTGAACTTTGGTTTTGGAGAAGGCTCCTGAGAAAACCACGGACGGTGAAGGAAACAAATCAATGAATCACTGAACAAAGTCATCCAAAGTTCTCACTCGAAGGACAAATGACCAGATTCGAATATTTGGACACGGGAAGGCAAAGACCCAGCTCCCCGGAGGAGCCTCTAATGCTGGGAATGGTGGAAGATAAGAAGACAACAGAAAGGGGGATGGACTTTGTTACAGTGGTGATGGGTGTTAGGCCTGGAAGCCATCTTTTTCATTGGATCTTTAGGCCTGCCCACATTTACTACTTTGGAAAACTGGGAGGGAGATTGTATGGAGCAAGGGTGATATGCAGTCATAATAACATTCCTTTCTCAGAGAGTCAAGGACATCTTGCCCTGCACCTGGAGGGCTGGAACTGGGAGGCATCTCCAGTTAGGATGGTGCTTGGATTGGACCATGTGATGGACTTGTGGGTGTTGGACAGGGACTTGGACTTTCCTTTGGGTGGAGAAAAACTGGAAGCTTTCGGATTTGGGTTTTCCCAGATGTGCCAATATGACATCTGTAATAAAATGTAACTTTGAGGAACTTCTAGCCTTCGGAGTCTTGTTACTTGGACCCTGACAATGGGTACACCATGAGAAGACACCAGGTGATGGACAGAAAAAAAAATATCGACCCAAGTGAAGAGGCAATCACCAAAGAGGCGATCGCACGTGAAGTGCGCGCACAAAGAGAACCGGTAGTAAAGCCGGTTAGAACCCATCACTGATTCCCACCCCACTCCAGGGGAAGGATATTGCAAAATCTCCATTCCCACCCCACTCCAGGGGAAGGATACTGCAAAATCTCCATTCTCACCCTGCTCCAGGGTAAGGATACTGCAAAATCTCCATTCCCACCCCACTCTGGGGCCAGCCAGAGGTGGCATTTGCTGGTTCTCCGAACTACTCGAAATTTCCGTTACCGGTTCTCCAGAACCTGTCAGAACCTGCTGGATTTCACCCCTGCATCATAGTCACACTTTAATAATAAAGTAAAGCCTTCTCAACAATTACACAGTCAGTGTTTATCCTATAATTTATATATAAAAAAGGAAAGATCCATACCCTTTTGATGGCCCTATTTAAATACCGGTAAATGCACGCTAAAAAAACCCAAAACACCTCCTTTTCTTTTGATGATTGTGCGGCTAAAACACTAATTTGAAAGCAAAGACAATTTAAACATAAAATGTTCAGCCGTACAGTTCTCCAAATGACCAAGTTCTTTAGCCCCATTTTTTCCCTCTCTCTCTCTCTCCTAGGAAACCATTCTTGAAGAGCTCTCAATGTTTTTTTTTTAAACTCCTACTTTATTATCTCTTTGTGTATAAGAGAATGGCACACTTGGCCCCCAATTTAATGTGGAGAATTACGAGTTGTACCATTCCAATGGTACAAGCAGGATTTCTGACACTAGAAGAAACAATTAATTACCAACATCTGTTTTCAGCCCACATTTTTAATTACCTAATCTAGCCATCTGTAATTTTCAGCACTTTTCCTTGAGTTTCCATTCCTGGCTGTGTGATTCAGGGGAGTTACGCTCGGAACAAACACCCTAACATTTTCAGCACAAAAAATTCCATAATCCCCCACCCAGATTTCCACAGCTGTCGCAAACCTCCCTGTAAAAAAACCCAGTCATCAGATTTGTCCAACATCCAGAAGGGCAGAACGAGAAGCAACGGATGGAAACTAATCAAGGAGAGAAGTAACCTGGAACTAAGGAGAAATTTCCCGACAGTTAGAACAATGTATCAGCAGAACTACTAATCTACTGAATAAAACTCCGCATTGGAGACAGGAAAGGCATCCGGCCAGTAAATACTCGGCTCCATTCAGTTGCCCAGACTCCATCCTGCAAGGGATGATGGGGTGATTAACACAAGATGAATTGTGGCTGTATAGGGTTTCCTACTTGAGCAGGGGGTTGGGCTAGAAGTTATACTGACCATGCACAATTCCCTGTGGAAGCTCACGTCTCTTGAGTCCAAGCAAGGAAACACCAGCAAACTATCTATGGCCACCAGCTACACTTCTGGGATTTGGAGAGCTTCTGGAAGCCAGCTTCACCTGCTGGCAACTGCTGCCAGCCAAAGCTGTCATGGAAAGGAAAAGAAATTGCATTTTGGCTGGCCACAAAGGTGGGGGGTGGGGGGTGGGGGGGGGGGGGGGTGGGAGACAGCGAATCAAACAGAGCCAGGGGAAGGAAATGGGAAGAAGCTCTCCGCTCCCAGACGCCTTACTCAAAATTTGAATTTTAACAATTCCTTGGGGACCCACTGAGATAATTTAAACTGTTTTTGAAACAGCTGAACGGTTTCCATGCAGAGGAATGTAATGGCACGCTACGCCACAAAAGAGGTAACAATCTCGCAATTTGGAAGTTGGAGTTGACATTAAGACAGGAGGCTCAATTCTTTTATTTGTAAGCTATTCATCTCCCCACCCAAAAGCTAATTTCCCCTAGATTTCTGCCTGATACTAAATAAGGATATTCCCCCAGGAATGGAACCGCAAGGGGACTATTTTGAGAGAAAACTGATTTTGAGAGAAAGGAATGTGCAGCTTTCCCCTTAATGCTATCATCTCTGCAAATCCCCAAAAGTACTTTGGTTTCTGGAAGTTCTAAAAAAAAAAAAACTCATTGAGACCACATTGCCCATATTTCTGTGAGATGCCTGGAAAAATCTACGGAAATGCTAGCAAATATAAGAAAAGGACTGTGTAATATAATCAAACTTTTGTGCAGATAAAGTTTGAGCCCCATTGAATTGGGATAATGTTTTTTTTTAAAAAAAACCAGAACAAAACCTGCAAAATCATTACTGGTAAAAGCTCAAGAAAAGCCAGATCATGAGAGAGAGAGGGGGGGGGGGAGAGGGAGGGAGAGGATAGATAGATAGATAGATAGAGATAGAGATAGACATATAGAGAAAGAGAGTGAGACAGAGAAAGAGAGAAAAAGAGAGAGAATTAGAGAGAGAGAATGAGAAAGGGAGAGGGGGAGAAAGAAATAGAGAAAGAGAGAGAGTGAGAAAGAGAAAAGAGAGAGAAAGAGAGAGAAAGAATTAGAAAGAGAGAATGAGAATGGGAGGGAGGGAGGGAGAGAGAGAAATAGATAGATAGATAGATAGATAGATAGATAGATAGACAGACAGATAGACAGACAGATAAAGTTAGAGCAAGAGAGTGAGAGTGTGAGAGAGAAAGAGAAAGAGAGAGAGAAAAAGAGAGAGAATGAGAGAGAATGAGAAAGAGAGAGAAATAGTGAGAAAGAGAAAAGAGAGAGAAAGAGAGAGAAAGAATTAGAGAGAAAGAATTAGAGAATGAGAAAGGGAGAGAGGGAGGGAGAGAGAGAAAAATAGATAGACAGACAGACAGACAGACAGATATAGAGCAAGAGAGTGAGAGTGTGAGAGTGTGAGAGAGAGAGAAAGAGAGAGAGAAAAAAGAGAAAGAATTAGAGAGAGAGAATGAGAAAGAGAGAGGGGGAGGGGGAGGGAGGGGGAGATAAATCCTCTTTCACTCCAGCCTGTCACAAATCTTTGGCTTTATGAACAAGCTTTATTTATATTCCATCTGAAGTATTTAAGCAACAGAGGGACTGTGCTAGGTACGCAGAGAAAGAGGGCAACGAATTAGCCGACGTGTTCTCTGGATTGAGGGAGAAGAGTGGGTAGACAATGATGAAGAGAGACAGAAGAGGATCCGAGCTAGGTGGAAACCACGGCAGGTTGGAAAACGTGCCAGCGAGCCGCAGAAATCTCTCTGGTGCCAGCCGTTTCTGATATCTTAGGGCAGAGTACACCGTCATGCAATTCACATCCTATACACCTTCTTAAGAACCCGCTGATCTTTCACGCTATCGGGGGAGGGGGAGGGAGAGGAGAAGATTGAGTGCCTGCTTAAGTATTCACATCTCCAACTTTGCGTAAGAGCCAACACTAACTATGCGTCTTCCTACCTTTCCAGACAAGCCATGTGTGGGCAGAATTCCCAAATTCCCTTTTCCTTCTGCTTTCTAGGAAAGACACAAGTCATCCGTTCCAGGTGATCTGAAACCAGGGGTGAAATCAGCTTACCTTCCCCACCAGTTTGGACGTGCGCGCGCCAGTGGTGGGTTTCAAAAATTTTTTACTACCGGTTCTGTGGGTGTGGCTTGGTGGGTGTGGCAGGGGAAGGATACTGTAAAATCTCCATTCCCACCCCACTCCAGGGGAAGGATACTGCAAAGTCCCCATTTCCTCCCGATCAGCTGGGACTCAGGAGGCAGAGAATAGATGGGGGCGGGGCCAGTCAGAATTTTTACTACCGGTTCTCCAGAACTACTCAAAATTTCTGCTACCGGTTCTACAGAACTGGTCAGAACCTGCTGAAACCCACCTCTGGTGCGCTCATGTCACTGGCGTGCATGGACCCTCTGCACATGCACAAACCCTTCTGCTCATGCGCAGAGGGTAAAAAAAGATTACTTCCTGGTTAAAACCAGGAAGTAATGACCACTGGGCAGATGGGTGGAGCCTTGTGCTGCCATCGCTACCAGTTCTCCGAACCACCCGTCGCCATCGCTACCGGTTCGGTTGAACCGGTCCAAACCAGTAGCATTTCACCCCTGTCTGAAAGGCTTCAAGAGAGAGAGAGGGAGAGGGGGAGAGAGAGAAATTCCCAGTCTGAGGATCTACTAACTGAAACCCAATTTAGGAGGAAGGAAGAGATACGTCTTTCAGGGAGGGCATATGGCTAAGAGGGATGACACCATGTTTCAGGTAAAAAAGCATAATAGCTGGAGGACTGTATCAAAACATGCTTCAAAACAAGCCAGAGAAGAGAAGAGAAGAGAAGAGAAGAGAAGGGAAGGGAAGGGAAGGGAAGGGAAGGGAAGGGAAGGGAAGGGAAGGGAAGGGAAGAGAAGAGAAGAGAAGAGAAGAGAAGAGAAGAGAAGAGAAGAGAAGAGAAGAGAAGAGAAGAGAAGAGAAGAGAA
>WNWU01000071.1:374967-385690 GCA_012654045.1 Ptyas mucosa
TCTGTCTCTGTCTCTCTCCCTCTCTTTCTCTCTTTTCTCTCTTTCTCTCTTTCTCTCTGTCTTCTCTTTCTCTCTTCTCTCTCTCTGTCTTCTCTCTCTCTCACACCAAAACAGGTATTGGGAGTGAAGTGGCAAATTCTGAACGTAATTGTAGTTCATTTCAGTTTGTTGCAGAAGCACGTTGCAGATGAAGGGAAGGCAAAGAGAAATCAGGAGAATTTCTGGGTTCTACGAACAAACTGGATGGAAACATCCCCAGGGAGGCTTGGCAACTGGCATGTACTTATGACGGTTGCAGTGTCCTGGGCTGACGTCATCCTCTTTTGCGGCCTTCTGCCAAGCAAAATCCACGGGGAAGCCGGATTCACTTAACAACCGGATTACTACAGTGCAGGGGTGGGTTTCACTTACTTTTGCTACTGGTTCACTCACGCATGCTTCTGTGCATGCCCAGACTGTATTTGATGACATCCGGGCGGGTGGGCGGAGCTTCCCACCGCTGCTGCTACCGGTTTGCCCGAACCGGGGCGAACCGGTAGCAACTCACCACTGCTGCAGTGCTACATTTCACAACTGTGGCACGAAAGGTCAGAAAATGGGGTCAAAACTTGCTTGACAACCGTCTCGCTTAGCGACAGAAATTTTGGGGCGAATTTGTGGGTCGTACGTCAAGGACTACCTGTAACATCCTACGTATGGGGCCGCCCTCTGAAACCTGGATGGGTTTATCTGGTAGCCGCTTGCCTTTTTTTTAAAAAAAAAGGAACTCAGATAAAACCATGGATTAAGCACAAACCACTTTGGGTTCTGATTTCCTCCCAGGCTCAACTTCAAATGTTGGTCTTTACCTGATCTTCTAAATAGCCCACGGCTAGATTATGAAGACCGGGTGGAGGCTGCTCCTTTTGCTTCCTGGGATTGCAGATATAACGTTGGGTTTTGTTTTGTTGTTTTACCGTTGTGCCGTAAGATGAGCTACCTCTTTGCTGCTTCCTCCTCTGTTAAATTACCTTTCAGTTCTCCCTGTGCATTTCTGGGCTGGAAGAAAAACGCTTCTTGGGGGGGGGGGGGGTGGGGGGGGGAGAAAAAAATTACAGAAGCTCTTCACCTGTTTTTAGGCAAGATGCAACATGAGCCTGCTTGTTACCAAGGAGCTCGCTTGCCTTATTTTTCCAGGCTTGCCTTATGCCTGTTGACTCTGAGTAATCCACAGCCCAGCTGGGAAAACACACTTCATTCCCAGCGCGTTTCGTCTCGGAGTCACACAGAGTGTTTGCACAGGGCCGCAACCGGGGGTGGGCTTCAAAAATTTTAGCAAAGGGTTCTCTGCCCGGTTGCTGGGTGGGCGTGGCCTGCACCATAGCAGTGGGGGAGCCTTTTTGCCCTCCCCAGGCTCTGGAGGCTTTCCTTGAGCCTCTGAGAGGGCGAAAACGGCCTCCCCAGGCTCCGGAGGCCCTCTGGAGGCCGGAAACAGGCCTGTTTCCGGCGTTCACGAACTTCCGGTAGGCCTGTTTTTCGCCCTCCCTGAGCGTCCGCACGCACCCTGCTCTTATCTGCATCCAAAATGGGCCGTATGGGGACTCCTGGGAGGGAAGGGGCGGGGTGGGCGGGGCCAGCCAGGAGTGGGATTTGGGGGTTCTCCAAACTGCACAGAATCTCAGCTAGAGGTTCTCCCGAACCCCTGCGAACCCCCAGAAGCCCACCCCTAACCACAACTGCCGTGGAGAGCCCAAATAGAGGAGGGTGAAAAAAAAGGGGGGACACCAAGAAAGATTCCCAAATGGCCAACATGATCTCCCATCCGACCAATTGCTTCTCCTCTTTTCCATTGCACCATTATGTTTCTCCTTTTTAAGCTTGGGATGGGCAGGCACGTCTGTCTTTTTCTGCTTCTAGCTTTGAAACCAGGTGCTTTTCGATTCCAGGGACAGGTAATGAAAGAAACGCCACCAATTATTTTCCTTGGCTTGCTGGAAACAAGTGTACTAGTAGTGGGTGGAAGCCAAGATGGTTGTGTCAGACAATGAGGCATTCGTGCCTCTCAGAATCCTGTGGGAGAAGGTACGGTTTGAAAAGAAGTTGGCCAAACAGAACGGATGAATAATAAAACGAGTTTTAAGATTGAGAAGAAGGTAAAAGGTAAGGTAAGGTAAGAAGGTAAGCCACCTAGAGTAGTGAGGTGGGTGGCATATAAATTTAATGAATCAATAAAATACCTGGGTAGCACTATGACAAATGTAAGAGAACCAGTTTGGTCTAGTGATTAAGGTACCAGGCTAGAAACCAGGATATGGTGAGTTCTAGTAACCATCTTGAAGTCAACTGAGTAACTTGGAGTAAAATCACCAAGGGACGGTGAGTTCTAGTCTTGCTCTAGGCATGAAAACTGGCTGGGTGGCTTTGGGCCAATCACCAGGAGATGGTGAGTTCTAGTCCCATTTTAGGCATGAAGTCAACTGGGTAACTTGGAGAATAATCACCAGGAGACAGTGAGTTCTAGTCTTGCTCTAGTCATGAAAACTGGCTGGGTTGCTTTGGGCCAAACATCAGGAGATGGTGAGTTCTAGTCCCATCTTAGGTATGAAGTCAACTGGGTGATTTTGAGGAAAATCACCAGGGGACGCTGAGTTCTAATCCTTCCTTAGGCATGAAAGCCAGCTGGATGGTTTTGGATCTGTCACTCTCTCTTGGCCCACTATATAGGGCTCAAGTGACAAGCCAATCAGTCAATTCCTATTGCCAGCAATGGATCAGTACTTGATTGATCAGTTAATAACGGACCGTGCAATTGCAGGAAAATGCCAGCAAGAAAAAACAACAACCCAATGACAAATATAAATCGTATGTGTCTTCTAAATAAGTATATCAAGACATGGAATGAAGATAAAGAAGATATGTTAAGATGGAAGAAATTACTACTGTCATTGCTGGGAAGAATCTCTGTGATAAAAATGAGTGTCTTGTCGGGAAGGATGTTTTTCTTTCAGACAATACCTGTTTTGACAACTGATGCGCCATTTAAACAGAGGCAGAAAGATATATCTAAAATTGTTTGGCAGGGGAAGTAACCACAAGTTAAATATAAGGTGTTACAAGATACAAAGAAAAGAGGAGGATTGGGGTGTACCAGTGGTGGATGCCCCTGGTTTGCACCGGTTCTATAGAACCGGTAGTAAAACCGGTGGGAGGCTCCGCCCACGACCCTGACATCACCAAAATGCTTCTGCACATGGGCAGAAGCTTCTGCGCTTGCGCAGAAGAGGGTGTGCGCGGCCCCGTTGCAAACCGGTAGTAAAGGTAAGTAGAACCCACATCTGGGGTGTACCCAACTTGAAATTGTATTCGGCAGCTTGCTGTTTGGTTCGGATGGAAGAGTTGGGGGGCTTCTGAGAAATAGGTGGCTTTCGGAGTTAAGAAGAATGTGTCTTGAGTTTTGGGTGGCATGGATATTTGTGACACAACAAAGTCAAATGTCATGTGGATTTTAAAAATCCTTATGTTAGACGAGGGGTGGCATCAAAGGTGGTATTCAGCCGGTTCGGGCGAATCGGTAATGGTGACCTGCGGCGCAATCCCGTCCTATATCACTGTGTTTTTGATGCTGTATGCATGTGTGGATGGCGTGCACGAGTGAATTGCCATGTTGTTTGATGTCGCATGTGTGGATGGCACGCGTGAGCAAATTGCTATGTTGTTTGATGCCGCACGCATGCACCCACTCACGCTCACATTTCCGGTGCTGGGCGAACTGGTTGCTACAGTATGTGAATCCCACCTCTGGGTGGCATGGCGGCTTAGCAGTTAAGTTGACTGGAAAGCTGGCAGCCCATGTTTGAGACCCAAGTGCCAGGCAGTGGGTGAGCTCCCATCCTCGGCCCAGCTCCTGCCCACCTAGCAGTTTGAAAGCATGCAAATGCAAGTAGATAAATAGGTACCACTTTGGTGAGAAGGAAAACGTTCTCTGTGATATTATGCTGGTCACATGACCACAGGAGCTCTTCCGGCAACCCTGGCTCCCTGGACTAGGAACGGAGATGAGACGACCCCTTAGAGTGAGGTACGACTAGCGGAGTAAAATCCACAGGGACTCCTTACTTCCTTATCTTACGTTAGACGAGTCTTATTGAGAACATGGACTAGATACAAACCTAAATTGTTTCTGGAAACACCTTTGTGGAACTCAGCTCAAGAAATATTTTATAGTTGAGAAATAACAGACACATAGGGTTGACTTATTGCATGACACTAAAATTTTGTCAAGCGTGATGTACAATAAAATCGCGAGAACAACTGCTGGCAAAGGGGTTGATAGATAGATAGATTCTGGCAAATCCTGGTCCATGCCAACAACTACTTGATGATCCTTGATGGCACAGCAGGCTAAGTGCTGTTCAAGTACTGCCAGCTGCCTGCAATTACTGCAAGTTCAAATCTTACCAGGCTCAAGGTTGACTCAGCCTTCCATCCTCCGAGGTAGGTAAAATGAGGACCCGGATTGTGGGGGCAATAAGCGGACTTTGTATAAAAAAGAACACCGCTTAGGGCCTCCCGAAAGCCCTACTAAGCAGGTATATACAAAAGTATGAAGGCTATTGCTTAACGCATTGTAAGCCGCCCCGAGTCTCCGGAGAAGGGCGGCATATAAATCAAACTAATAAATAAATAAATAAATAAATAAAATAAATCCTTGCCATCTCTCTTGACCAAGCGTGCCCTCCTTAGAGAGGGGTTCTCAGAAGGACAATTTGGTTGAGCTATCTTTTCAAGAAGATGAGATCAGACCAGGCCTGCAATGGCCACGACTATATCACCTGATTTTATGCTTTCCCCCAGACAATCCTCTGTAAGCATCTCAGTCTTCAATGAACCAAATTAAGAACCCCGGTTTTGAAGAAAAATCCGTGTACCCCTTTCAATCTTGAAACAGCTTTAGGTTGGGCACGAGAGGAGAAAAATCTCCAAGAAAGGATGAGGAAAAGTTGCACAGGCCTCCCAAATCCCATTGGTTCTGTCGCCGTGCATTGTGCGATATCGCTATGGCAACTGGATAAAGGAATAGCCCTCAATACTGAGAGGATTCATTCAAATCTTTTATTAACTGAGCAGAGAGAGAGCAGAGAGACGGGAGCAGCCGAGAAACCCCATATCTTGGCTCTGATTTCCCACACTGAACACAAGCCATCAAGGGGCTGCAAACAAAACTCGCCTTTGATTTCCAATGCGCGCACATGCGCAGCTCTGACGCTGGTCCCGGGAGCTGGGTGCTTAAAACAGTGCTGCGCTGTGCTTAGGAGACACCGTTCCTTGACAAGGATCTCGACAAAGAACCAGGCAAAATATTATTGGCGTTTGACTTGGCTCCATGGATGCAAGACAAGCAGGCCTCTGCACCTGTGTTGACTGATCAAGGAGAGTGACTTTGCAGACTAACAGAATAACAGAGTTGGAAAGGACCTTGGAGGTCTTCTAGTCCAACCCTTGCTGTGATGGGGAAGGAAGGAAGGAAGGAAGGAAGGAAGGAAGGAAGGAAGGAAGGAAGGAAGGAAGGAAGGAAGGAAGGAAGGAAGGAAGAGTAGGAGAATAACAGAGTTGGAAGGGACCTTGGAGGTCTTCTAGTCCAGCCCCCTGCTCAAGCAGGAGACTATGCCATTCCAGACAAAATGGTTGTCCAATCTCTTCTGAAAAACGCACAACTCCACAACTTCGGAAGGCAACCGTTCCACCAATTACGTTTTTAAGAAGAGACTGGACACTCACTTGTCTGAAATGCTCTAGGATCTCTTGCTTGAGCAGGGGGCTGGACTAGAAGACCTCCACGGTTCCTTCCAGCTCTATTCTGATTCTGATTGTTCTCACCATCAGGAAATTTCTCCCTAGTTCTAGGTTAATTTTTTCCTTGACTAGTTTCTGTCCTTTGGTCCTTGTTCTCAATGCTGAGCATGTATCCATATCTTTACATCTTCCTCTTATCTCTCCGAAGCCACACTCCTTATCTTTGGACACTGTGGAGAACATAAAACTACCCCAAAGAAGTGGCCACCCAATTTCTTCGTTCTTGGGGAAAACTTTCTCTCCCAAGCAACAATCTGGACTGTTGTATACGGTGTTTCAGTGCACCGCGGATGCCATGCATTAGAGAATAATGACAATGAATAATAGAAGCTCACGGCCTCAAATGAGTTCGGCTTGAGGTGAGATCGCAAGCAGAGGTGGGCTTCAAAACTTTTAGCAAGGGGTTCTCTGCCTGGTTGCTGAGTGGGCGTGGCCATGGTGGCCATGGCCTCGTTGACCTCCTGGTGGTGGGGAAAAAGTTTTTGAGTTTCATCTTCAGGATCTGGCCTTCAGGGTTGATCTCCTCTAGGACTGACCGGTTGGATCGCCTTGCAGTCCAAGGGACTCACAGGAGTCTTCTCCAGCACCTTAGTTCAAAGACCTCCATTCTTTGGCGCTCAGCCTTCCTTACGGTCCAACTTTCACAGCCATACATATGCAGAGCACATGATGAGAAAGGCAGGGATAGATGAATTACAAGTTGAAATTAAGATTGCCGAAAGAAATATCAACAACCTCAGATATGCAGATGATACCAAATAAGTTAGGCAGCATCAAAGGTGCCTTCCCTCAAGGCCCAAGCTTGTGAAGTCGCTATCACCCCCTAAAAGGTCCTGCCCAACGGTAGGCCAATGTGTGATGAGGAAGAAGTGGATTTAAGTGCTTGTTTATACGTTGTTTATTTTGTTCTCCTTTTTTGACGGACTGTTCAGGAACACTGCCAAATTCTTCAAAAGCCTGAAGGGCCCACTGTTCTGACTCATAACAAATCTTCAGAAAAGCAAGAAAACAATCTATCTATCTATCTATCTATATTTCAGAATGCGTGGAGAAAATAGAAAGCCAGGGAGAGGAAATGACTACTGATGTAGAACCGAACGTTCTCAAAGATTGGAAAGCTCAACTATTTTTGGACAGACGGAAGTTCCTGCCATGGTCTTTGAATTTTTCTTCTCTGAATTCTACGGTTTTAGAAAATCCATTTCACTCGAGAACTCATCATCTTCTTTTAATGACCCCATAATCCTTTGCGGGGTGAAGTCTGGGCAATTGAATGGAGCTGAGTGTTTCCTGGCCGGATGCCCTTCCTGTCACCAATGCAGAGTTTTGTTCAGCAGATATATTCTCATTGCACCCAGAGAGAGAAATATCTGGCTCTAGCTCCATTTCCATAGGGAGCCTGAGTGGCGTAGCAGGCTAATGCCTCCTACCAAGGCAGCATTTAACATCCAGCTGCCTGCAATTACTGCAAGTTCTAATCTCACCAGGCTCAAGGTTGACTCAGCCTTCCATCCTTTCTAAGGTGGGTAAAATGAGGACCCGGTTTATGGGGGCAATAAGCTGACTTTGTATAAATATACAAAAGTATGAAGGCTATTGCTTAACGCATTGTAAGCCGCCCTGAGTCTCCGGAGAAGGGCGGCATATAAATATAAATAAATAAATAAATAAAATTTCACGGGAGAACTATCCCAACATATAAATTCTCCCCATTCCTTAATTTCCTGAACCCAAGTTCCAAATGCTAACATGCAAATCCTAACCCAACCTTGCAGATTAGCTACTGCAGCATCCCCTGTTCTTACCTTCTTAAGGATCACGTGGGACATGGAAGCATTGGCGTGGACAATGATGGTGGCTGTCTTGTCATCCCTGATCTCTTTTAGCAATGGTGTGGGATCCCAGCTTTCATCCAACATCCGAACTGAGAGAGTTTCCTTCGAGATAAGGAACTGCCGAAGCAATTTTTCTAGATTTAGAAGGCCTGCCAAGGAGAGAGGAGCACAGATTCAACATGAAGTTTCATCCATCAGCAACCTTTCCACACCCAAAGTGATTTAGGTTAGGTCGAATCAGTTGAAAAGAAATCTGGGACAACATAGTGCAGGATTTGTTGTTGTAAGCTTACCCCATAACATAACATACTTCTATCAAAAGCTCAAATATCGAATCATTTCATATGGTCATGCAATAGAATAGAATAGAATAACAGAGTTGGAAGGGACCTTGGAGGTCTTCTAGTCCAACCCCTTGCCCAGGCAGGAAACCCTACACCACTTCAGACAAATGGTTATCCAACATCTTCTTAAAAATTTCCAGTGTTGGAGTATTTACTCCTTCTAGAGGCAAGTTGTTCCACTGATGAATTATTCTAATTGTCAGGAAATTTCTCCTTAGTTCTAAGTTGCTTCTTTCCTTACTTAGTTTCCATTCGTTGCTTCTTGTCCTGCCCTTAGGGGCTTTGGAGAATAGTTTGACTCCCTCTTCTTTGTGACAACCCCTGAAATATTGGAACACTGCTATCATGTCACCTCTAGTCCTTCTTTTCATCAAACTAGACATACTCAATTCCAGCAACCGTTCTTCATGTGTTTTAGCCTCCAGTCCCCTAATCATCTTTGTGGCTCTTCTCTGCACTCTTTCTAGAGTCTCCACATCTTTTTTACATCGTGGTGACTAAAACTGGATGCAGTATTCCAAATGTGGCCTTACCAAGGCCTTATAAAGTGGTCTTAATACTTCACATGATTTTGATTCTATCCCTCTCTTTATGCAGCCCAGAACTGTGTTGGCTTTTTTGGCAGCCGCTGCACACTGCTGGCTCATATCTAAATGGTTGTCCATCTTTCTCTTAGTTAAATGAAAATAATCAGAAAGGTCATTCACCTTAGTGGGTGCTTTCTTGGGTGAAGGATGTCCCTCCCCTCCCCCCGTATGATTACTCTTCACTTGTCAGTTCAATGTGAAGAAATTCAACAAGCATAACAAATATTATTGCAGAGGTCTGATTGACTTATTAAAGGGAAAGGTTCCCTTCGCACATATGTGCTAGTCGTTCCTGACTCTAGGGGGCGGTGCTTAACTCCGTTTCAAAGCCAAAGAGCCAGCGCTGTCCGAAGACATCTCCGTGGTCATGTGGCCGGCATGACTCAACGCCAAAGGTGCACGGAATGCTGTTCCCTTCCCACCAAAGGTGGTCCCTGTTTTTCTATTTGCATTTTTCACCTGCTTTCGAACTGCTAGGTTGGCAGAAGCTGGGACAAGTAACAGGAGTTCATCCCGTTACGCGGCGCTAGGGATTCGAACCACTGAACTGCCGACCTTTTGATCGACAAGCTCAGCGTCTAGGGCCGTGATGGCGAACCTATGGCACGCGTGCCCAAAATGGCACGCGAAGCCATGTCGCCTGGCATGTGCAGCCTTGTCTTTCTCTCTTCTGTGTTTCTGGCACACAAGTGCGCACGACGATCAGCTGTTCTTCGTGAGCGTGGCAGTGCCGAAAACTGATGTGCGCATGCATGCCAGCCAGCTGATTGTCGGGCACACATGCGCCCTAGAACCTGGAAATTCAGCTTTTCCGGAGCGCTATCCCTTCGCGTGCATGGCAGTGCCGAAAACCAGTCTGCGCATGTGTGCTGGCCAGCTAATCACATGCACGCTACAACCCAGAAGTTTGGCTTTTCCAGAGCGTGGCCCGAATTAGCGTGCACGTGCATGCATGACATTTCCATGTGACCTTTTCGGCACTCGGTGTTGAAAAGGTTCGCCATCACTGAGCTAGGGTCTGGCTCTCAAAACTCAAACGCCTGTATAGGTTAACTAGCAAAATCCAGCAGACTTCAGTTATATCTTCCTTCCAAGAAGCCACGTCGCTTTTAATCCCACAGAACAATCTTCCCCAACCTGCTATTGAGCTCTCCAGATGTGTGGGGGCCCCTGGGAACAGCTGGAAAGCATCAGGTTGGAAAATCGATCAGAGAACGATAACAACGGGCCACAATATTAGGTTGCTATCGTGACCGTTATTTCCTCTTTTCTACTGTTTTTCGCGGTGTAAACCAAGAAAGATAACTTCATAATTCTTGTTTCTCTGCTAACTCTCGCAATTCTTGTTTCTCTGGTGTTTTTATTGGTCTTTTTCTGAAATTGCCCCCAAGTTCCCAAGTACACTCTCTGTGCTAGTGTTGAGACAATTGCAACAAATTGTTTCATTTTTTGTTTTGTTTTTACAACAAACCGAATTTCTTACTGTTGTATAATCCAATTTGAGCAATCACCCTAAAATGATGTTTCTTAAACTGGGGAGCGGAATTACTGCCAAAGGGGCAATTTGGATGTATCCTGGGGAGGGGGCTAATGGGACAATCTGTAATTGCTTCTTTGTGAATTGAGGATCAAGTTTGGGACTGGCACTCCTGAGTGGCTTGCATAAAGCAATAGCATCTGTATTTTTGGAGAAAGGGGTCGTGTGTGAACAGGATAATGACACTACAAAGACTGGAAAGAAGGTAATTTGGTAAAACAGTTTAAAAGTCACTGGCCTAAGAGATGCAGGCTATTTCGGACTTCTATTGCTTAGGGCAAGTGTGTCCATCCAATAGCTTGAAGAGCCGAGGTGGCGCAGTGGTTAGAGTGCAGTACTGCAGGCTACATCAGCTGACTGCTAGCTGCAGTTTGGCAGTTCAAATCCCACCAGGTTCAAGGTTGATTCAGCCTTCCGTCCTTCCAAGGTCAGTAAAATGAGGACAAAATTGTTGGGGGAAAGAGGCTGACTCTGTAAACTGCTTAGAGAGGGCTACAAAACACTGTGAAGCAGGATATAATTCTAAGTGCTATTACTATTATCCTTCCTTCCTTCCTTCCTTCCTTCCTTCCTTCCTTCCTTCCTTCC
>WNWU01000071.1:393634-403747 GCA_012654045.1 Ptyas mucosa
CCATGTTTTGACAAAGCTATGCTTCCTTTCTCATAACACTGACTGGCCCTTCTGTCAATTATCAGTAAGTGGTGGTGGATTCTTGAAATGTGGCGACCTACCTCAAGATCTTTTTTTCAAAGGTTACTCTGTTGGTCTCACCGCAGTCACCGGAATCTAATTGCGCTGCTTCAGAAAACGGCAAAAGAGCTGCTAAACTTGATTAAAGGCTAGCAAGGTTAGCAAGATGAATGCGTGTGAAAAAGTGCTTTCCTTTCCCTCCTAAATAGTCTCAATCAATATGGAAGTTGCTTTGTTTTAAGTAAAAAAAGATTAAAAAGCAAAAACTCCTTGCAAAAAAACCCAACAACGACGACAATAACAACACTTCGGCGCCTGGCTTTTAAATAAGGACACAGAGGACTTTTTCTCCGTTCAATCTTATCCAGGTTAGATAAAGAGAATTGAAATCACAAGGGGAAAAAAATATTCCCCGTGCTCATTTTACAGAGGTGCATCTTGATTTGAAAAAGAATTCAAGGCGTGAAAAAGAATGGGAAAAGCTTTCCCCTTTTTCCCCCCCTTGGTCCTGTTATAAACTGGGATATCGCCAAGGCGGCCCATAATTCAGGCTTGTAGTTTGATGTCACAGTTTATCCCTGAGCCCTCTTCCCCGCTGAAACTCAGCTGGCAGCCAGCTCATTCAGTCACACGTGATTAAAAGCAATCAACCTGACTCAATTAATGGTGGGTGCCATGCTATTTTAAAAGCAATCTGGTTTCTGAGCTGTTCTAGCCAGTTAAACGAAAGAACAATTGAAGCGGAGAAGAAATTAAACACTAAGCATCTGTATTACTCCCCAGCAAGTATGTTCCACTGCTTTAGTGTGCCATGTCTTGGGTTTACACAAGGATACGAGTGGGTTAAGGTCAGGGGTGAAATCTACTTACCTTCTCTACCGGTTCGGAAGTGCATGCGCGTCACGTCCACGCGCTGACCCTCTGCGCATGAGCAAACCTTTCTGCAATGCGCAGAGGATAAAGAACAGGTTACTTCCTGGTTAAAACCAGGAAGTAACGACGACCGGGAGGGTGGACGGAGCCTCGAGCTGCCATCGCTACCGGTTCTCCGAACCACCGGCCGTCATCGCTACCGATTCGGCTGAACCGGGAGCATTTCACTCCTGGTTAAGGTATGTGTCAGTGGTAGGTTACTCCCAGTGGTGGGATTCAAGTAATTTAACAACTGGTTCTCTGCCCTAATGATTTGTTCCAACAACCAGTTTGCCAAATTGCTCAGAAAGTTAACAATCGGTTCTCCCAAAGTGGTGCGAACTGGCTGAATCCCACCACTGGTTACCCCCGGTTCGGACCGGTTCTATAGAACCGGTAGTAAAACTGCGGGAGGCTCTGCCCACCGACCCCGCCGTCATCAGAATGCTTCTGCGCATGTGCCCCGCTGCGGCCCCACTGCGAACCGGTAGTAAAGGTAAGTAGAACCCACCCGATATGTGGGTGTTGTACATCCCGGAACACCGACTGAAAGTTTTACTGCTGGGAAGGTTGAAACACTGCTCAATTGCTTGATGGCTTGGCCCAAAGACAACTGGACTTTGCTTTCCCTTGAAGAAGTTTTGCTTCTCATCCAAGAAGCTTCAGTTCTGGTGGTTCAGACAGTTCTGAAGTCAGAACTGAAGAAGCTTCTTGGATGAGAAACAAAACATCTTCAAGGGAAAGCAAAGTCCAATTGTCTTTTGAAAAAGCACCTTTGGGACAACCATGACCTGTGTCAACCCTGAAGCTGACCTCACCGAAGCCATTTGGAAGCTTCAGGGTTGCCACACTGGAGTTGAGGGATAAGGAGGGGGGAATAGAGATAGCTGGGGTTTTGTAGGCAAAACAAAATACTTTCTCCTGGGAACCAAGGACATTCTCACAGCTGGTCAGGAGGAATGAAGTTACCAGGCAACTGGATGGCACCTTGATTGGACCATGTGACTGATTGTTTGGGGGAAGGGGAAAAACTTTTAATTAGGTGAAAACCGCAGGAACTTTCAGAGTTGGTTTTCACCAGACACTGTGCCAATATGATATATCCAATAAAACTATTCTTTAAGGAATCTACCTGCCGAGGAGTTTTATTTTCTATGGGTGGAACCCTGACAACTTGAATCACTGAGAATCTCCATAGACTCTGATGACTTGGCCTTCCTGATTTTGTTCCTTACTACTCAGTGGTGGGTTTCAAAATTTTTTACTACCAGTTCTCTGGGTGTGGCTTAGTGGGCATGGCAGGAGAAGGATACTGTAAAATCCCCATTCCCACCCCACTCCAGGGGTAGAATACTGCAAAATCTCCATTCCGTCCCCAATCCAGGAGAAGGTTACTGCAAAATCCCCATTTCTTCCCAATCAGCTGGGACTTGGGAGGCAGAGAATAGATGGGGGTGGGGCCAGTCAGAATTTTTACTACCGGTTCTCCGAACTACTCAAAATTTCCGCTACCGGTTCTCCAGAACTGGTCAGAACCTGCTGAAACCCACCTCTATTACTACTCCATGTTTAAGACAAAGTGCAAATGGACTTCTGGTGTTGCCGCGGACCATCGCTGATGGTCCTTTGTTTAAGACAAAGTGCAAAAGAAGCGTGTTGTTGATACTGAACTGCCACGAGGGCTTTCAGGTGGAGAGAAGAAAGCACAACCTTGCTTGTTCTTGATCTATATTTCTCGCCACCTGAAAAGCCCTCGTGGCAGTTCAGTATCAACAACACGCTTTTTTGCACTTTGTCTTAAACATGGAGTGGTAAGGAACAAACTATAGATCAAGACTAAGCAAGATTGTGTTTTCCTTGTTGTTAAAGGCTACCGAGTAGCAGGAATCTTAACACTGGGTCAATGAAAAAGGGAGAGACTTGCTCCCTTCCTTCCAATTGTCCTCTTAAATGTCATAGATCAGTGATGGCTAACATCTTTGCCATTGTGTGCCAAAAATGGGGGGGGGATCACGGGGGCAGGGGCAGGTGTCGCGTGCTTGTGTGCCCACACCCATAATTCAATTCAATGCGATGGCAAAAATGTTACCGGTTGGCCCGGTAGGATTGCTTTTCACCCTGCTCAGGCTCCAAAGGCTTTCTTGGAGCCTGGGGAGGGCAAAAACGGACTTCCACAGCTCCCTGGAGGCCCTCTGGAGGCCAGAAACGGCCCATTTCCTGACTTCTGGTGGGACCGCAAGGTCCGAAAATCAGCTGGCCAGTGCTGGAGCTGAGCTAGGGCAATGCTCGCATGCCCACAGATATGGCTCTGTGTGCCACCTGTGCCACGCGTGCCATAGGTTTGCCATCACGGTCATAGATTCTGTTCTACCATTAGTAATGAAGAAATAGCTAGATAGTTTCCAAAGCCCACAAGGTGAGTGATGAATTAGAGGTCAAGGAAAAATAGGCAGAGTTCGAAAGGAAAACCAGGCTGCCTTCCATTAGAGAAATCTGGGGCATAAATACATAACTGTAGCCATCCAGAGTTTATAGTAAAAAGATCTGGATGGTAGAAGAGTTAGAAACCTAGTTTCACATCCACTAAGCACATCTGGACCAGTCACAGGTCATCTGAGTTCATATAATATACTTGGGCATGGCTAGTCTAGGGAAGAGAAGGACCAGGGGAGACAGGATAGCATCTTCCACTATTTGAGGGGCTGTCACAGAGAGGAGGAAGGGGGTCAAGCTATTTTCCAAAGCACCCAAAGGCCAGACAAGGAATAATGGATGGAAACTAAACAAGGAGATATTCAACCTGGAAATAAGGAGAAATTTTCTGACAGTGACAATGTAATTAAAAAAAAGAAACGGGCACATTTCATCATATGTGGTGGACTTGGGTTAAAGAAAAAAAAATGGGGGGGGGCAAAAGCTAAATGTTTACTGATGGGGAACTTAGAGGATGGTTCTTACATTCAGCTTTGGCACAGATGAGGCAGGCTGTGGTGCAGTTGAAGAAATTCAAGATCCCAGCAACGGCGACACTGATGTCCGTGTTGCTGGGATGGAGGTTCAAAGTTGTGAATCTCTGGAACTGAAGCTTGAGGAACTCTTCTGGAGCAACCTTGAAATGAGGAACCTGAAAGGGAAAAAGAGAAACCGATTATTTGTTTTATTTGTTTTATTTATTTAGTTCGTCAAACATGTACAAGATAGCAGATATAGGTATAAACATAAACAAGGGAAGTAAGTACAGATAAATGGGGACAGTAAGGCAGAGATGGTAAGCACGCTGGTGCGCTTATGTAAGTCCCCTTTATGGACTTCTTAGGAATGGGGTGAGGTCCACGGTGGACAGTTTGAGGTTGAATCTGTGAGGGTTTGAGGCTGTAACAACTGAGTCGGGTAGAGCATTCCAGGCGTTGACCACTCTGTTGCTGAAGTCGTATTTTCTGCAGTCAAGTTTGGAGCGGTTTACCTTGAGTTTGCGTCGATTGTTTGCCCGTGTGTTATTGAGGTTGAAGCTGAAGAAGTTGTTGACAGGTAGGACGTTGTAGCAGACAATTTTGTGTACCATGCTTAGGTCAGATTGTTTTTCAGAACAGACAAGAAATTATTTATTTAGGGGATTGATATGGCTGCTTATTCATGCATGGTGACACAAGGTGGCTTACAAGAATATAAAAACATCATATAAAAACAATAAAACTCGTAAAAGAGAGAATCATATATAATAAAATCAACCACTCCATAAACACCCGCCCTGGTGACAGCACCTCACATGAGCCATTTAATGGGCACCATCTCGCTCTGGGTTCCCCAGGCCCGCTGGCAGAACCAGGTCTTCCAGAAGAGTATTAGAGTGGGGGCTGTTCTAATTTTTGGGGGGATGATGTTCCAGAGAGAGGGGAGCCACCACGGTGAAGGCCCTTCTTCTGGGTCCCACCAGGTATATCTCCCTTGGGGATGGAACACCTAATATTCCCTGCCTCCCCGCTCTGGTGGGTTGAATAGATGTGACCGACAAGAGACGGTCCCTCAGATAACCTGGTTCCAAGCTGTTGTGGCCCGTCAGCGGCCTGTGCAGCTAGTAGCTTATTCCGACAGCGAGGACGCTGATGTGGTGCTGTGCAAGCAGCCTGTGCAGCTGGAACTAGAGTCAGACGATGAGGAGGCTGGAAAAGATGTGGTGCCAGAGGCGGGGATTCAGCCAGGGCCTTCAGAACCTCCAGAAGCTCCCATAAGTGAAGAGGAAGAAGAGGAGGAACCTCTTCTCGATGCACGGGCGCGCAGAGCTGCCAAAAGGCAGGAGTGGCTCCTCAGGAGGAGGTGTCCTCGAGAGTAAGGCTTGGGGCTAATTGGCCACTCCCTTAGCCTATTTAAGGAGGAACACCGACTGAAGCAATTTGCAGGGAACAACTTAGTTCAAATACCTTTGTATCTTGTCTTGCTTATCTTATCCGCTTCCTGCAAATTGCTTCTGGGCATTCTGCCAACCACAGTAAGCTTTCAGTTATTATTCTTTGAATTCTTGGCAGCTGTTAATGCAGTTAATTAACAGCCATTGTTGTAAAAGACTGGTTTATTTATTAAACTAAGGTTTGAACGAACTTTGTGTGTGCTGCGTTCTTTGGGATCCGTAGCTGGGGCAGAACAGTTCCAGAGAGAGGAGAGCCACCACAGAGAAGGCCCTTCTTCTGGGTCCCACCAGGTGTATCTCCCTTGGGGGGATGGAACCCCTAACATTCTCTGCCTCCCCACTCTGGTGGGTCGGGTAGATGTGACCGGCAAGAGATGGTCCCTCAGATAACCTGGTCCCAAGCATGAAGGGCTTTAAAGGTGACAACCAGCATCTTGAATTGCACCCTTGAAGCAAATTGGCAACCGATACAGCTCCTGCAGGAGAGGTGATATATTTTTATTTTTATTTTTTATTTTATTTATATTTATATGCCGCCCTTCTCCGGAGACTCAGGGCGGCTTACAATGCGTTAAGCAATAGCCCTCATACTTTTTGTATATTTATACAAAGTCAGCTTATTGCCCCCACAAACCGGGTCCTCATTTTACCCACTTTAGAAAGGATGGAAGGCTGAGTCAACCTTGAGCCTGGTGAGATTAGAACTTGCAGTAATTGCAGGCAGCTGGATGTTAAATGCTGCCTTAGTAGGAGGCATTAGCCTGCTATGCCACTCAGAATATATGTACACACCGGGGTCTGCATAGAATCATGTGGGGCACTGCATTTTGTATCAACTTCTGGATGCGCTTCAAAGCCAGCCCCATGTAGAGCTTCCAGATGCTCTTCAAGGGCAGCCCCATGTAGACCGTATTGCAATAGTCAAGACGGGAAGTGACTAGGGCACGAGTGACTGTGAGTAGGGATTTGGGGGATCCTTGGTGGTCACTGAGCTTGGTTGCTTTTCTTGCAGACATTTCATTGCCATACTAGGGTAACATCATCAATGCTAAAAGGGAGACGGGTTTACTCTCGATGAGGCTCCCTTTTAGCGCTGATGATGCTACGTAGTTGGGTAACGAAACATCTGCCAGAAAACGACCAGGCTCAGTGAGCACCAAGGACCCCTCCTTTCAACCCTGAGCTACAAATATTATCTTCTATCAAGACGATCAATTTCTTAAAGGGAAGGTATATTTTTCCGCTCCTAAGAAATGAAGCTCTTCTGTTCTTCAAACCGAAGAAGCTGGATCGTCATCTGTCTGAAATGCTGTAGCAGATTCTGCCTCCAGCAAAAGGTTGGATGAATAACTGCTCAACGTTCTTAGATTTTATGAGACGTCATAGCTCAGAAAAATTAAAGGCCACACCGAAGCTTCAATTAGTCCAGAGAGTGCAATGGCCAAACGATTGGCAGGTACTTGCCAATACAGGCACGTAACACCAGCGCTTCGGGCCCTGCTGCTAATTCCTATCCGCATCGAAGGACGATTTAAGCTGCGGCTTTTTTGACCTTTAAAGCCATCCATGGTTTGGGGCTGAAGGATCATCTTGTCCATCTTAATTTTAAACTGCCAGGTGGGGAGCTCCTGGGTGAATCCCAAAGGAGCTTTTTCAGGAGGCAACTGGACTTTCTTGTTTTTTCTTTGAAGATGTCTCGCTTCTCATCCAAGAAGCTTCTTCAGCTTGGACAGGATGGTGGGGAAGGGAAGGATTGATACTCCTTGCAGACAGCTGGTCATTTGCATCCTTTGAGAAGGTCGTTGAGGCCACTTGGAGGTTTATCTGTGTCCTCAGGGTCACCTGAGTGGTGCTAATGGTACTTGTAGTCTGCTACAGATTTTTAGCTATACAATTTGGACTGGACACCCTTTGAATGGTGTTGTTGTGACCCCGGCCCCGGAGGCTGATTTATCTTGGCATGCTGATTCGGAGGATGATATGGAGAAGGAGGAAGCGGTCACGAGCTATGTGCCGGAGGGGCCGTCTTCACTGGCGAGTCAGCAAAAACTGACAGTTGCTGACGTGCCTATGGACCCCAGCCAAATTGAGGAGAAACAGAGGCCAATAACGACGAAGGGGAGCCCCTATTGGATGCAAGAGAGAGACATAGGAGACGTCGTAGAGAACAGCTATTGCCACGTCCTAAGAGGTATTGTCAGGAGACATAGGGCCACACCCTACAAAGTTTAAAAGGGGTGTGACTGGGCTGGAAAGGCGTGGTGAACAATTTGTTGGCATTTTGGATGCAGTGGAGTTACAACTGTTAGTTTGGAGTTTTTGACAAGAGTCTGCATTCCTGCATTAGCCTGCTGGCTGTCTGCCAAGACCTTTGGAACATTGCCCAGTAACTATTGGACTGATATACGCTTTGGAAGAGAACTATTTATTAAAGGGCCAGCTTCAGTCTCTCTAGCCTGCGTTTGTTACTGCCGGGCTATTTGAGCCTTTGCAAGGCCACTTGTGGGAGGGGACAGAACAGGTGTGGGAGTAGGAACGGATTTCCAGAGAAAAAATTGCAGACTACAGGAATCAGGAGCACCGCTCAGGTGGCCTTGAGGACACAGATAAACCTCCAAGTGCTTCAACAACCGTCTTAAAATGATGCAAATGACCAGCTGTCTGCAAGGAGTATCAATCCTTCCATTCCCCACCATCCAGTCAGAGCTGAAGGAGCTTCTCGGATGAGAAGCGAAACGTCTTCAAAAGAAAAACCAAGGAAGTCCAGTTGCCTCCTGAAAAAAAGCACCTTTGGGACAACCACGACCTGGATGACTGAGAATCTCTACAAACTCCTGGGTGAATCTGCTGATAGTTTGGCGCAAAGGAAAACGGTGGTCCTGTTTTTCCATTGGTGACACCAGGATTACAAAATTCTTATCTCTTAAATTCAGTCGGCCTCTTCATCACCATCTAGACCTTAGAAAAAAATGACATTTAAATGGACATTTCATTTTGATCCTTCAATGCTACCAATCCTTTGCCTTCGTTATTCGCTTGATTGTTTCCACTATATTTATTTTACCGTTTCTACTTTTTGTTCTTTTTTTTTTAATGGGGGCTTCCTTACACCAGGTGTATTTTAATGGTATGAGCGTAACTTGCTGAGAGCTTGTTGATTGTCGCAGGTAACAAAAAACAAAACAAAACAAAACAAAAAGTACAACAAAATTTCCGTAGGGGATTGCAAAAGCTGTGCAGATCAGCGCCGATTAAGTTCAAATCCAATCATTGTTTCAACTGAGATTATTGTTCTGACCATTCAAACCTATTTAGGCAATTACATCTGATTTGATGCTTTGATTCAAACTATTGAATTGCTCTGATTTGATTTTCTGAGTCAGTCTGAAGTGAAAAGAAGGACTGGGTTTATGAGAAAACGAGAACGGATATCGTTGAATTTGGGGAGAATATTCCCCCCCCGCCCACCCCCCGCAAATAGACCTAAACTGTCAATCCAACTCTGAACTGTAATTCCATTCAGAGCATTTGGCCCAAATGTTTTCGGATCAACGCTCCCAGCGGAACCATTTTCCAGTCATCTCATGTTGCGTGACAGATCCGTCATGCAAAATTCAGGACCATCCTGTAGGACCGAAAAGGGTTGCTGGCCAACTTCTCCCAATTACCCTGTTTTAAAAATTTCATCACAAATAACTATATTCGGCCGGCAGGTTTTCCACGATGGTGCATTTGTTGAGCTAATTTAAAATCATTAATATTATATCACCGATAATATTAATATTAATGAAAGCGCTCGTTAATCAATCAGGGGAAGGGAAGGCGAATCTTTCGATGCCTTGGCAAACACGGCAACACTGTGCTGTCAGTAGAGGACACTGGAGCAATTTATTTTATTTTTTTAAATGTTGCATTCATCTTGGGACACGAGGTTATGGGACCCCATGCAGGAAAGAGCTGTGAGATAATGACAGAGATCAGAAACTCTGGTGAAGGGCAGGAATAGGGAAATTGTCTGCTTTGTTTTGCATTTCAGCGTGCATGACGTCAAAGGAACATCCAGGAGAAACATCTGGTTATTCTTCATTAGGAGGAACAATTCTACATTAATACAATCGGATATTAATAAAATTGAGAGAGTCCAGATATATTTCAGGGGAAGAGTCCTCCATTCCTCTACCCGCAATAGAATACCTTATGTCACCAGACTTGAAATTTTGGGCTTAGACAACTTAGAACTACACCGTCTTCAGTCGGATCTAAGCGTAATACATAAAATTATCTGCTACAATGTCCTACCTGTCAATGACTACTTCAGCTTCAACCACAACATTACACGAGCAAACAATAGATACAAAGTTAAGGTTAACCACTGCAAACTCGATTGCAGGAAATACGACTTCAGCAACAGAGTGGTCAATGCCTGGTATGCTCTACCTGACTCTGTAGTTTCTTCCCCAAACCCCCAAAACTTTAACCTTAGACTGTCCACTGTTGACCTCACCCCATTCCTAAGAGGTCTGTAAGGGGCGTGCCTACCATCCCTGTCCTAATATTCCTTTTTACTATTATTCTTTTCATGTATTCAAAATCATGTTTATACTTTTCTCTGTTAGTTTTCTGAGGTTTTCGTGGGTGTTTGTATGTAAGTCTTTGGTTATTCGGGTTTTCTCCCGCGTAAAATTGGAAGTGTCTTGGCAACGTTTCGACGAAGTCTCATTCGTCATCTTCAGGCT
>WNWU01000071.1:411676-431070 GCA_012654045.1 Ptyas mucosa
GGGAGGGGAGGAGAGGAGAGGAGAGGAGAGGAGAGGAGAGGAGAGGAGAAGAGAAGAGAAGAGAAGAGAAGAGAAGAGAAGAGAAGAGAAGAGAAGAGAAGAGAAGAGAAGAGAAGAGAAGAGAAGAGAAGAGAAGAGAAGAGAAGAGAAGAGAAGAGATCTTGGAGGTCTTCTAGTCCAGCCCCGTGCTCAAGCAAGAGAACCTATACTATTTCAGATAAGTGGCTGTCCAGTCTCTTCTTTAAAACCTCCAGTGATGGAGCGCCCATGATTTCTGGAGACAAACTGTTCCACTGGTTAATTGTCTTCACTGTTAGGGAGTTTCTCCTTAATTCCAGGTTGCTTCTCTCTTTGATTAGTTTTCAACCATTGTTTCTTGTCCTGCCTTCTGGTGCTTTGGAGAATAATTTGACTGTCTCTTCTTTGTGGCAGCCCCTCAAATAATGGAATACTGCTGTCATGTCACCCCTAATTCTTCTTTTCTCTAGATTAAAAAGTTAAAGGTTCCCCTCGCACATATGTGCTAGTCGTTCCTGACTCTAGGGGGCAGTGCTCATCTCCGTTTCAAAGCCAAAGAGCCAGTGCTGTCCGAAGACGTCTCCGTGGTCATGTGGCCGGCATGACTCAACGCCAAAGGCGCACAGAACGCTGTTCCCTTCCCACCAAAGGTGGTGCCTATTTTTCTACTTGCATTTTTGATGTGCTTTTGAACTGCCCGGTTGGCAGAAGCTGGGACAAGTAACGGGAACTTATCCCGTTACACGGCACTAGGGATTCGAGCCGCTGAACTGCCGACCTTTCAATCAACAAGCTCAGCATCTTAGCCACTGAGCCACCACGTCCTTTTTCTCTAGATTAGCCAAGCACAAATCCTGCAGCCATTCTTCATATGTTTTAGTCTCCAGGCCTTTGATCATCTTAGTTGCTCTTCTCTTTTTCCAAAGTCTCAACCTCTTTTTTGTAGTATGGTGACCACAATTGGTCACCATACTGGTGTGGTCTTACTAGGGGTTTTATAAAGCAGTAGTAATACTTCACATGTTGGCTCTTTTCAGATCAGAGTAATTCTCAAATGCTTTTTAATAAAGGCAATATAATTGCTTTTTTTAGGTTTGGAAATAAGATGTTGAGCCAATTTAGGAAGACAAGCAAAGTCCAAACTCTCTTAAAAATGCATATTAATGAAACTTTGCTTTTATTGAAGAAGAGTAAAATAAAAAAATAATAAAATAAAAATAGCTTGGGCATTATATATTTATAGCCGAGTTAATTATAATTCAAAATTGGAAATTTGTAGCAGCAGCTGCATTTGCTATTCGGATTTTATAGGCATTTAGTTTTGTGTGTGTGTGTTTTTTTTCCCCTTTCTCAAACTGTCCAATTAGCCCGTCAAATACGGGATTCTAACTCTTTAAGCATTAATTTATTAGAGCAATCACAAAGAGGCAAGAAAAGGATTTATGTTAATTGCAAAAATGTTGAGATTCGGAGGTCTTCCAGAAAGATTTCAAAACCTTCTTTCCTTCCAGAAAATTTACAATGGGTAGTACAGGGGTCAGCAACCTGGGGCTCCGGAGCCGCATGCGGCTCTTAGGGCCCTCTGCTGTGGCTCCCTGTCAGGTGATCCCACCACTGCCTTGCCCCGCCCCTCACCCTCCCCTCCCAGTCAGTCCTCACCTGGCCTGAGAAGGTAAGGGCGACAGTGGGGGATGGAGATGCGGCCAGGACAGAGACAGAGAGATACAGAGAAGAGGGGGAGAGAGAGAGAGAGACATAGAGAGATACAGAAAGAGTGGGGGGGGGGGGGGACAGAGGGGGAGAGAGAGATTTCAAAATGATTTTTTGTGATTCCTGGTGTTTTTTAACAACTGGTCCTCTGCCCTAATGACAGGCTGGGTAGGCGTGGCTGGGGGGGTGTCATGCGACTGGTGGAAGTGAGTGACATCAAGTTGGCCACGCCCACCCAAGTTTTGTGGCTCCCGGTGTTTTCTTTTCTGTGGGAAACAGGTCCAAATGGCTTTTTGAGTATTTAAGGTTGCAGACCCCTGGAGTAAATATCACACTTCCAAACAAGCTTTTCCACCAAAGTCACACTTTCAGACTTTGTGCTCTGTCCGAAGATTGCTTTGGGTCACTAAGAGGTGAGATCCCAGCTAGGACACTGGTTCACGGCTTAGCATTTTTTTTTTCTTATTGAACTAACCCAGGGAGTTGTACTTAATCCACATTATCACTCAGGGCAGAGGGTGGATTCTTGGATCAGGGACTCTGAGGCAACGGTGGCCTATATTCACACTTATTTCACATCTATTTTGGTGCCTTTTGTGTCAGTTTTTGACTTCTGGCAACTGTCAGGATAAATGTCTGCAGTTTTCTTGACAAGGTTTTCCACAAGTGGTTTGCCATCGCTTCCTTCCTAGGAGTGATTGACAGAGGGATTGGCCAAATGTCATCCAGTTGGCTTTCATGCCTAAGGCGGGATTAGAACTCACTATCTCCTCGTGATTGGTTCAAAATCTCCTAGCCAGCTTTCATGTCTATGGTGAAACTAGAACTCACCATTTCCAGGTGATTGGTTCAAAGTCTCCTAAACAGCTTTCATGTCTATGGTGAAACTAGAACTCACCATTTCCAGGTGATTGGTTCAAAGTCTCCTAAACAGCTTTCATGACTATGGTGAAACTAGAACTCACTATTTCCTGGTGACTGGTTCAATTTCTCCCAGCCAGCTTTCGTGCCTATGGCGAGACTAGAAATCACTGCCACCTGGTGATTGGTTCAGTCTCCCAGCCAGCTTTCATACCTATGGTCGAACTAGAACTCACCATCACCAGATCATTGGTTCACAGTCACCCAGTCGGTTTTCATGCCTAAAGCGGGACTAGAATTCCCAGTCTCCAAGTTTCTAGCCCAGTGCCATCTCCACTACTCTAAACTTGGCTTGTGAGCTCCGCAGTATGTCAACCCTTCCTAAAACTGACATTTATTTGTTGCCACAAAACTGTTCAAAAAGAGAGTCCGGAATCCTGCGGCAAAGGCAGAATTAACATGTTCCGTGAAGTTAAAACACTTTGAAAACTGTTCTTTGATTGAATATGATATCCCCAGCATTTTGGAATAGATAATTTCATGTTTTTTTCTCTCTCCCCATCTATCAATCAAAGAGTGTTTTTGAGCACATTCTCTCTCCCTCTCTCTCTTTTTCTCTCTCCATGAATCATCTTTCAGAATTTAAAACGATGGGGAAAGGGAGGAGGAAAAAGCAAGTGGCTGAAGAAAAACAGGCAGGAGAGGATAAAGGCTGGGTACAGTGGGAATCCCCATCATCCTTATTAAAATGTGACAGTGGCATTAAGTAAGAGATCCGAAAGCCTTACCGCCATTAGTTAAAACAGAAAATGGCTTTATCGTACACCATAAGCGAGCTTTCATTGTGAAAATCCAGAGAAGTAGCAAATCGTTAAAAGTCCCGAAGCTTATTTCTTTAAATGAGTGGGAGAGTGATGAAAAGAATTCAAGGGACTTGCCTCTTGAATTCTTTTCGTCTCAATTTGGGGAAATATTTAAGCTGCCATTTCAAATTGGGTAGACGCAGGGAAGCTAGAATGCACTTCTAATCCTTCGGACTTGATTGTTGAAGGTCGGGAAAAATTCTGATCCTTTCAAGCCGACTCGGAATCGGCGAAAGTTTGAAATCCTGCAGCTGTTGGTAGAGGCTGCATCTGAAAAGTGGAGATCTTTGTTCCATGCACCATGGCCATACACAGGCTGCTGGGGGTCCGCAGGGGGTTCGGGAGAAGATTCTGTGCAGTTCAGAGAACCCCCAAATCCCACTCCTGGCTGGCCCTTCCCACCCCACTCCACCCCTCCCAGGAATCCCCACGTGGCACATTTTGGATGCAGGTAAGTGCAGGGTGGTTGGGGAAGGCGAAAAACGGGCCTGCCGGAAGTTTAGAAAGGCCGGAAATGGGCCCATTTCTGGCCTCCAGAGGGCCTCTGAAGCCTGGGGAGGCCGCTTTTGCCCTCCCGGTGGCTCAAGAAAAACCTCCGGAGTTCAGGGAGGGCAAAAACGCCCCCCCCCTGCTGTGATGCAAGAGGCCAACTTGGCCATGCCTATCATGGCCACGCCCACCCAGCAACCGGACAGAAAACCCCTTGCTAAATTTTTTGAAGCCCACCACTGGCCATATATGACCTCTTTGTGTTGATCATCTGCTCCCTAGCTCAATTTTCTTGTGCAAACTTCTATTTTGAACAAAGTCTACAGCTGGGATGTTCAACCTTGGCAACCTTAAGACCTACGGGCTTCAACTTCCATGCTGCCTGAGATATTCTGGGAGTTGAACACCACAAGTCTTTGAAACATGACCAACACCGATTTTACATATATATTTTTTTTGCTGCAGTCATTAAATGAACCACATGGTTATGAAACAAATCTGGTTTCCTTTATGAACTCTGCTTATCAGAAGCCATCTGGGAAGGTGGGATGTTGCAATCCTTGTAAATACATGCCGGTTGCAACTGCCAAAAAAGCCAACACAGTTCTAGGCTACATCAACAGAGGGATAGAATCAAAATCACGTGAAGTGTTAATACCACTTTATAATGCCTTGGTAAGGCCACACTTGGAATATTGTACCCAGTTTTGGTTACCAAGATGTAAAAAAGATGTGGAGACTCTAGAAAGAGTGCAGAGAAGAGCAAGAAAGATGATCAGGGGACTGGAAGCTAAAACATATGAAGAACGGTTGCAGGAACTAAGTATGTCTAGTTTAATGAAGAGAAGGACTAGGGGTGACATGATAGCAGTGTCCCAATATCTCACTGGCTGCCACAAAGAAGAGGGAGTCAAGCTATTCTCCAAAGCACCTAAGGGTTGGACAAGAAGCAATGGGTGGAAACTAAGCAAGGAGAGAAGCAACCTAGAACTAAAGGAGAAATTTCCTAATAATGAGAACAATTAACCAGTGGAACAACTTGCCTCCAGAAGTTGTAAATACTCCATCACTGGAAGTTTTTAAGAAGAGATTGGATAACCATCTGTCTGAAATGGTACAGGGTTTCCTGACTATGCAGGGGGTTGGACTAGAAGACCTCCAAGGTCCCTTCCACCTCTGTTATTCTATATGTATGTTGCCAAGCTCCTGAATTTTGATCAGTGGAGTTGCTGTGAAAATCATAGGGGGAGGGCAGTCGTGAGTCACTTTTTTCAGTGCCGTCGTAACTACGAATGCTCACCAAATGAATGGTCATAAGTCAAGGACAACGGTATAGAACAGTGGTGGGATTCAAGTAATTTAACAACCGGTTCTCTGCCCTAATGATTTCTTCCAACAACCAGTTTTCCAAACTGCTCAGAAAGTTAACAACCTGTTCTCCCGAAGCGGTGCGAACTGGCTGAATCCCACCACTGGTATAGAATCCCCAGCTGGTTAAATTGTCTTCTACAGAGAGGAGTGGGGTGAATTAAACAACAGCTGGAAACATCAAGCAAAGAAATATATTTCGCCGAACCGGAGGAAGCCGTTTTGAGTTCCTACAGATGCTTCTCTCCCGAATGTTTTCAGAAACGTTTCACATCGCTCTGTAGCGTTTAAGCTATTAAAAGGGATCGCTCTTGACAGATCTTTCTTCTGCGAATGTGCTTAATCCTGGCATTTTGGCTGCACACCAGGTAATGTATTTCTACCCCCCCCCCACCAATTCTGGAAGTATCATTTCAAAAGGCATAGGAACGCTGAGATTCTTAAGGGTTTGTTTGTGCATTACGATCAGTTGAATGCTGGGGAAGGTGGGGGGAATGAAAAGAAAGAAAGTCGGTTATTCCTAAAAGGGAAAGAAAAATCACTATCTTAACAGGTGGAATGCTGCGTGGATGGCATGTTAATTGAGACACGCTACCTATTTTAAGTCACTCTTCCCTCCGTACAATTGGTGTTGTGGTGGTATACAATCTGATGGAAATGGTAAGCCCCTTACTAGGATTTGCAACATAAATTGGAAGTAGAATCCAATTTTAGTTGCAAAATGGCTTGCAGACCCCCCCAATCAAATTATATTACATTCTTAAGTAACCATCAAAGGGTCCTGTCACAACTTCAGAAGTATTTAATGTTACAGACAAGAAGTCCTGCTCTTCTCGATGTCTACAATCAGGGCTGAAGCTTATTGTTGTGAGTTCTCTTATTGAATTGCTACTGATAAAGAGATGTAGGCATGAATAGCAATGCCTCCGTAGTGCTTTACAGCCCTCTCTGAGTGGTTTAAAGATTCAGCACATTGCCTCCCCCACCCCACCCAAAATCTGGGTCCTCATTTAATTGACTACGGAAGGATGGAAGGCTGAGTCACCCTTGAGCTGGTCAGGATTGAACCACTGGCAGTTGGCAGAGTGAGCCTGCAATACTGCATTCTAACCACTGACGCCATCAGGGCTCTTGGAACGAGCCCTGAGCTTTGTGATCCAGGATCGGCCACAATTGGTGCAGAAGATTATAATGTATAAAGATGCCCCTAGTCATTGTTCTCACCTGCTTTCCAACTAGAAGTTACGAGTCTAGGAAAAACTCTAAATTATGTTGCATTACTACTACAACTCCATCTAGTAACAAAAGATCTCTGGATGGCCTCCAAATCCTCAGTCTTGCTAAGACTGAACCTATGTTTGTTGGACTACCATGATGTGCTCTATGTAGGCTGTCCTTGAAGGCCACTTCTAAGTTAAAGCTGAAGCAAGAAATTACAGGCACAATACCACTATACCATAGTTCTGTTGATTACCAGTAGACTTCTGCATGAAAACCAAGATACGTTTGTGCCTAAAAAGCCCTTCATCACTCAAATCTTGAGCCTTGGATAGTACAGTGGTCTAAAGCTCCCTGTTATTAACATCAGCTGCCTGCAATTATTGCAGGTTCGAATCTCACCAGGCTCAAGGTTGACTCAGCCTTCCATCCTTTCTAAGGTAGGTAAATTGAGGACCCAGTTTGTGGGGGCAATAAGCTGACTTTGTATAAATATACAAAAGTATGAAGGCTACTGCTTAACGCATTGTAAGCCGCCCTGAGTCTCCGGAGAAGGGCGGCATATAAATCAAATTTAAAAAAAAAAGTCAATATTTGTAGAACCTCCAATTATCTAGCTTATAAGATCTGGCAGGGTTGACAGCTCTGGATCCCACCAATTAAACTTTGTTACCTTTTAGGGCCTCATCTTTGTCCTTCTCAAGGACAGTTCCTGCCTTATGAATCAGCTTTGAAATTCAGTAGTTTGAAATTCAGCTTTGAAATTAGGGCAGAGGACCAGTTGTTAAAAAAACAACTGGTCCTCTGCCCTAATGACCGGCTGGGTAGGCGTGGCTAGGGGGGGTCATGTGACTGGTGGAAGTGAGTGACATTGAGTTGGCCACGCCCATCCAGGTTTTGTGGCTCCCGGTGTTTTCTTTTCTGTGGGAAACGGGTCCAAATGGCTCTTTGAGTATTTAAGGTTGCAGAGCCCTGGGGTAGTATCACACTTCCAAACAAGCTTTTCCACCATAGTCACACTTTCAGACTTTGTGCTATGTCCGAAGATTGCTTTGGGTCACTAAGAGGTGAGATCCCAGCTAGGACACTGGTTCACGGCTTAGCATTTTTTTTCTTATTGAACTAACTCAGGGAGTTGTACTTAATCCACATTATCACTCAGGGCAGAGGGTGGATTCTTGGATCAGGGACTCTGAGGCAACGGTGGCCTATATTCACACTTATTTCACATATATATTTACTTATACGAACGTGAATTGTCTGTCTATCTTTTCATGCAGTATGTTTTATCCTTTTCCTTTGTACTGGATGTTTTGAACCCTTGTGAGCTGCTCAGAGTCATCTGGTGAGCAGGCAACCATCTAATGTGACCAAACAAAGCTTTTCCTGAAGGCACAAGAGGGGAATGTTAAAATAAAAAAAAATAATCAAACTGACCTCCCGACTCAAGAGAAACAATCCAGCTTCTTGACTGTGCACTCTCGAGAGATAAATAATCCACATTTCCAGGGTAGAGAAGAGGGGCCATGTTCCCTCTTGTTTACACATAGAATTTTCATCTTTTGTTCCTGTTTGAGTAACTTAGGCGCTGAATGACTGATTTCCAGAGGCAACAGAATAATAGAAAACAGGGGTGCTCTTTTTTCATATTTTCCGTCGCCAGAGATGGTATTCAGCCGGTTCAGACTGGTTTGGGAGAACCGGTAGTGGAAATCGTAGGTGGGCACGGCCACCTGCCCCGGCTCTTTGCTATCCTATTTAGGAATGTTTTTGAGGCCGGGCACATGTGCGAGCAAAGCGCATGCGAGTGAAGAGAATGTCGCTTTGTTCCTCAAGGTTTTAGTAGCAGAATGTCCACGTCCAGCAAAAATTACCCCCAAACTATCATTTCAGGAGCGAAACAGGTTAAAATTTATGGGCAGCATAATTCTCCATTCCCTGTGTAACTTTCCAACCTGATGCCCTTCAGATGTGCTTGCAGATAGAGAGTAACCTGGATATTTAATTTCTATCCTCTGTCGCTCTAGGCTAGGGGAAGATAAGGGTAGCTAATAATAACAACAGATAGAAAATAAAACAAACATTAATTAAAATAGACGTTGATGAAATTCATAACAAGAAACTGTCTAGTAAGAAGATCAAGTTTTTGGCTAAGGATGGTGAGAAATGAGGCCAAGGGAGGCTGGACTACAACACCCAAAATTCTTGGCTGGCAATGGCCATTCTGCCCAATACGGGCTAGGCTTAGTGGTGAAATCCTGCCAGTTCTCGCATGAACCGGTAGCGGCAGCAGTGTGTGGTTCTGCAAACTGGTAGCGGCGGCAGCGTGAGGCTCCGCCTACCCACCCAGACATCATTACTTTCTGGTTTGAACCACGAAGTAACCTGTTTTTGACTCTGCGCATGCTGACTGGAGAATTCTGGGAGTTGAAGTCCACAAGTCTTAAAGCTGCCAAGTTTGGGGATCCCTGGTGCATGCCAAGAGTGTATATTTACAACAGACTCACCCATGGTGTGGAGGTCACCCCAGCTGCCCAGTTCAAGCCAACTGGAACCTCTACTGGGCAACAGTGACATAAAAATATACTAGAGATGGATGATCATTTTAGTGACAATGGCAAAGTCCATTCATACTGTGCAAGAGGACACAATGGGAAACCCATGTATTGTAACCAAGAAACCCACATGAGTAAAAATATCTATCTATCTATCTATCTATCTATCTATCTATCTATCTATCTAATGGAAGACATAAAGAATCATGAGGGACAGATGATCAAGGAGAAGATACGCTCAGCAAGATTCAACATTAACTTGATGACATAACCAATCAATCAACCAATCAAGCAAGCAATACCCCCCACCCCAATCCCGGAGACGTACGTACTCGTCTCGGCTGTTTCATATTCACTATCTCTCAGCAACTCAAAGATGTCCACTTCCACTTTGGCTTTCCCCGCCCTCTCAGGGGCACGATTGATCCGGTTCTTGGCCAGTGTGATGGAGAGTCGTTCCCCTCGGCTGCATTCCATGGGATCGTCCAAAATGGCAGCTGCAAAACCAGACAGAAAAAAATTTAGCCGGTCAAGGAATGGTGCTCATCCAGATTCAAAACGGAGGCAGAGGGAATCGAATACTACAACTCCAAACTCCAGCATAGGAAAGTGAAGTCATTTTCATTGCACAATCTAAAAAGACCATTTTAGAGACAGGCCGTACCCGAAGAGTTATGCTTTGCATTCTCATTTCTGCGTTGCAGCAAACCAAGAAGAAATACGGTATATTTCGCCGGGTTTTAGAATGTTTGTCAAGATGAAATTTAACATTAATCTCACTGTTCCGGCAGTGAGTTAGAAACTTCTGCAGTATCATTACCCAAGCCTTGTGAATAAAATATGTAGTTCTTGCTTGTCTAATCAAGTTAAACCAGAGAAGATGGTCAGAAAAGGTACATGAATCACTTGGTACATGAATTATTCTGTTTCTATTTCATGTTTACTCAGGACCTTCTCTCCTCCCCTTTCATTCTAGCCATCACGATGGTTGATGGGCCCTTCCTTCCTGAAAATAGAGGGCGGACAAAAGCTTTCGTAGCAACCACCGGTGTGAAAAGGGAATAATTTCCCATCAGCCACTGACTGTCATTTCTGCCTTTGATTTTAGTTTGGGGGTGGATGAGTGCTCTTTTTTTTTTTTTTTAAAAAAAGGGTAACGTTTGTCTGAAATCATACACTGCTGCTGAAATTTGATGGCACGACACAAACTTCATGAACCATCTAAGATCCAAAACAAATTTCTTCCCTGACCCTACCTGAAAAAGGCAGTGAACTGAATTTGGCACCATCTGCTTACAAAGCAGATACTTCAAGCTCCAGGGAGCAAGCCTCCTTCTGCAGCCTAAGATAAACCCTCCTGTTTCTCTGTAAGTCTCGAGGAATTCCTCAAGACGCGACTGTGTGGATAGCTTTTCCAGACGTTACACTGCCTATCTCCCAAGAATGTGAGGCCGGTCGACATGATCACACTGCTAGTCGTTCAACCATCTCTCCTTCCCTCCCCAGGTTGTTTCTTCTCTATCTATTGCCAGAATCTGAAGGACAGGTTCACTTAAACTAACTCAACCATCCAGCCAGCCAGCCATCTATCCGTTAATTCCTTTTTTTTCACGCACTGCTTGTTCCCATCATAAAAAAAATAAATAAATAAGGTTGGGTAGTTTGAGATTCAGCATGTTGTAGGAATATCAGTTTTTGAACATTGTATACTTTATAGACACAGACATGCCTACCCAGCCGGTCATTAGGGCAGAGAACCGGTTGTTAAAAAACAACGGGAACCACAAAGCCCTTTTGACGTCTCTCTCTCTCTCTCTCTCCCTCCCTCCCCCTCCCTCCCCCCTCTCTGTATCTCTCTATGTCTCTCTCTCTTTCCCCCTCTCTCTGTATCTCTCTGTCTCTGCCCTGGCTGCTTCTCCATCCCCCGCCGTCACCCTTACTTCCTTTTTTTTAAAAAAAAAATATTTATATGCCACCCTTCTCCGGAGACTCAGGGCAGCTTACAATGCGTTAAGCAATAGCCTTCATACTTTTGTATATTTTATACAAAATCAGCTTATTGCCCCCACAATCTGGGTCCTCATTTTACCCACCTTAGAAAGGATGGAAGGCTGAGTCAACCTTGAGCCTGGTGAGATTAGAACTCGCAGTAATTGCAGGCAGCTGGATGTTAAATGCTGCCTTAGTAGGAGGCATTAGCCTGATACGCCACTCAGGCCAGGCGAGGAGTGACGGGGAGGGGAAGGGCCAGCCAATGGTGGGATCATCCAACAGGGAGCCACAGGAGAGGGCCCAAAGAGCCGCATGTGGCTCCGGAGTCCCAGGTTGCTGACACCCAATCTATCTAGTTCACAGGTGCCAAATTTGCGCCGTCACGTTGCCGTCACGTGATGTTTCGTGTGACGCATCCGGCCCGTGGGCTGCCAGTTTGACACCCTTGATCTGGTTGATCCTGAATCTTTCCCATATGTCCCTTTCTCCTCTTTTATTCAATTCCTATAGTGTTGGATCTTTGAGAACATCATCAGTCTACATTGCTGGGGCTGATTTCCAGGCAGTGCTTCCAATAACCCCTTTATTTGAAAACAACGATGCCAAATCATGCTCGTGCGTGCTCAGCTTGATAGCGCAATCACGTTCGATTGGTTTTTCTTCGAGTTAAAATTGCCACCTCGTGTTTTAAAGCTTTTTTGTCCTATTTAGCTCCGGCTCTCCCAAAGTGACCCCTCTTGAATTACCTGCGGGGTTTGATTTTTAGACGTTTAAGAAGGTCCTTCAATTGCTTCTTACAAAGGCTTCTCTTTTATTATTCTCTATAGAGTTTTATTAAAGCCAACGGCTCGAATTGCTTGTATTGATTATTATATCGTATTAGGAAATCTTACCTTGTTTATTATGTCATTGTGATAAGGATTTATATTGTATACTAACTAGGTACAACCCGTGATCTGTTGACTCATCATTTCAGAGATATTTCCTTGCCTACACAGAGAAATAGAATGATCACGGATGGACCAAAAAACAGAGGGAGCGACTTCTGACTTCCTGCTGGCTTCCCCAATGACTTTTCTTGTAGGAAGCTGACAGGGAGCCCTGGAAATAATGATCACATGACCATGTCTGAATGCCACAATGTGGCCATAATTCTGCTAAATTATGGATTCACAATTCAATCCCATGAAAGTTATAAGTCCCAGTTTTTGGATGCATTCTTCCTACCGGTTTGGAAGTGCGCATGCCGCATGCTTGCTTCACTTGTGCGCTCGCATCATATGCGATTTTGGGCCCTCTGTGCATGCGCAAAGCCTTCTGTGCATGCGCAGAGGGTAAAAAACAGGTAAAGGTAAAGGTTCCCCTTGCACATATGTGCTAGTCAATCCCGACTCTAGGGGGTGGTGTTCATCTCCGTTTCAAAGCCGAAGAGCCAGCGCTATCCGAAGACGTCTCCGTGCTCATGTGGCTGGCATGACTCAATGCCAAAGGCACACGGAATGCTGTTACCTTCCCACCAAAGGTGGGATCCCTGTTTTTCTACTTGCATTTTTTACATGCTTTCGAACTGCTAGGTTGGCAGAAGCTGGGACAAGTAACGGGAGCTCACCCCGTTATGCGGCACTAGGAATTTGAACCGCAGAACTGCTGACCTTTCGATCGACAAGCTCAGCATCTTAGCCACTGATCCACCGCATCTCTTCCACTGAGCCACCACATCTCTTAAAAAACAGGTTACTTCCTGATTAAAACCTGGAAGTAATAACATCTGGGCGAGTGGGCGGAGCCTCGTGCTGCTGGCGCTACCCGTTCTCTAAACCACCCGCTGCTGCTGCTACCAGTTTGCCTGAACTAATGCGAACCGGTAGCATTTCACCCCTGGGTATGTACCTCAAAAGTTATTGCCCCACGATGCACAATTTCGCTTAATGGAAGGTTACAAACAATCAAACAGACACAAGAGTTTTAGTGGTATATAGATATTTTTTTAAAAAAATTAATCTGTACTGAAAACCCACAACTAAAATAACAGTCAAACCAGAGGAATTTGAGTTCAGGGCATGCATATAATTTGAGAAAGCATCTCAGGATTGACCCTCTCTGGTTCTCACAAAGATAAAAGGAGGGAGAGGGAGGCACATTCAGAATTGCAAGATTCTGCTACTGTAGATGCAAAATAGTAAGTTAGCAAGTAGTTATTAGCATTCACAACTCTGGTTCCCCAGTCTGGCCTGCCTCGAAACACTGACACTCATTGAGATAGGAAACTCATCCAATTATGGATGTTTCCATAAATCTTACTTAGACTGCAGTTTAATGCAATGCCTGCGCTTAATCGGTTCAGACAGGTTTTGAAGATATTCCCAGCGTTTCAAAAAGTTGGCTAAGCCAGTGTGGGTCACAGAGAAGACTACCAATATAACATCTGGGCATCCACCCAGAATTTCAGTGTTGTGGCCATTCCCACCCCTCTCCTGGGGGAAGGATATTGCAAAATCTCCATTCCCACCCCACTCTGGGGCCAGCCAGAGGTGGTATTTGCCAGTTCTCCGAACTACTCAAAAATTCCGCTACTCCAGAACCTGTCAGAACCTGCTGGATTTCACCCCTGGTTGGAAGTCAATACCCCTTTTTCTTTCTGTTTATATTTCACAACCCGTTTCCCCCGTCCCCTTTCCTGCCCTTATTTTCCTATTTTCTTTTATTTCTTTTCTTTCTTTTATATTTTATATAACAAAATAAAAATGATATCTAAAAAGAGATGCCTAGAATTTCCAACCACTACAGCTTTGTCTTGGCTTGGATCAATTCTTTGCTTACCTATCTGCAAAGGAGCACGGTGTGTCACTTGGTTAGGAACCTCGGGGATGGAGGTTAAGCAAGCCTACGTTCGAGATCCGAGTGCTGCCATGGGGCAGGGTTGAGCTCCCGTCCTTTGTTCCAGGTTTTGCCGGGGACATGAGAGGAGACCTCAACTGGGCGTCTGTTGTGACCTAAGCCCAAGTAGTTATTACTAGACACAATCAGTCCTAAACAAACGTATTTTATTAGAACAACGGAAAATTACTTCATTCTCAGCTTAGTCCAAATTAAGTCCAAAACAAATTCTTTGTAAACAGTCCTTCGGCCTTATCACCAACCTTTGTCTACTTTGGCACCCTGCCAAAGGCTTTTCTTGGCAAAAGTTCAGAAGCAAGAGACGCTGACAAGAACAAATTTAGCAATGTTTCTTTCCTACAAAGATCCCAAGAGCTGTTGCTGCTCTTTTAAGCCTTCTGGGAGGGGCCAATCATCTCCTGGCCTTACTCCTGAGTTGTCCTTTTTGCTTTAGCTGCTCTTGCCTTCTGGCAGCTCTTCGCATGCGCGCACTAGGAACAGGCTCCTCCTATTCCTCTGCCTCTCTGCTGTCCAACTCTGGAGGCTCTGGAGTCCGCGCATCGTTCCCAGATGGCCCTGGCCCCATCTCTGCCTCCGACACAGAGCCTTTGTCTAGGCCCTCCCCAGACTCCAGGACTGGCCCATTGTCCTCTCCAGCCTCCTCACTGTCCGACCCCACTGCCAGCTCCACAGGTTGCTGGCGGACCACAACAGCGTCCCTCAGGCCAACACTGTTATCACCGGCTCATCCTTTCAACCTGGAAATACTTTGGTGCTTTTGACACGAGTGCAATGCAATTTCTATCTAGATTTAAGGATTGGGGGCTGAGGTGGGGAGTTTGAATAGCTGCCACAAACGTGTCAGGCATTTAGCAAGCTGACATCGAAAGGGAGAAGGATAGAGAGTCTAAATGCCTAAGATGGAAAGGTTTCCAATCAATGCTTCCCCGAACCCACCCCCACTCTCTCCCCCTTCTGACTTTAAAGGTCTTCCTGTACATTTTCTTGGCCTGGCTGCAATTGGGACCCCGGGAGAGGCGTGGAAAAGGGAGGACATTGACAATGTCCTTTTGCTAATAAATCAATTATTTGATTAAACTCTGGGCAAGCAAAGCTTGTGGTTTCCATTGGCAAGAGAATAACACCTGAATAACACTATATTTAGCGACCGGTTTGTAAATCAGGGAAGGAGATGGAAGAGATGCGAAGAGGTAGAATGAATTATATCCCTTCCGAGGAGAGAAAGCCTGGAGAATTTCACCAGGAAAATAGCAGGGGTTACAGCAGTGGTGGGATCCTCCCAGTTTAACAACTGGTTCGGTGATCGCGCGATTTGCGCGTGCTTGCGCCTGACGCGCACTGCACGTGTGCGCAGTTTGAAGAAATCTTCACTTCCTGCTTTCTTTGGAAGAGTAACACAGCTGATTTGCGCGGCAATCTGCTCTACCGGGCAAATCAGCTGAGAAGATAAAGGTTGGAAAATAGCGCAGGCGGGCAGGCCCATCTAAACGTTGGGGTGAACTGGTTCGCTCCCAGCTGATCGGTTCGCCCGAACCGGTCTGAACTGGTAGAATCCCATCCCTGGGTTACAGAGCCACACCTGAAGCTTCTTCCGGACTGAGACCTGCAGCTCTTTCCTCTCCCAGGTAAAAGCAGAAAATAGAGGTGTTGAACATGCAACCGTTTCTAGCGTACCCCATTTGTTACTCTGCTGTAAAAGAGGAGACAGCAAAAAGGCAAAGGCCAAATAGAGTCGTGCTACTCTTTGTAAGTGTAAATCAATGGTGTTCCCTTATCGTAGAGATGAATTAAAGGAAAGCTAAGTTGCCTGCTGGTTCCTTCTAGTTAAAGACATAGAACCACCTGTCAGATCCGTGTATCTGCCATTCTTCAGGGGAAGGGTTTTTTTTTATTACTTCTTTACTTATTACTTTCTTTCTTATATATCCTGCTATTTATTGATTTATAACTTCTAGCCTGGCACCAAAGCGCCCTGGCATTTTCGCACCTTTTGGGGAATGTAAGGCTCAGTGGCTAAGACGCTGAGCTTGTCAATCGAAAGATTGGCAGTTCAGCGGTTCGAATCCCTAGTGCCGCGTAATGGGGTGAGCGTCCGTTCCTTGTCCCGGCTTCTGCCAACCTAGCAGTTCAAAAGTAAAAAATGCAAGTAGAAAAATAGGGACCACCTTTGGTGGGAAGGTAACCGCGTTACGTGCGCCTTCGGCGTTGAGTCCTGCCGGCCACAGGACCATGGAGACATCTTCGGACAGTGCTGGCTCTTCGGCTTTGAAACGGAGATAAGCACCACTCCCTAGAGTCGGGGACGACTAGCACCAGTGGTGAGTTGCAACCAGTTCTCCCCGGTTCTTGCAAACCGGTAGTGGAAATTTTGAGTAGTTCGGAGAACCGGTAAATACCACCTCTGCCTGGCCCTGCCCCCAATCTATTCGCTGCCTCCCGAGTCCCAGCTGATCGGCTAGAAGGAAAAAAAAACTGTTTAAACTCTTTTCGCGGTGCTTCAAAGGGCCGCCCTACAGCTGATCAGCAGTAAAAGGCAGTGTGGTGGTAGACCAGTGCGCTCTAAAAACAAATAGGTAGACTGGAACGCTCCAAAAACAAATAAGTAGACTGGTATGGCTCTGCAAGCAGTTAAAAGCCTGGTAGACCAGTACCTCTGCTAAATTCTAAAGAATTGTCACATGACCATCAAGTCACGCCCACAAAATAAGCCATGCCCACAGAACCAGTAGTAAAAAATTTTGAAACCCACCACTGCTCTGAACCACACCCTCCCACTAACACTACAGGTCCCCCCTCCCCCAAAAATGCAAGCTAATTCTCCCAGGCCATAGCAGAGGTAGTAAGTTTTTCTCCTCTCTTAATCCAACCTGCGAATCAGCATGGCTAATGAGATTGAACTGTGCAGTATTTATCCTTATCCCCAGCAGACTAAAAGGGTAATGGAATGTTTTGAAAAGCTGTTTTTTCATATTTTACATCTGGGGAATACTTTTGTCAAAGCTAGCATAATAGCAGCATAATTAGAAAGTAACTAAAGTATTAAAATTCATTTTTCCCCTCCTGAGTTTTGTCAGAAAAAATGCAAGGATTTTTTTTACTCCCAGCCTTGAAACCATTCAGGTTTCAATAAAAGAGAACATTTGTAGCTCGGGGGGGGATGGACTGTGGGATCCTTGGTGCCCTCTGAGCTTGGTTGTTTTCTTGCAGACGTTTCATGACCCAAGTAGGTAATACCATCAGTGCTACTCAAGACTACCATTGTTGATGTTACCTAGTTTGGGTCATGAAACGTCTGCAAGAAAACAACCAAGCTCAGAGGGCACCAAAAAGTCCTTTTTCTTTCTTTCTTTCTTTCTTTCTTTCTTTCTTTCTTTCTTTCTTTCTCTCTTTCTTTCCTTCCTTTTTCCCTTTTCTTTCTTTTTCCTTCCTTCCTTCCTTCCTTTCCTTTTTTCTTTTTCTCTTTCTCTTTCTTTTTCTCTTTCTTTCTTTTTTCTTTCTTTTTCCTCTCTTTCCTTCCTTCCTTCCTTTCTTTTTCTTTCTTTCCTTTCCTTTCTTTCTTTTTCTCTTTCTTTTTTCCTCCTTTCCTCCTCCTCCTCCTCCTCTTCTTCTTCCTTCTCTTCCTCCTCCCCCTCCCCCCTTCTAGCCCTGATGACGTTACTTAGTTACCTACCTACGCCAATTCAGATGTATTAAAATGCCTTTAAAATCCATTAGCCACAAAATGGCTCCACAGTTCTGTTCGTTGTAGTTATTTAAACAACCACCACGACAACGAAACCCCTTTTTCTTAATTTTCTGCCCTTCTCTGTTATAGGTCGTCAAATTGGCAAATTATTAGATTGGAATTCCCTTCATCCTGCCTGTGCACCTGTGCAGGGATGTTATATTTACGTGCGTGAGTTGTTCACTCCTTTGATAAAGCTCTTCAAGTGCTTGGAATGTAATCATTATCTCCTTCCTTTCCTATCCTAAAATTGGATGTGGAGCTGTTGCTTCTGTGCATCCTGATAACCAAGGCCCAGGCTGATCAGTGAGAAAATGAAGTGAGATCTCCTCTGCGATTGGCTACAAATTAGGAAACACCGTCTTTAGCCATCTTGCTAATTTTTCAGAAAGTCAGACTGGCTTTCCAAGCTGCCTCTTTCGGATTTTCACTGGCAGAGCCATTATTATTTTTTCCCCCAATCATCTTTTTTTGTCTCTGTTGAGTTAGATCTTTGGTTTAAGCTTCTATTTGGCCAATGAGCTGCGTTGGGCTCGTGCGATCTCTGTTTTACTCTACGCGAGGACAAAGCACACATTTTCTTAAGTGCATAAAAGCTAGATTAGAGCCTACTTTTTATCCGCTTAGAATAGAAAAGCTGGCACATACATTACGGTCATCAAAATATGGATTATCCTGTCAAGCTTTCCAGCAACACTCCGCCATCTCCTCCGTAACTGATTATATCTGAAGAAACTTCACCCAAGCCTAAGGCGGGACTAGAACTCCTTGTCTCCCACTTTCTAGCATGGCGCCTTAACCACTTGATCAAACTGGCTCTCGGTTCTCTTCCCAATTCTAGATGACCCAACCAAATGAAATCTGTTCGGCTTTGAGTGCACAAAATGCATTTCTTGCATGCGGCTTTCTCTCTCTAACTCAAACACATTTTCTATTTTATTTGGGCTGAGTTAAAGGAGTTTTTTTATTTTATTTTAACGTTTGCTTATTTTTGTTCATTTCCCCTCGGCTGGAAAAAAAAAACCTCAGCCCTTCAGGCTGTCAATTCAGTAAACGGTGAGAAATTTGCAAAGTCCCTCATTATGAGGCTGTCAAGTGGAACTCCAGTGGAGGAGCAGAAGGCTTCTGTTTCTGGAGTGCAATGGAGCTCGCTGCCTGTTGATTTAAAAATGCAATTCCTCCAAGAAATGGTCAGCGCAACAGGGGACATTGCACTGGAGACGTTTATTTTTTTTTAAGAAGAACAGAAGAACAGCATTGGAAGAGACCTTGGAGGTCTTCTAAGCCAACCCCCTGCTCAGGCAGGAAACCACTTCAGATAAATGGTCATCCAATCTCTTCTTAAAAACCTTCAATGGTGGAGCCCCCACAACTTCTGTATGCAAGTTGTTCCACTGCTTAATTGTTCTCTTTGTCAGGCAATTTCTCCTTAGTTCTAGGTTGCTTCTCTCATTGATTAGTTTCCACTCATTGCTTCTTCTCCTGCCCTCAGGTGCTTTGGGGAATAGCTTGACTCCCTTTTCTCTGGGGCAGCCCCTGAGATATTGGAAGACTGCTATCACGTCACCCCTAGTCCTTCTTTTCATTAAGCTAGACATACCCAATTCTTGTAACTTTTCTTCATATGTTTTAGCTTTTAGTCCTCTAAGAAGAAGGAAGGAAGGAAGGAAGGAAGGAAGGAAGGAAGGAAGGAAGGAA
>WNWU01000071.1:443246-468580 GCA_012654045.1 Ptyas mucosa
TCCTTTCTCTTCCCTTTTCCCTCCCCTCCTTTTCCTTTCCTCTCCCTTCCCTTCTATTTTTCTTCTCCTCTCCTCTCCTCTCCTCCTCTCCTCTCTTCCTTTTCCTTTTCCCCTCTCTCTTCTTCTCCCTCTCCCTTCCCTTCTATTTTTCCTCTCCTCTTCCCTTCTCCTCTCCTCTCCCCTTCTATTTTGCCTCTCCTCTCCCCTCCTCCCCTCCTTTTCCTTTCCTTTCTTCTCCCTACCCTTCTATTTTTTCTCTCCTCTCCTTCTCCCTCTCCCTTCCCTTCTATTTTGCCTCTCCTCTCCTCTCCTCTCTTCCCCTCCCCTTCTTTTCCTTTCCCCTCCTTCCCCCCTTCTATTTCTCCTCTCCTCCCTTTTCCTCTCCTCTCTTCCTTTTCCTTTACCCTCTCCCTCTCCCTCACCCTCTCCCCTTTCCCTTCCCAAGCGAAAGAGCAAATGGAAGAGGGAGAGGACCACCAGACCTTCCATTTTTATTTATTTATTTATTTATTTATTGGAATCTGGCGCAAGTTTAAGGCCTTGCTCAGACACAAAAAGTTGAAGACTGTTATCGAGGAGCAGAAGAAGGGAGGGAGAGGAAGGCTTCTATTTTCAGATCTAGATGTAACTTTTATTTCCAGAATCAGCTGGTAGATTATTACACGCATGCAAAACGCAGCTGCTTGATGGGGAGATGGGCAGCATGTTAATTATTGAGTTAGTTAATTAATTAATTAATAGCTATGCTGGAGCCTGAGATGGTTGGATTGTCAGGGTAGCCACGCCAAGTCTATCAAATGTTAAAAGGAAGCCGCGTCTGGAATGAATAAGAAAGCATGAACAGGTGCCAGATACAAGCTGTTCAACAGCTAATTGATTTCATTTCATTTGTCAGAGGCAGAAACCTGTACATGTTTCTTCCTCCAACGTATTATAAACAGCAGAGAATATTAATAATAATAAAAAATAATGCAGTGATTATGCAGCCAGAAAAGAAATTAACCAGAAAGGCTCAAGTGAACTAAAGCTGAATGAAGGAAAAGGGGGAAAAGAAAAGATCTATAGAATATTAATATAGATCTAACTCGGTCTTCAATTTATTACTACATCTAATCCATATAAACATATCCTCGCGCCAACTTCTCATTTTTACAATATAACGACATTTCAAAAATCAATGGGAACACATTTTCTTGAATTAACTATTTCACTTTTCTTTTATCTATGTAAAATAACTCTCTTTTCTGGATCCCGGGCTCAGTAGAAATAGGATAGATTCCCCCCCCCCCCCCTAAAACATCAAATTCCGTAACAGTAATTTGGGACTATCGTTTAACATCAAATTTACAGTTTTGACTGCTGCATTTTTTTACCTGCCAAGTTATGTCAACACGTGCTGTCAGGGTTCCAGGTAACATCCCCAGTGAAAGAAAACTCCGAGGCTTGAAGTTCCTCAAAGTTCCATTTTATTAAAGATGTCATATTGGCACATCTGGGAAAACCCGAATCTGAAAGCTTCCAGGTTTCCCCCACCCAAAGGAAACTTCAAGTCCCTGCCCAACACCCACATGTCCATCACATGGTCCAATCAAAGCACCGTCCCAACTGGAGATGCCTCCCAGTTCCAGTTGTCCAGGTGCAGGGCAAGATGTCCTTGACTCTCTGAGAAAGGAATGTTATCAGGGATGAGCTTCAAAAATTTTAGCAACGGGTTCTCTGCCTGGTTGCTGGGTGGGTGTGGCCATGGTGGGCGTGGCCAAGTCCTGCACCATGGCGGGGGGGGGGGCATTTCCACCCTCCCTGAGCTTCGGAGGCTCTCTTGAAGCTGGAAACGGACCCATTTCTGGCCTTTTGAAACTTCCATGAGGACTGTTTTTTGCCCTCCCTGGGCTCTGGAGGCTTTTCTTGAGCCTCCGGGAAGGCAAAAATGGCCTCCCTCAGAGTCTGGAGGCCCTCTGGAGGCCAGAAACAGGACCCTTTCCGCACTTTTGGAACTTCTGGGCAGCTCGTTTTTCACCCTCCCCAGGCTCCAGAGGTTTTTCTCGAGCCTCTGGAAGGGTGAAAATGGCCTCCCCTGGGCTCCAGAGGCCCTCCGGAAGCTGGAAATGGGCCCGTTTCTGGCCTCTGGGACGGCCATTTTTCACCCTCCTCGAGCCTCCGCATGGGCCTTGTACTTACCTGGCATCCAAAACAAGCCACATGGGAGACTCCTGGGAGAGGCGGGGTGGGGTGGGCGGGGCCAGCCAGGAGTGGGATTTGGGGGTTCGCCTAAGCATGCAGAATCTTCGCTAGAGGATCGCCTGAACATGGGCAAACCCAGAGCAGCCCACCCCTGAATGTAATTGTGACTATATATCACCCTGGATCCACACAATTCCCCCCTCCCAGTTTCCTACAGTAGTAAATGTGGCAAGGGGTGGGTTCTAATTTTTTTTACTACCGGTTATTAGTAGTGGGAGAATTAGCTTGCATTTTTGGGGGAGGGGGGACCTGTAGTGTTAGTGGGAGGGTGGGGTTCAGAGCAGTGGTGGGTTTCAAAATTTTTTACTACTGGTTCTGTGGGCATGGCTTATTTTGTGGGTGTGGCTTGATGGTCATGTGACAATTCTTTAGGATTTAGCAGAGGTATTGGTCTACCAGGCTTTTAACTGCTTACAGAGCTGTACCGGTCTACCCATTTATTTCTGAAGGCTCCGGTCTACTTATTTATTTTTCCAGGCACTGGTCTACCACCACACTGCCTTTTAACACTGATCAGCTGTAGGGCGGCCCTTTGAAGCCCTGCGGCAAGAGTTTAAACAGTTTTTTTCCTTCTAGCCAATCAGCTGGGACTCGGGAGGCAGCAATAGATTGGGGGTGGGGCCGAATAAAAGGTAAGAATAACGCAGGTGGGCGGGGGGGGGGCTGGAGGGCGATCAAAGAGAACCGGTTCGGTGACGTCGTATCGTCACCGCTACCGGCTTGGCCGAACCGGGCCGAACCGGGAGGAACCCACCACTGCCGCAGGCCCAATGCAAAAAAACGACTTCCAGGCCTGACACGTTCAATGACTTGTCAGAATAGACATCAGTCCAATGGTCCTTCCCATCTTCTGCCTTCCAGAACACCCTTGCTTCCTACAGCAGAGTTGGAAGGGGAGGTTCTTGGCAGTGAATTACAACCTCTGGCATTTATGGTGAGGATCCTTAAGAGAGGATATCGAATTAGTTACTATTATCCATTGGGGAGCGAGATTGGGACTGTAGCGATAAGCTTAATTAAACAATATCCATAAGGTCAATGTGTCCACTTTGGCACTGATTAGCAGAATAAAGACACAGCCTGGACCATTAAATCTCTCCCTACACTTGATAAGGACCTTCCTATAGAAGAGAATTCATCCGTAGCTCAGGGTTGAACTGTGGAGTCCTTGATGCTTTCTGAGCTTCATGTCTGCCTGAAGATGTTTCAGCTCCAAACTAACAGAATAACAGAGTTGGAAGGTCCAACCCCCTGCTCAGGTAGGAAACCCTAAACCCGTGATGGCGAACCTATGGCACGCGTGCCAGAGGTAGCACACAGAACCCTTTCTGTGTGCCAGCTGGTCTTCACGGGTGCTGGAGCACCGGAATACGGCCTGAAAAATAGCAAAAAAATAGGCTGTTTTACGGGCCTTTGTGGGGAATTTTTGGGCTGTTTTCAGGCCATTTTCGGGTTGTTTTTTGGGCCAAAAACCACCCTGAAAAATGGCCTGAAAATGACCTGAAAAACAGCCAAAAATGCCCAAAAAACAGGCATGCAAGCACTGGCCAGCTGGTCTTCGTGTTTCCAGCACTCTGGTGCATGCACTGCACACACCTGCATGCGTGTTCTGCTTTGGGCACGGTGCCGAAAAGGTTCCCCATCACTGCCCTAAACCATTTCAGACAAATAGTCCAAGACTAAGAGCCTTGGTGGTACAGCGGACTAAAGTGCTGTTAAGTAGCACTTAGCTGCCAGCTGCCTGCAATTACTGCGAGTTCAAATCTCATCAGCCTCAAGGTTGACTCAGCCTATCGTCCTTCCGAGGTAGATAAAATGAGGACCCGGATTGTGGGGGCAATAAGCTGACTTTGTATAAAAAAGAACACCGCTTAGAGGGTGGACGAAAGCCCTATTAAGCAGGTATATACAAAAGCAGGAAGGCTATTGCTTAACGCATTGTAAGCCGCCCTGAGTCTCTGGAGAAGGGCGGCATATAAATCGAACCAATAAATAAATAATAGTTGTCCAATTTCTTCTTAAAAACTCCCAGTGTTGGAGCATTCATAGCTTCTGGAGGCAAGTTGTCCCGCTGATTAATTAATCTAACTGTCAGGAAATTTGTCCTTACTTCTAGGTTGCTTTTCTAAACTAGGTTACCTCCTCAGTACAAAGGAGTGTAGAGTTTACCCTTCCACGCTCACTAGCACTGATGATGTTACCTAGTCAGGTAATGAAATGTCTGCCAGCAAACGACCAACCAGAAAACACCAAAGATACAAAAAGATTTTCCTTCCTTTCACCCATCCACCCACTGGAGGCACGGCCCCAAAATTCAGTGGATAAAATAATTAATTAACAGCATGAAGATGAGGACTAGAGGAGCTGAGGAGCTGGTTATGTTCATAACGATGCATTTATTACCTTTGATCTCTGCCTGGCACAGTGTTACCCAGGAAGCATCCAAGGTTGAGAATGGACTTGAATCTAGATCCCGAATCTAGAATCTTAATCTCCTGGATCTCACAGCAACCATGATGCCATGGTGGCTTTCTCAGTTTTGATCTCAGTCAAAAGCAAACCTTTTCTCGAGCCAAGAGCTTCCCTTGCCCTTCAAATGGCGTGCCAGGAACAAACCTGTCCAAATTAGGTTGACTCGACAAAGATAGGAGTGGGACCAAGCCAATTTAATTAATAGGGATGCAATTGAATTGACATTTATATCCAATTAAAATTAATTCAATTGAGTTAACAGGAATATTGCTTGTACAATTTTCCCCTCCGTCACATTAAAAGTCAGATGCAATTTCTCGAAATCATTTGGGGCACCTACATGCCATCCTGGGATCTGAAGATGCAGACACCTGATTCAATGTCACATGGACTCCAGCTCCTTTGCAATTAAACAATAACCGTAAAATGGAATATTTATTTGGTTTAGAACAGCCACCACAAAAACCCCTCCAATATCTTTGAAGTCTCCTGCAGCACAATCTATATAAATAGGATCCAAAAATAGCATCTCCAGGTTGTCTGGTTATGAATGTATAACTAATTGGGAACATCGTAATTAAGTGGACAACAAACTGTTTACCAAAGCTTGGAGTTCAAAGCTCTTCATTAAATTGTGAAGCATTCCCCATTATTGAATACTCCCATTGCCTAAGACGTGTACCCGATGGATAACATCGGGCACATGTCTCAATTCTATTCAGTTTCTCTTTTTCTTGAGTTGTGTCATTGCAACTACTGTGTTTCCCCCAAAATACGACCTACTCCGAAAATAAGCCCCAGCCTCGTTTTTCCCCCCACGTGCACCTAATATAAGTCCTACCCCAAAAATAAGACCTAAATTCTAAAATTTAAATATATTTTAATATTGGGGTTTTAATATTTTACTATTGGGATTTTAAATAATCGGCGCCACTGTTTAATTTGGTTTTATTTGGCTTTTAAATTTTGTATGCATGTATGTTTTAACTTTTGGCTGTTCACCGCCCTGAGTCCCCTCGGGGAGAAGGGCGGTATACAAATTGAAATAAATAAATAAATAAATAAATAGTGAAGGGGGTGGGAATGGCCACATAGGAGGCAGTGAGCGCAAGTCGGCTGATGGTGTCTGGCAGTAGTCACAGCCTGCACAGCACAGATGAGTTGAGCACCTGTGCAAACAGCAGGCAGAAGCAGAGGTGGAGATGTGCCGTGTGGGCCATGGGAAATTTAATTTAATTAATTCAATTTATATGCCGCCCCACTCCAAAGACTCAGGGCGGCTCACAATACATTTTAAAAAATCATTATAAAAAACATTTAAAAATTAAAAACATTAAAAACTCATTCACGCCATTCATGGCTGGATCTCGCCAGATCACAAGAGCGAGATCAAGGGCCCCAGGCCTGCCGAAAAAGCCAGGTCTTCACCGCTTTTCAGAAGGCCAATAGGGTGGGGGTGGTCCGGACCTCAGGAGGTACCTGGTTCCAGAGAGCTGGGGCAGCCACAGAGAAGGCCAGCTGAGCAGTGGGTGGCCAGAGCGGCAGGTGGCTGCGGAAGGCTTGTCTTCATGCGGTGACACTGGCAGCAGACAGAGGCATGGGGAGGGGGAGAGGCAGGTGATATGGACTTGCTACATGGGCAGCGGGAAAGCCGAGTGGCAGTGGGCCGGAGCAGCGACCAGCTGCAGGAGGCTCATTGTTGCATCTCTTGGCTTGCCTGCAGCCAGCGCGGCACATTGGGATCGCCCATCAGTTGGTCCCTGTGCACTTGCTGACTCTTGTGTGCACGCCAGGAGGCAGGTCGCCTTGCAGGCTGATCACCCTGAAATCGCGTTTCCCAAAAAATAAGACTGGGTCTTATTTTCGGGGAAACACGGTAGGAGAACCAAGATTGCAAAATTAAGAAGTATTGGAAGACACTGATTGCCACTGAAAGGCTCTCACTTGAGAGAGGACGTCTCTCCTTTTGATCCACTTCATTCTAGAGAACAACAAAGAGGTAAAGGGGCTCTCCCGCTGGAAAATTAAACTATTGTGACATCGTTGGTCTCGATTCCTACTCATCCATCATTTACAAATGTGAAAATTCTTTCATGTAGCTGGTAAACTGGCCCCTCCTGCAGAATTCAGGTTCTCTGGTTGAAGTTCTTGAGATCAATAGGAATCATCTTAGCGATTCCTATTGTTGTGGGCCACTAGCTGCCAGCGGAGTTGGCGGCAGACTCGGACGATGAGGAGGTTGGGGAGGAACTTGGGCCAGTGCTGGAGTTTGGGGAAGGCTCTGATGGATGCTCTGCGTTAGACGCAGAGAGAAAGCCAGGGCCGTCCGACATTTCCCAGCCACCGGAGAGGCAGCTGCCTTTGGAGGCTGATATGAGTGAGGAGGAAGAACAGCTGGGGCCTGTTCCAGATGCGTGTATGCGCAGAGCAGTTAGGAGAGGAGAACAACGGAGGACAAGGAGTCGACTGAGAAAGCAAAGCACACATGTGCACGGAATGTCCCCTCCCTGGCTGTGAAATAAATAGGAGGAAAGGGGAGTGGTTGTCGTAGGAGACAAGAGTTCATATTTCTGAAGATCGTGTTTCATGCAACAAAGACTGCTTGCCAGAACTTTTCAGCTTTTCAGCTGGGAGCTCAGGGCTTTGAAATTATTGCAAGGAACTGATAAGGTCTATTACAGCAGTTAACTCCTTGAAGGACTCTTGCCTGGACTTTTCAGTGGGTGGATGCAATTAATTCACAAGAAGTACCGTATTTTTTGGAGTATAAGACGCACAGGAGTATAAGACGCACCTTAGTTTTTGGGGAGGAAAATATGAAAAAAGCTGATTGGTGGGTGGATCGGCCTCCCGGAATACCCTCAATCAGCTTTTCCCAGTGATGAATTTTAGCAACAGGTTCCTTGGTTGTGAGCTCTGTGTCTTGCTTTTTGTCTGCCTCTGAAAGCTTCCGAAACAGAGCTGCAGAAAAAAAGGTTTGTTTTTTTTTCCTGAAGCTCTGTTTGGAGGCTTTTTTTCTGAAGCTTCTTTCAGAGGCTTTTTTTTCCGAAGAACAATCTGTACTCTGTTCACTCTCCTTTCTTTGGTATTGGTATGTAGATTAACCTCTTCCGATCTGTGTCATTCTCCAGATTTGTTAGCATAGTTTGGTTCGAACCTTTACTGATTCTTCTTTTGTTGCTTGCCATATTATTTTAGATAAAAACTTTTCAGAGGCTTTTTTTTTTTTGAAGCTTGTTTCAGAGGCTTCTTCAGCCTCTGAAATCTCCGTTTGAGAAACTGGGCGGGGCTACATTTGGAGTATAAGACGCACCCAGATTTTCACCCTCTTTTTTGGGGAAAAGGTGTGTCTTACACTCCAAAAAATACGGTAAATAAAGAGAGGGTTTTCGTGAACAGGAGTCTGTTTCTTGCTTCTGCTAAGGCTGGGTCAGAACTTGCAGGGGGAGGGAGGGGGGGAAGGGGAGAGGGAAGGAAGGAGGCAGGCAGGCAGGCAGGCAGGCAGGAAGGAAGGCAGGAAGGAACTGAGTAGTTTCCGAATCTCGAACTGGTATGCAAAATTGTTTGAACATCTAACTTAGATGTCAGGGAAGGAGTTAGTTCTCAGCAGGAGTTTCTGGACATCAAATGGTGTATTACTTTTCGTACGTTTCAGATTCATTGACATCCTGTACTAAGCAGAATCAGTTAGAACAGATTCAAATGAGGTTTGCATCAATGATTCTTTGGATGCCGACCAAATCTGAAACTGTTGACTTATAGAGACACAGAGAAAACAGAACCCAGCTGCACCCAGCAAAACAAACACATATGTGCTGCATTTAACAAGCTGTGCAAGGAGAGGGAGGGAGGGAGGGAGGGAGGGAGGGAGGGAGGGAGAGAGAGAGAGAAAACTTCTTCTCTTTAAAAGATGAACTGAGTGGGTCTTCCCCTGCCTGTTTTTTTCGTAAGGACCAAGTGAGTGAATCTCATGCCTGAAAGCTAACTCATACATGCAGATATGCATGTGAAAGGCCTTCCTTGAGATCTGATTGCACTGATTACGGTGCCTGTCTTTGAGGAGGCATCGAGCAATCGAAAAAATGTGGACTCATAGAGCTGACGGGGTCTACCTACCCCATTCAGTCCAACAACTCCCTGCTGTTGTGACCGAGGCCCAAGTAGTGATTACCAAACACGATTCAGTCCTGAACAAACTTATTTTATTAAAACAGCTGAGAATTAATTCATTCTCAGCGTAGTCCAAAATAAAATTCTTCATAACCAGTCCTTCGGCCTTATCACCAACCTTTGTCTTCTTTGGCACCCTGCCAAAGGCTTTTCTTGGCAAAGCCCCACAGTTCAGAAGCAAGAGATGCCGACAAGAAACAAATGTAGCAACATTGCTTTCCTACAAAGCTCCCAAGAACCGTTGCTGCTCTTTTCAGCCTTCTGGGAGGGGCCAATCATCTCCTGACCTTACTCCCGAGTCATCCTTTTTGCTTTAGCTGCTATTGCCTTCTGGCAGCTCTTCGCATGCGTGCATTAGGAACAGGCTCCTCCTGTTCCTCTGCCTCTCTGCTGTCTGCCTCTGGAGGCTCCGGAGTCCGCGCATCGCTCCCAGATGGCCCTGGCCCAGTGGTGGGTTGCCCCCGGTTCACACCGGTTCTATAGAACTGGTAGTAAAACCAGCGGGAGGCTCCACCCACCGTCCCTGACATCATCAAATTGTTTCTGCGCATGTACAGAAGCTTCTGCGCTTGTGCTTGTGGCCCCATTGCAAACCTGTAGTAAAGGTAAGTAGAACCCACCCTTGCCCTGGCCCCATCTGAGCCCTTGCCCGGGCCTTCCCCTGACTCCAGGACTGGCCCATTGTCCTCCCCAGCCTCCTCATTGTCCGACTCCACTGCCAGGTCCTCGGGCTGCTGGCAGATCACAACACTTGCTCAGGGCTGGCATCCAAATTAAAACCTCAGGTTTAAATTCTTTCCAGGTACGGCAGCCTGTTCAGCTTCCGTGCTCCGACACCTCCCCGACAAGGGCAACTCAGCATCTCCTTTGGTAATTGGCGAACTGTGAACGTTATTCTTACCATTATGAAATGTTCAGAAGATCCCATTAAAACCTGCCTTCCTGCCACGAAAGAGCATTATTTCGTGTTTTACGCTCTAAGACGAGACAGAGAAGGTCCTGACCTCCTTCTCTTTAGCTATCTGAAGAGGGCTTATTAGATCAACCTTGGGTTTCTCTTCGCAAGGCTCAAGGTATCAAACTCTCTCGGTCTATCACTGCAGGACTAGGACTCCCACACTCTGTCCCCTAATCATCCTTGTAGACCAGTGTTTCTCAACCTTGGTAGCTTGAAGATGGGTGGACTTCAACTCCCAGAATCCCCCCAGCCAGCACTGCTGGCTGGGGGATTCTGCGAGTTGAAGTCCACCCATCTTCAAGCTACCAAGGTTGAGAAACACTGTTGTAAACCTTTCTGAGATATCTACTGGAATGTGGAACCACATTATTGCTTAATGCAGTGGTGGATTTCACATATTTTTACCACTGGTTTGCTGCCCATGCGCCCCTGTGCTTTGCGCATGGACCCAGCCTTCCACGCATGTGTTTTGCTTGCATGCAAGCTTTCCACGTATGCAACCGGCTTCGAAAACGTGACTAAATAAGACGGCATAGCACTGAGGCAGGTGGCCAGGCCCACCTGCGACCGCCTGAACCGATCCGAACCGGCTGAATGGCCAGAAACACACATCATACTAAAATAATGACTGGTTTACCTCAACACGCTGAACCAAAAAAAATAAATAAAAATCAATTCTATTTTAGCCTGGTCTCATATGTTGTGTAAATGCAACAATTGCATTGGAAGAGCCCATTAAACTCATCAGGTTTAATCCCCACTTATTGTGGGATCAGCACAGTTGTGCTTCTGTTAGATTTGGAAGCCACAAAAGACACACACACACACACACACACACCCCATTGCAATTTCTGAAGACCTATAAGGATGTTAGGCAGCAGTAGGTTTCACATTATGTTACTACTGGTTCGCCCTACACGCGCATGCCCGCTTTGTGTGTGCGCGCATCCGGTTCGCGCATGCGCCTGCCTTCCACACATGCCTCCAGCCTTCAGCACATGCACTTCCATGCATGCACCTGGCCTCAAAAACGTACCTAAATAGGATGGCATAGAGCCCACAATTTCCGCTACTGATTCGGGCGAACCGGTCCGAACCACTGAATACCACTTCTGATGCTAGGCTGCCTATGCTCTGAGTAAAACAGAAGAGTCCTTGGTGCTCTCTGAGCTTGGTTTGTTTTCTGGCAGATGTTTCATGACCCAAACTAGGTCACGTCATCAACGCTAGCATCAACCAAGGTTGGGTAATGAAACATCTGTAAGAAGACAACCAAGCTCAGAGAGTAGCAAGGACTCTTCATTTCAATCCTGAGCTACAAATACTTCTCCTTTATCTGAGCCAAACTCTTCCAAGTTTAAGTTGGCTTTCTCTCACTCGCCATTTTTAGAATTGATGGTTTCAGGGAACTGGACTCTCTACAGCCTCAGGCGTTACTAGATGAATTAATCAGCAATTTACAATCCATTCCTTTTCTCCTGCTGGCTTAAAAAGAGCTGAATCAATGACAGAAGCCAGAGTCTGCCAAGACTTCACAATCTCTTTGTTCTACCTTCATCATCTGTCTACTGTAGGTCTAACTTCTGGATTTCAGCTCTGGAATGTTGCCTTCTGCTTATTCACTCGTTTTGTAACTTCTCTAATGGAAAAGAGAGTAGGTGGGAGGATGGGATTTAGTGTTTCTGCTAAGTCAATCCACTCTCTCAAGGACACCCCCATCCCGTGAATTGCAAAATGTTTGGCCACACTGTCAGGTGTTCCTGACAAAATATTTTAAGGAAGAAACTGAATTGCTGCAAAGAATATTGGGCTAGGCTGTGCTTTCTTTGGTATATCTTTACCAGGATTTTTTTTTTAAAAAAAAAACATGTTTAGTATAGTTCAAAAGAAGTGAAAATATTCGAAAAATGAATTTCAGGATCTTTTTGGTTCCCAGTATCATGCAAAAGGGATGCAGTGGCTCAGTGGTTAAGACGCTGAGCATGTCGATCGAAAGGTCGGCAGTTCAGCGGTTCGAATCCCTAGTGCTACGTGACGGGGTGAGCTCCCGTGACTTGTCCCAGCTTCTGCCAACCTAGCAGTTCGAAAGCACATAAAAAATGCAAGTAGAAAAATAGGGACCACCTTTGGTGGGAAGGTAACAGCGTTCCGTGCACCTTTGGTGTTTAGTCATGCCGTCACATGATCACGGAGACGTCTTTGGACAGCGCTGGCTCTTCAGGTTTGAAACGGAGATGAGCACCGCTCTCTAGATTCAGGAACGACCAGCACATATGTGCAAGGGGAACCTTTACCTTTATCATTCAAAAGTATTTGATAATCTACTAAAACAAATAATTGTAATCTTCTAAATTCCCAGAAGGAACCCATGAGCCAAGTGTTAGGAGGGAAACGCAGTTAATAAACAGAAAACCAACTAGCAACTATATCAATATTTGACAGTGTTCAGCAATTTCTGAAGCTTGCAAATCTGACTATCTGCCAAAATCACAAGCGTTCAGAAAAGTTGGCAAGATTAAAATTGTCTTCTTTCAAACTAAACGGTTCCTACTCAGTGTGCCGGTCCAAACTCTGAACTCGAAACTGAATGTTTACAATTCATCGGGGGGGGGGGGGGGAGAAATCATATATTTGGCAACATTCTCTCAGATGGAAGTTAAACACCCCCCATCAAATCACACGCCCAGGACTTGTGTTTTCACGCTGCTCAGGTTGTAAAATTAAACAAACTTCCCTGTGAAAATTCACTCAAATCTCTAATTTCCCCAACTTGTTGCAGCCTTAAAAAGAGATTTAAAACCATTAGTAAATATATTTATCGTGACTCATTTCCTAAGTAGCATCTTGTTTTGAGAATCTGATAGCCAAGGGTACACAGGTAATCCTCGAGTTATGACCGTAGCTGAGCCCAACATTTCTGCTGCTAAGAGAGAGTGGTTAAGTGTTTTGCCCAGTGGTGGGATTCAAGTAATTTAACAACCGGTTCTCTGCCCTAATTATTTCTTCCAACAACCAGTTTGCCAAACTGCTCAGAAAGTTAACAACCGGTTCTCCTGAAGTGGTGCGAACCAGCTGAATCCCACCACTGATTTTGCCCCATTTTACCTGGCTTCCTCATTGATTTTGCTTGCCAGAAGGCTGCAAAAGGGTATCACACATGCAACTGGCATAAATATCGGTTGTTAAGCATCCAAATTTTGATCATGTGACCATGGGGAGGACGCAGCGGCCATCAGGTGTGAACAAGAGTCATAGATCATTTTTTTCAATGCCATTGTAACTTTGAACCCGGGGTGAAATGCTACCAGTTTGAACCAGTTCAGGCAAACCGGTAGTGGCAGTGGCGCATGGTTCAGTGAACCGGTAGGAACGGCAGTGCGAAGCTCCGCCCACCCACCCGGACGTTGTTACTTCCTGGTTTGGAAGTTGGAAGGGATCTTGGAGGTCTTCTAGTCCAACCCCCTGCCCAGGCAGGAAACCCTACACCACTTCAGACAAATGGTTATCCAACATCTTCTTAAAAATTTCCAGTGTTGGAGCATTCACAATGTCTGGAGGCAAGTCATTCCACTGATTAATGGTTCTAACTGTCAGGAAATTCCTCCTTAGTTCTAAGTTGATATTTAGATGTTTTTGGTCGGTAGCCAGAAATAATCTAATTTTTCTGTCCTGCATTTCAAGTCACTGCCTTCTCATCATTTGATGATGTGGTGAGATTTGCCTATGACATTACGGTATGTTTCCAACACCGTTTGTTGAATAAGACACGATGGCTGGATCCCCGTACAAAACTACCCCATAAAGCACAGTCGACAAACCACAATCATTAAGTTGATGGAACCCCAAGGAAAACTCATTATGGTAGGGCATAATAATACACAAGCATGAACTGCTTAACTCCCCTCCTTGCAATGAACAACGATTTGCATAATTTGGCTACTATTATTAAGTAAGGAACCGTGGTAAAACATCTGTTCGTGTACGCAGCGAAATCACCCTGCTGCCGAACTAGATAAACCTGGTTGGGCAAAAAACTGGGTCAGAGTCAGGATTTTGGAAGCCTGCCCCTTCCAGTCCAACCAGGTGGCTGCCCCCCATGGATCAGAAGTTTCTGAAATCCGATCAGGAAGTTTTCAGGTTTGTACATCGCTCCGAGAGGAAAGCCAAGATTAAAATCCAACAAGGAATTAGTCAGCCATACTTATAAAGAGCTGGCTTATCTCAGTCAGGCCAGGATCCCCTGGGAAAAATAGGATGAGTAGAGAGAGGGGGCAGGGGAAGGTATTTGCAAGAAAAGGGACAGAAGCGAAGTAGATATAAGCCATCTTAGATATTTTGATATTGAAAGTCCCATATTGAGGGAGGTATGAGAGAGAGAAAGAGAGAGAGAAAGAAAGAGAAAGAGAGAGAAAGAGAAAGAGAAAGAGAGAGAGAGAGAAAGAGAAAGAGAAAAAGAGAAAGTGAAAAAGAAAGAGAGAGAGAGAGAGAGAGAGAGAGAGGAGACCACAGGAGAAATCTCTGCTTGATTCTAGAATTCTCAGGTGATTTTTACCCTCTCTTTCTCTGTCAGTCCAATTTACCTCCTAGGGAGATAAAAGTAGCAAGACAACACATACCCCTCACCATGAAATGACTTGAAGTCTCAGAAGAAAGATAGGACTTTGTGTTTCCCTGAAAATAAGACCAAGTCTTATATTATTTTTTGCTCCAAAAGTTGCATTAGGGCTTATTTTCTGGTTAGGTCTTATTTTCAGGGAAATACGGTACTAATTGCATCCATCTGGCTGATGATCTTAACTGGGGCTCATTTTTGGGGTAGGGTTTACATTACGAGCATCCTGAAAAATCATGCTAGGGCTTATTTTCTGGTTGGGTCTTATTTTCCGGGAAATGGTATATATGCAATGAAGGGGGGGGATGGAAGGAGAAGCTTTGCAAAGCTGGGTGACTTTGGGCCAATCACCCAGAGATGGGGAGTTCTAGTCCCACTTTAGGCATGAAAGCTGGCTGAAGACTTTGAGCCAATCACTCGGAGATGGGGAGTTCTAGTCCCACCTTAGGCATGAAAGCCGGATGAATGACTTCGGACCACTCATCAGGAGTCTTTGAGTTCTAGTCCCTCCTTAGTCATGAAATTTGGCTGAGTAACTTTGGGCCAATCACCAGGAGTCTATGAATTCTACTCCTGCCTTAGGCATGAAAGTTGACTGGGTGACTTTGGACCAATCACCAGGAGAACTGCGAGTTCTAGTTTTGTTTTAGGCATGAAAGTGGGCTGAATAACTTCAAGCCAATCACCAGGAGACTGTGAGTTCCAGTTCTACCATAGGCATGAAAGCCAGCTGGGTAACTTTTGGCTGGTCACTCTCTCCTAGCCCAGCCCAACTATTCAGGGGGAAAATAGGAGGAAGAAATATTGAATTCCTTCTTGAATTCCTTGAAGGGTTAAAGGCAGGCTGAGGGATTTTCTAGGCCCTGGAAAAGCTTTTAGCTTCATGCAAAGATTCCAGTTGCATGCCTTGGAAATGGAACCGCCGTGTGGAGAGATGCCCATTTGTGGTACCTGTTTAACTTGTTCACCTTTATTTTGCATATTGATGCTCCTGGCGAATCATTTCCCAAGGCCGGGACTCGGCCGTTATCTGACTGATCCGTGTGCCTCTGGCTGTTTCCAGAGAAATAATCTGCTCCCAGGCAGGTATAATGCTGGCAATTTTATTTCCTGCATGTATTTAATTACAGCCCTGAATATATATTGCTTATTTGAAAAGATCTTGATCCTGGTGGCTCGTAAGAGTAGATGGACACCTTTCCCTCCACCTTCTTTTAAAGGCATCCTGGCACATTATAAAGATGCCCTTGTGCCTTGCATCTAAGGAGGACGTGGCTTTGATTGGGTCTACAAAGATAGGCACCCAACTGCTGGAAAGCTAAGCTTGACTTTCACCACTCTACTTCCTTGGAGCTGAATTACCTTAACATGCACTCTCAGGACTAATCATGGCTTCAAATATACCAAATCCAATCCTAGTCACCTTCCTTGCCTGAGAAAACCAGACTTGGAGAATCATTGGCAAGTGACCTCAACCAACTTGGATTAAATCAGGGTTTCCAGGGGCTAAGTCTCTTGAGCAGTCTCCTGGTGATTGGCTCAAACTCAGCCATTCAGCTTTCACACCAAAGGTGGGACTAGAATTCACTGTCTCCTGGTGATTAGCTCAAACTCACCTAACTGGCTTTCATGCCTAAAGTGGGACTAGAATTCACTGTCTCCTGGTGATTGGCCTGAAGTCACCCAGCCAACTTTCATAGCTAAGGCAGGGCTAAAACTCACCATCTCCTGGTGATTGGACAAAAGTTGCCCAGCCAGATTTTGTGGCTAAGGTGGGACTAGAACTCATTGTCTCCTGGTGATTGGTCCAAAGTCACTCAACTGGCTTTCATAACTAAGGTGGGACTAGAACTCACTGTCTCCTGGTGATTGACCTGAAGTCACCCAATTGGCTTTCATAATTAAGGTGGGATTAGAACTCATTGTCTCCTGGTGATTGGACTGAAGTCACCCAATCAGCTTTCATAGCTAAAACGGGGCTAGAACTCACCATCTCCTGGTATTTGACCCAAAGTCACCCAGCCAGCTTTTGGGGCTAAAGTGACCCTAGAACTCACTGTCTCATGGTGATTGGTCCAAAGTCACCCAACTGGCTTTCATGCCTTACGTGGGACTAGAATTCCCAGTCTCGGTTTCTAGCCTGGCGCCTTAACCACTAGCCCACTAGCCCAAACTGGCTCTTAGCAAGAACTCAGCCGTGATTTGGTTTTCTAAATCACAGTATATGATTTAGTATGAGTGACCCCCCCAGCCCATGTTGACTTTTCCAACAAACCACAGTTAAGTCAACACAGGCTGGGAAGTATGTCTGAACCAGCCAGCCTGGGAGATTTCTTGTTTTCCTAAATTACTCGGCAAGCAAGTTGGCGGACAACGAAGGAGGAAGAACATCTCACAACTGATACAGTATGCAGAAGTTGTCAAAGTCTTGTTGATTCCAAACACACAAGCAAAAAAAAAAAAAAATCAATATCTGTGATGTACGCTGGTCCACCAGCAATAAAGGCGCTGAAGCTACAGCATGAATAAGAGCAACTGAAGGGTCTTTTATTATCTCATTTAAAAAATAAAAACAAAACGAATGGCATCTGTTCTTCACTGCTGGCTGCAATTGCTATGTCTAGACAGATATGTAAACTATAAAAATATAAAAAATATTGCCTTGAGGTTCATTCAGAATTTCATCACATGCTGCTCCAAAAGCAGATAACATGATTTCGGTCTAAAGCTGGTTTTATAAATGAGGTTTCTAGGGGGGGCGGGGGGAAAATGTCCATGAGATGTTGTCTTTTATATTGAGATTCTTGTTAAGCCTTTTCACTCAACCTTTTGCTGAGCGACCGTATCCTTTTTAATAGATGAAAGATGAGGCCAACGTTTCCCCCCCACAACCATCCGATTTCTTTCTGAAAAACCAATCCAATTTACAATTTGTAAGGAGAACAGACAGATCTGAACGCAGATATCCTTCATGTCGCCCGTTTCTCCAAATTTTTTTGCAAAGCTTAAATGCTTGGCTCAAAGATTGTGTACAAATGCGTGTACGCACGTCGCAAGAAGGAATTAGGAGGGGGAAAAAAAAATCTACGAAAAATGCCTAGGCGGGATGACGACGTGGAGAAAAGACATATATTGAAGCTAACTGAAATAGAGAAATGTGTACTTTCCTTTTTTATATTCTTTTTACGACCCTGTAACCCCTTTTATCAGGGTGGAGTCGGGGGAAAATTGAATGGAGCTGAGCTTTTACTGGCCGGATGCCCTTCCTGACACCTACATGGAAGTTCACAGCAGATATTTTCTCTTTGTGCCCTGATAGAAAAACATCCGTCGCTACCTAGGATTGAACTCTATGGATTTTAGGTTTCTATGTTCTTAACTGCATACTGCCCAGAGTTCTCTGTGAGTGAGATGGGCAGTTTCTAAATCCAATAAATGAATAAATAAACAAGCAAATCCAGAAGTGGGTGATGTCAGGACAGAGTTGGAAGGGGCCTTGGAAGTCTTCTAGTCCAACCCCCTGCACAAGCAGGAGACCCTGTTCTGTTCCAGACAAGTGACTGTCCAGTCTCTTCTTAAAAGCCTCCAGTGATGGAGCACCCACAATTTCTGGAGGCAAGTTGTTCCATTGTTTCAGGGGTCAGCAACCTGCGGCTCTGAAGCCGCATGTGGCTCTTTCACCCCTCTGCTGCAGCTCCCTGTCACTCAAAATAGGCATCACAACTGCCAATGTGCGACACCTGCCAGGACACGATTTATTGAGCTTTTCAACCCCTGGTAGGCCAACCATAGATAAATCCAAGAAAAGAAAAGTTTCAGAAGAAAACAGAACACTTAATTCAACTACATATGCTAGTTTTGTGGCCGCTCAAGAAATAGTCAGGCACGGGAAGGGTTTTGAGGCTCCCGGTGTTTTCTTTTCTGTGGGGAACGGGTCCAAATGGCTCTTTGAGTGTTTAAGGTTGCAGATCCCTGCACTGGTTCATTGTTTTCACCATTAGGAAATTCCTCCTTCATTCTAGTTTGCTTCTCTCCTTGATTAGTTTCCATCTATTGCTTCTTGTCTTGCCCTCAGGTGCTTTGGAGAATAGCTTGACTCCCTCTTCTTTGGGGCAGCCCTTCAAATATCAAACTAGAACCACATGGGTAGCTTCCATCCCCTTTGCTATCTATCAATGTTTTGATACACAAACTGTTTTGCTTGGTCTAAAGTTAGGGAAGTGGGGAGCAGGGTCCCTCCCTCTTCTCCCAGAACTGGCACATTTTCCCACAAGCAAGCCAAACGTCCTGTGACTCTCCAAATATTCTACTTCCTCCATCTCTCATTTTTATAAAAACATACCGGCTAATGTTGGTAGCACATTATGACTGCTCCTATTCTTGCTAATGACGGCTTCACACAGACCTAATCAACAGGGAGGCCTGTAATGCTTTGCTTTTCATTGAAATGACACAAAAACCACCTAAAAGCAGCCTGTGGCTTTCTCACAGCAGCAAAAAACAAAAAAGCACGCAGTGAAAGCTGGCTCGATGCCTTCGTTTTTGTTTCTTTTCCAATCTCTCCCCTCGAGCTATTTTTTTTTCTTTGTTTGTTTGTTTCCTTGCTTGTTTGTTTGGATGGGTAGAAGATTGAAGCTGTGCATTTCCAAGGAACATTTGCACCAGTGGTGGGTTTCAATTTTTTTTACTACTGGTTCTGTGGGTGTGGCTTGGTGGGCGTGGCATGGCTTGGTGGGCGTGGCTTGGTGGGCATGGCAGGGGAAGGATACTATAAAACGAGTATCCTATGAGCCGAGGTGGCGCAGTGGTTAGAGTGCAGTACTGCAGCTATTTCAGCTGACTGCTAGTTCAGCAGATCAGCGGATCAAATCTCACCGGCTCAAGGTTGACTCAGCCTTCCATCCTTCCGAGGTGGGTAAAACGAAGACCCAGATTGTTGGGGGCAATACGCTATTTAGTATACTGTCTTTGGTGTAAGCCGCCCAGAGTCCTCGGAGAGTGGGCAGCATAGAAATATGAATAATAAAAAATAAATAAATAAAAAATCTCCATTCCGTCCCCAATCCAGGGGAAGGTTACTGCAAAATCCCCATTTCCTCCCAATCAGCTGGGACTCGGAAGGCAGAGAATAGATGGGGGCGGGGCCAATCAGAATTTTGACTACCAGTTCTCCGAACGACTCAAAATTTCCACTATCGGTTTTCCGGAACCGGTCAGAACCTGCTGAAACTCACCACTGATTTGCACCTAGAAAAGCACCTGAGGAAGCGATTTTAGCTAAATTTTTTAAAAATGAAGAAGATGCAGCAGACTATCCCCCCACCCAGAGGTGAAATAAAAGCCTTGGTGGCACAGCAGATTAAAGTGCTGTTAAGTAACACCAGCTGCCTGCAATTACTGCAAGTTCGAATCTCACCAGGCTCAAGGTTGACTCAGCCTTCCATCCTTTTGAGGTAGGTAAAATGAGAACCCGGGTTGTGGGGGCAATAAGCTGACTTTGTATAAAAAAGAACACCGCTTGGGGGGGGCCGAAAGCCCTACTAAGCAGGTATATACAAAAGTATGAAGGCTGTTGCTTAACACATTGTAAGCCGCCCTGAGTCTCCGGAGAAGGGCGGCATATAAATCGAACCCATAAATAAATAAATTGAACCAATAAATTCGACCAGTAAAAAGTAAAAATTAAAATGAAAGTTAAAAGAAAAGATGAATGAAAAATGATGAAAATGACTGTACATGTAAATGTGTTTATGAGAAATAAAAATAAAAAATTTATATTAAAAAAAAGTTTTTTAAAAAAGTCGGCCACGCCCACCCAGTCACACAACCCCACCACCACCAAGCCACGCCCATCAAGTCACGCCCACAGAACCGGTAGCAACAAATTTTACATTTCACCACTGGTAGGACCTGATTTGATGCTGCGCACAAAACGTTGTTTTCCCTTCACTACGGTTCATGAAATAAAACCCAAGAGGCTAAATTTGCATGAAGTGTTAAGCCATTAACAACTGCCATGGCTGGATTCACATGCCACCGTAAGCCAAATCTTAAAAAGAAAAAAGAAAAGAAATGCTACAGCTTAGTATAGCGTGTGAACCCAAATAATAATTGGAAACAACTGCATTGTGCTCGCTATAAAAGAAGAGCTAATGCTGAATCACCCAACTACAGGCGTGGGACCGAGGAATTCGGTTTTTTCACAAACACTAAATAAACCCTTTTTGATTGATTAAGCCTGGACTTCCAATTAATCAGGGAGCCGAGTCATTTTCTAAAGTGGCTTCTTCGGTTTACCACAAATAACGCGTGCCGCCTTAGAGGAGATTTCCCCGCTTCTCTGAAGCGCAGGAGAAAATTTGAAACTGAATGAAATATTAGTGCAATCAACAAGCAAATGTAGGGAAATACGGGCTAGGGTGTGGGAATAAATAGATTTGAAGCTGAGAGAGAGAGAGAGAGGGAGGGGGGGATGCTTAATTCATATACGGCTGTGATACACACGCAGCCTCCTTCAAAACCTATTTGTTGTACCCCCCCCCCATCCTCCGCCAACACTGCAAAGTCTTACTGCAAGAACTAAAAAGCAAAAATTAAATTACAGAATGTGGCTGCTGGCCATACCGCAAATATTGCTTTGCTGATTCTGAGCATATACAATTTGAGTCGCCGAGGTCTTACATCCCCTATGCTGGTTGGGGAATTCTGGGAGTTGAAGTCCATTGGTCCATAGGTCTTATATCCCCTATGCTGGTTGGGGAATTCTGGGAGTTGAAGTCCACAGGCCTTAAATTTGCCAAGGTTGGACACCCATATATTAGATGGTCTTCAAATAGTTATTTATTTATTTATTGGCTCAATTTATATGCCGCCCTTCTCCGGAGACTCAGGGCGGCTTACAATGCGTTAAGCAATAGCCTTCATACTTTTGTATATACCTGCTTAGTAGGGCTTTCGCCCCCCCCCCCCAAGCGGTGTTCTTTTTTATACAAAGTCAGCTTATTGCCCCCACAATCCGGGTCCTCATTTTACCTACCTCGGAAGGATGGAAGGCTGAGTCAACCTTGAGCCTGGTGAGATTTGAACTTGCAGTAATTGCAGGCAGCTGGTGTTACTTAACAGCACTTTAATCTGCTGCAGCACCAAGGCTCTTTAAGTTACTCCCTTGAAGTTGCTTATCTTTAACTCTACAATGTGGATTGTTGAAGAAGGAAAGTTTTAAAGCATAACACGAATTTTAAAATAGTTTGAGCCAACGATGACACTGCATCGCATTTCAGAAATTTAGGATCCATCATTCATATATTATAAATGTCAACTAGGATTTTTAGAGCACTTTAAAAGCTCAGTCCAATTTTTTTTCCCCATCTAGATCATCCTTATGATCCTTTCAGCCCCTGCAACCATGCCAGGCGATATATTTGACGATAAACAAGACAAACAATAATGCAGCACTTTTCCCTCCCAGCCGAGCTCCGGCTAATGAGCCCCGATTGATAATGAAAATGGGACAAGCAGACAATATTTCTGAAAAGTTGCTTTGTAGCCTGAGCAAGTCCTCCCATTGGCTGTCCTGAAGAGGATGAGAAAAACAGGGGGGGGAAATAAAATAAAATAAAGAGGACATCAAAAAAGAGGATGATATGGAAGGCAGAACTGTTGATGAGGCGCAGCTCTGAATGTATAGATCCGTGATGGCGAACCTATGGCACGTGTGCCACAGGTGACACGTGGAGCCATATCGGTGGGCACGTGAGGCAGCTGATTTTTGGGCCTTCTGGGCCTACCAGAAGTAGGGAAACAGGCTGTTTCCTGCCTCCAGATGGCCTGGGGGGCTGGGGAAGGCCTGTTTTTTTACTCTCCTCAGGCTCTAGAGCCTCTCTAGGAGCCTGGGGAGGGCAAAAACCACTTTCCCCACCCCCTCGGAGGCCCTCTAGAGGCCGGAAACGGCCCGTTTGCTGACTTCCGGTAGGACCAGAAGGCCCATTTTTTGCTCTCCTCAGGCTCCAGAGCCTCTCTAGGAGCCTGGGGAGGGTGAAAAAGACCATTCCCATCCCCCCGGAGGCCAGAAACGGCCTGTTTGCCAACTTCCAGTAGGATTGGAAGCGGAGGGAGCACTGGGTGGGGGGCGCTCCCCATGCTTTTGGCACGTGATGGCAAAAAGCCATCACCGGCATAGATGGTTTTCAACAACGCTGCAAATAATTTGCGTGTTTAGTCTCTAAAACGTTCACTTTCTCCTTCACGTCTCACAGCTGCATTCTAAGCCAACGTCTCTTCTCCGAACCTCTGGGCAACACAACACCACTTTAAATTATACATTTCTTTATTTAACCATTTTGTTTACTTCTTTAATTGCTTCTTCCCCCACCATCAAATGCAATTGATAATAATAAAAAAGTCTATTTCTAGAAGATCTGCATAAATTGGGCAAGAACATGCTATTCGGCGCTATGTTGTTGTTTTTTTAAAGTCATCCATGAGTTTCCAGAACTTGATCACGTGCAAACTTACTTGGTGCAAACTTTAAAGCAGAGGCCCAAGGGGCAAAACGACTCCAGACAAGTATTTTTGTGTGTGTGTGTGGCTCTATTAGATCTAATATGACATTGTCCCATAGAATCAAAAAGCAGGACCCAAAGCAAATAATCAAAGCTCACTGCAGTGATTTATTAGACAGTACACCCTAGAGGGGGGGATCTCCTGCAAAGGTAAAGTGGGAGACACACTTCTGCAGACAAAGAGATTGCACATTACACATTTCAGAAAGGAGAAAATGATGCACGCATACATATTCGTAAGGAATAATATAATAGGTCTCCGGTTACTTCCTGCCAGTGGTGAAATCCATTTTTTTTTACTACCGGTTCTGTGGGTGTGGCTTGGTGGGCGTGGCAGGGGAAGGATATGGCAAAATCCCCATTCCCTCCCCACCCCTCACACAGAATCATCCCTCCCCCCCTCTCCGCCAGTCCGCAAAGCCCCAAAATTGGAGAACTCTAAAAAGAACAATGGTCTTAGTTAAAGAAATATTTTCATCTTGAGATTCAGGGCTTGCCATCGGGACGTTGCAATAAAACGTATCGCAAGTCACTGTGAGCCACAAGATCACATTCCTCATGTCCTAATTTATCAATTAAGTGGTCCCATTTGTGTGAAAACTGATTTCCCGCAAGGTCCACAGCCATAGTTGACCCCTAGTAAACTTTATGAATTTTGTAAATGTATTCTCTAACAATGAATATGGATTTTGCTCTCAGGAACAGTCCCGAGGGCGTTTGTGTGTGTTTGTGGGTGGGTGGATTTTATTAGATAAAAGAAGCCAGATATAATTTTTTTCTCCCTTTTTTAAATTCTAAAAATAGCCCACGTGCTCAGGGCAGCATGGGAAAGTCTGTACAGATAATTCTGTACCAACATTGATGACATAAATACAGGAAAATACATTTCTCCAAGGTTCTTGCTGGGCTCTGAACACATTTTACAGTTCAAAAACCAGAAAACTTGGGAACCTTGTATATTATCCGGGGCAAGAGACCAGGTCCACACATGAAGAATTAAATAAACCGATTTACTGCTAAAAACCTATGCACTCAACTAGGTTGGCCCTTACTAAGAGTTAGAGAAGGGTGAACAGAATTCATGGGAAGTTGGACTTAGTTTGTTTGTGGCTATGTAAAGATTGTAGGCTGATCCCCCTTTTCACTCCACCCACTAGCTCTGCCATCTCTTCTCTTTCATATATATATATATATTAAAGTCCAGCCTTTTCCTAATTTTTTTAAAAATAAATTAATTCAATTTTTTAAAAAATGGAAATATGCCCCCTATCCCCAATTAGCTGGAGAGAGAGAGAGAGAGAGAAAGAGAGAGAGAGAGAGAGAGAGAGAGAGAGAAATGATAGCAATAGGTAGATACCCGTGTTTCCCTAAAAATAAGACCCTGTCTTACATTTTTTTTGAACCCCAAAATAAGCACTTGGCCTTATTTTGGGGGAGGTCTTATTATTTGGGGGGGGGGCATGGAGCAAGAAGGGGCTCTTCTTGCCATCTTACCTGATTTCCAGTTCTGTCTCCCTAATCCTTATCAGAGGAAATGGCAGGGACCAGCTGCGCATCTGTTTAAATATTTTCAAGGAGGGCTTATTTTCGGGGACAGCTTATTTTTGGGAGGGTGGACTTATTTTAGTGCAAGAATTCAAAAACCCGATTGGGTTTATTATCCAGGGAGGTCTTATATTGGGGAAAATACACTAGAAAGATAGAAAGACAGAGAGACAAGACAGACAGACAGAGATAGAGAGGGTGGATGGGTGGATGGAACAATGTAATTGTACACCCACATTACACCAATTCTCCGCGAGCTGCACTGGCTCCCTATTGGTCTCCGGGCCCAATTCAAGGCGTTGGTTATTACCTTTAAAGCCCTACATGGCTCAGGGCCAGGGTATCTTCGAGACCGCCTTCTACCACATAGCTCCCAGCAAACGGTAAGATCCCACAGAGTTGGTCTCCTCCGGGTCCCGTCAGCTAAACAATGTCGGCTGGCGGGCCCGCGTGGGAGGGCCTTCTCTGTGGCTGCCCCAGCTCTCTGGAACCAGTTACCTCCTGAGGTCCGGACCATCCCCACCCTATTGGCCTTCCGGAAAGTGGTGAAGACCCGGCTTTTCCGGCAGGCCTGGGGCCGTTGATCTCGCTCTTGCGATCTTGTGAGATCCGGCCATGAATGGTGTGAATGGGTTTTAATGTTTTAATTTTTAAATGTTTTTATAATTTTTTTTTTTAATGCATTGTAAGCCGCCCTGAGTCTCCGGAGAAAGGTGGCATATACAATGAATGAATGAATGAATGAATGAATGAATGAATGAATGAATGAATGAAT
>WNWU01000071.1:478143-491672 GCA_012654045.1 Ptyas mucosa
ATTCTATTCTATTCTATTCTATTCTATTCTATTCTATTCTATTCTATTCCACCCTACCCTACCCTATCCTATCCTACCCTATTATTCTCTCCTCCCCTCTCCTCTCCTCTCCTCTCCTCTCCTCTCCTATCCTATTCTATAGCTCTTCTTCCTAGCTTCTTACTCTATCTGAAACAGAGGCTATATTTTCCCTCTGGATATAGGTCAGCTTTTATTTTGGAGACTTTTACGTGAACCCTAAAGATCTGGAATATGATGGATGGGACCCAATAAGGTTCTTTATTTCTTTCAATGCTAGGATCTCTTTAAGGGGGGGGACAACCTTTTAGGATATCGTATACAGTTGATCATTGCTTTTCCTAAGCCCTGATTGCTAAGCTTGGTGATCATATTCACCGGGACAGGTGTTGATAGCAGAAGACAACTGCTGCTCAGCAGGAGGAAGGCATTAACCCAGAACTGAACTTCACATCTGGGTCAACCTTGATTAGGTGCCTCCTAGCTGGCAGAGCCAGACTGTATATCATGCTCTGATGTTTAAGACTGGTATTGGAGCAAACGCAGAGGTGCCTGCAGCTGAGAGGTATTGCAGTGGAATTATTGCAGTGAACACTGTGAGTTTTGACCCTTGCTTCATGCCAGGAAGAAGCACACAGTCACTGGGTGCATTGATTTAACTTGTCAAATTAATCAGCCCTGACAGACTTACAAGGATGGCTTGCAACATCTGTTCCCTGCCTCAAGAGACTCCTGTCCTGGGAAGCTCTTTGACCAAATAAACTTCAAGCAGATACATTCGTTAATTAGGCTCACAATATACCTGTCATTCAGCAGCTTGAAATACCTATAGGAGAAGAGCAGGCCGAGTTGGAGGGGAGGGGGGCGGCGGAGTTAAATGTGTCATCAGCTTAGAATGGTTACGCCGCCACAAATGCTCTGAGCCTTCTCCCTCTTGAATTCCGTTGACCTTCATCTGGTGCCAATGTAGTACTGAACTTGAGATTCTTGTGCATGGGTTTGAGCAAGAAATCTTTTGAATTGCAACTTATCGTCCTGATCGTTTTGCACCTAACATGAATCCAAATCATTTGTGGCAACGTGATGACTCTAAACTGATGACACGCTTAACTCTGCCCTCCAGCTCTTCCTGCAATACCTTCTCCTGCAATACCTGTGATAGCAATATGGATGGCGTGGCCTTGGTGGATGTGACTCGTGTTGGGGGCATCTGTGGTGTCCAAGTGCTAAGGCAGGATTTCCCTGACACCCTCCCTCATTCTCACTATAATCAACTTCCTTCCTTCCTTCCTTCCTTCCTTTTCTTTTTCCTTCCCTCATCATTCTCCTTTCTCCTTCCTTTCCCTCTTTCCTTATTTTTCCTTCTTTTCATTTTGGATGCGAGGTAAGTGCAGGGCCAGGACAGAGGCTCTGGGAGGATGAAAAATGGGCTTCCGGAAATGAGGCCATTTCTGGCCTCTGGAGAGCTCCGGAGTCCAGGGGAGGCTGTTTTCGCCTTCCCGGAAGCTTGAGAAAAGCCTCCGGAGCCTGGGGAGGGTGAAAAATGGGTCTACCAGAAATACAGGAAGTCCAGAAATGAGCCTGTTTCTGGCCTCTGGAGGGCTCCGGAGCCAGGTAAGGCCGTTTTTGCCCTCCTGGAAGCTCAAGGAAAGCCTCCAGAGCCTGGGGAGGGCAAAAAATGGGACTACCGGAAATACTGGAAGGAGGGAAATGAGCCTGTTTCTGGCCTCCAGAGGGCTCTGGAGCTGGGGGAGCCCGTTTCCCCCTCCTGGAAGCTCAAGGAAAGCCTCCGGAGCCCTGGTAGGGTGAAAATGCCCCCTCCCCACTGTGGTGCAGGAGGCCGAGTAGGCCACGCCCCCATGGCCACACCCACCCAGCAACCGGGCAGAGAACTCCTTGCTATTTTTTTTTCAATCCCACCCCTGCCAGAATCCCCCAGCCAGCAAGCACTGGCTGGGGAATTCTGGGTGTTGAAGTCCTCACATCTTCAAGTGGCCAAGTTTGAGAAACACTCTAAAGAGAAACCAGAAGAACAGAGAAGACTGATCATGCCCATCAGCCTGTGGTTGACAGAGGACTATGGTGTCTTGATCTACCCATCTGTAAGTAGACCCTCCACCCTCCAATCATCCTTGGTGCAACAAAGCCATTGGCAGGAGACAGTCTCCCCATTTCGGGGTTAAGCTGAAGCTGTTCAACTCCATCCGTTGGAAGGAGAGGGAAGAAGAGATGTAATTATAGCTATAAATGGCACTACGGAGCAATTACTTCCCAAGCGCTGGCTTATCTGGAAACGGCTGCTGCTTCCTATAACAGTTTCAAATTTGTTATCTGCCTATTTTACCTCTTTTTCGAGAAGGGTAGGTGGACAGGGCAGAAGTGACACCTGAGTGACAGATTAACCAGTTTTTGGCCAGCTTTGCTGATGGACTTTGGGAGCTTTTAAATGCTTTGAAAGGGCAGCTTTTATATATCTATATCAGGGGAGGGGAAGGTATTACTAGAAGCTCAACTAGTCATTAACTGGATAAGGATCCAAAGGGGGAGGGGGGAATCTTTTCTTTGGCATTTTCAAAGATGAGAAGGTTAAAAATTGCAAGAAGGTGCTTTATTTTATTATACAGTTATTCCGTTTTTCCTTCCTTTCCTTCAGGAAGTTCAGCCTAACTTAAGATAGGATTTTGGAGCACTCCCCATCCTGGTAACACCCAGAGTGTTTTGCTTGAATGGAGAAGGCACTCACCCCAATCTCTGGGGTGAGGGGCTGTGGGGAAACAAAATCAGCAATAAAAATTCATATGAAAACCACAAGTTGTTTGCAGAGAGCTCTCCAGGGTCCTGAAATTCCAGCCTATTTCCATACCTGATTAGGAATTCCAGTCTTCGGTATGATTTTATCAGAGAGTACCACAATTTTCTAGGATTCATGGGTGTGATTTTTTGAGGGGAGGAGTCTGTTAGATTTTTTTAAAAGGGGGTGGAGAATATGTAAATTAGCCACTAGTGCATTTAGACTGAGCTGAGGATTATCAGAAAGTGAATCCCTTTTCTTCCCAGCTGTTCTCTGCTCCAAATGGCTCCAATTACGCTTCCCACCTTGGGTATAAACTGTGTGACAGTGTGGTCTTGCATGATTGACAGCTGAACAGAAAAGACTGCCGCCGCCTTCTTCATCTACAACAACACCAGTAGCTTTGCCATCATTAGTAGCAGCAGGTGAGAACATACAACAAAGCATAAGCAGTATGCATATCAGTTGATGTGCTCTTATTGTCAGAGGACGTAACTAGAGAAGAGAAGAAGCTTGGTTATAATCCAGAACTATGTGGGGTGTTTCAGCGGAGAATAAGACAGCTTCTAACAGGGAAGGAAAATGGGCCGTCAAAATTTGCTGCACTGGGAATTCCACTGTATCAGAGATGAATTTGAATGGGATGGCTCAGACCCAATTCTATTATTAATTGCAACGTTAATAATTCAGAAGCTCTTGCCCCACACAGCAGACTAGAATGCCCAGAGAGAAATAGTAAAACGGAGAGGTGGACTGCATTCGCACGATCGCTCAATGTATTTTTCAACATCTTCTAGGTTTTATCTCCCCTCTACTCGTAACCGTTCTTTCCCCATCAGCCTCATCAGGTAGACCAAAACAGGAAGAGGAATAGCACGTAGACTTATAGACCGCTTCATGGGGCTTTTACAGCCCTCTCTACGTGTGTTTACAGAGTCAGCCTACGGTCCTCAACAATCTGGGTCCTCATTTTACCAACCTCGGAAGGATGGAAGGCTGAGTCAACCTTGAGCCAGTCAGGATCGAACTGCTGGCAGTTGGCAGAATTAGCCTGCAATATTGCATTCTAACCACTGGGAGGGAAGGAAGGAAGGAAGGAAAGAAGGAAGGAAGGAAGGAGGGAGGGAGGGAGGGAGGGAGGAAGGAAGGAAGGAAGGAAAATAGCAATAGCACTTAGACTTATATACCGTTTCATAGCCCTCTCTAAGCAGTTTTACAGAGTCAGCCTATGGCCCCCAACAATCTGTGTCCTCATTTTACCAACCTCAGAAGGATGGAAGGCTGAGTCAACCTTGAGCCAGTCAGGAACGAACTCCTGGCAGTGGGCAGAGTTAGCACTTAGACCCTCCCTCATTCTCATTATATGACTTTCCCTTCCCCACCATCCAGTCAGAGCTGAAGAAGCTTCTTGGATGAGAAGTGAAACGTCTTCAAAGAAAAACCAGAAAGTCCAGTTGCCTCTTGAAACAAGCACCTTTGAGACATGGGCAAGAGCAAGTGGCTTATGGGAGTTTTTTGTTTTTTTTTAAGTCTGCATGTCACGGGACTTTTTACATATTAGGGATGTCTTATCTACAAGAAGAACTTTAAAATGTGATATATAAATAAGACCAAAAAAAAGGGGGGAGAGCAAAAAGATTAAATTAGGAACATTCTGGATACCAACATATGCCCCGCCGCGGAGCTCCAGCTATAGTTTTAGCTCATAAATTATAAACCACCTTCCACAGGTCAAAGGGAGCGGTTTTATATCAAATTAGGCTATTGATATTCTGATCTCCATGGAGAACCACCTTTTTAACAAGTCAAGCTGTCTCTCCAGCTGTTCCAATTATAAAACAACGTTCATATAGCACAGCAAGCTCTGATGTGCTTAACCATGGTTTATTGAATAAACGCCTCTATTCAGACGTGCCGAGCCACACGTCACGTTCTCCAAAGCCCCAAAATGCAAGCCAAAAAATAATCATCATCAGAGAAATGATCAAGAAAGGTCTGGTATTGATCACAGGGAGGGAGGAGAAACAGCTGGCTACATCCAAGAAATGTCCTAGCATTGTAGAAGAGAAGAATGAATGACTGAAGGACTTCAACTCATGTTAGATTTTGCACTTCCCTTGCAGGCTCAATTTGAGTCACCTGAGCTAGAAACTCAGGTTCGGGGAGGCAGGGGATGATCAAGAGCCAGGGGTGAAATCCAGCAGGTTCTGGCGAATCAGTAACGGAAATTTTGAGCAGTTCGGAGAACCGGCAAATTCCACTTCTGGCTGGCCCCAGAGTGGGGGTGGGAATGGAGATTCTGCAATATCCTTCCCCTGGAGTGGGGTTGGAATGGAGATTTTGCAGTATCTTTCCCCAGGAGTGGGGAGGGAATGGGGATTTTGCAGTATCCTTTCCCTGGAGTGGGGAGGGAATGGGGATTTTGCAATATCCTTCCCCTGGAGTGGGGTGGGAATGGAGATTTTGCAGTATCCTTCCCCCAGGAGTGGGGAGGAAATGGGGATTTTACAGTATCCTTCCCCTGGAGTGGGGAGGGAATGGGGATTTTGCAGTATCCTTCCCCTGGAGTGGGGTGGGAATGGAAATTTTGCAGTATCCTTCCCTGCCACGCCTACCAAGCCACACCCACCGAACCGGTAGTAAAAAAAATTGAAGTCCACCACTGGCAAGAGCACATTTTCAAAACTATGGCTAGCGTGTCCATTGTGCCTATCTCAAGTCTGGCCAAGGAGATGGATGGCTCCTTTGCATCCTACAAGGCTGCCTTGATATGCGAAGCCAACTATTTCAGCCCCTTCAACATGCTGAAATCCACATTACTGACCTGACCTGCTTTGAGAAGCCTTAGATCACTTTGTTAGCACTGCTTCGCGAGCTAATGGTCCATTCCCAGATATAATGATCAACGTTGGCTAAGAATTCTAAGGAAAACTCCAACAGTGTTCTTCAGTTGCCAAAAAAGAAAAAGAAAAGAAAAAAGTCAATGCAGTCCTAGGCTGCATTAACAGAGGGATAAAATCAATGTTAACATGAAGTTTAAGTACCACTTTATAATGCCTTGGTAAGATCTTGGAATACGGCATCCAGTTTTGGTCACCACAATATAAAAAAATTATGTTAGGACTCTAGAAAGAGCTCAGAGAAGAGCAACAAAGATTATTAGGGGGCTGGAGGCTAAAACATATAAAGAACGGTTGCTGGAATTGGGGATGTCTGGTTTAATGAAGAGAAGAACTAGGGGTGACATTTTATTTATTTTTATTTTATTTATTTGTCGAGTACGTATTAGATAATGTATATAAGTGTAAGCATGAACCGAATACATAAAATGAATAAAAATAAAGGGAACATTAGGACAGGGATGGTAGGCACGCTGGTGCTCTTATGCAAACCTTACAGACCTCTTAGGAATGGGGTGAGGTCACGGGTGAAATTCAGCAGGTTCTGACAAGTTCTGGAGAACCGGTAGTGGAAATTTTGAGCAGTTTGGAGAACCGGTAGTGGAAATTTTGAGTAGTTCAGAGAACCGGCAAATACCACCTCTGGCTGGCCCCAGAGTGGGGTGGGAATGGAGATTTTGCAATTTCCTTTCCCTGCCACGCCCACCAAGCCACGCCCACAAGCCACGCCACACCCACCAAGCCACGCCACACCACGCCCACCAAGCCACGCCCACAGAACCAGTAGTAAAAAAATTTGGATTTCTCCACTGGGTGAGGTTAACAGCAGCCAGTCTAAGGTTAAAATTTTGGGGGTTTTGGGATGAAACCACAGAGTCAGGTATTTATTTATTTATTTATTGGTTCGATTTATATGCCGCCCTTCTCCGGAGACTCAGAGCGGCTTACAATGCGTTAAGCAATAGCTTACTTTAGTTTACAATAGATACTTTTGTATATACCTGCTTAGTAGGGCTTTTGGGGGCCCCCTAAGCGGTGTTCTTTTTTATACAAAGTCCGCTTATTGCCCCCACAATCCAGGTCCTCATTTTACCTATCTCGAAAGGATGGAAGGCTGAGTCAACCTTGAGCCTGGTGAGATTCGAACTTGCAGTAATTGCAGGCAGCTGGTATTACTTAACAGTACTTTAATCTGCTGCACCACCAAGGTAGTGCATTCCAGGCATTGACCACTCTGTTGCTGAAGTCATGATAGCAATGTTACAATATCTAATGGTTGCCACAAAGAAGAGTGGGCTCAAGTTATTCTCCAAAAGCAGGAAAAGAAGCAATGGGTGGAAATTAATCAAGGACAGAACCAACCTAGAACTAAGGAGAAATTTCTTGACAGTGAGAACAATCAATCTGTGGAAGGATTTGTTGTGGCTCTGACCCTCGATCCCATTGCATCGGAGGAAGAAGACTCCGAACAGGAGGGAGAGGAGCCAGCCAGGCCTCCCTCCCCCGGCCCATCCTCCCTGGTAATTCATCAGCTGCCGGCCGAAGGAGAGGAGATGAGTCAGGAGCCAGGTGTCTCCGATCAGTCGGAGGATAATGAGGAAGGCCAGAGGTGGCTGGACCCACGTCAGCGCCGGCGTGATAAGAGAGCCCAACAAATGAGGAAGCGTGCCAGGGATTAGCTGAGTCACAGGACTACACCCCACAGGTTTTATAAAGGAGTGGGGTAGCAGTTGGAATTCTGTGATGGACAAAGTTTTACCCTGGCTAGTCCTTGGAGCTAAGCATCAGCCGGCTGGAAAGATTTGGACTTTTGAATTATATTTCCCTCAATTGGTGTGTACGTGTTTTGTTATCTGGTGGAGGTATTTCCCCCCCCCCCCCTTGTTTAGTAAAGACCTTGGCAGCCGGTTTACAAAGGGCTGCCAAGCCGTGATAACAAACCTTCCGTATGTGTGCTACTCCTTTAACCCTCGTCTGTCTGTGTGGGTTGTGTGTGTGGAGGACGGGGACAGAACAGGATTTGCCTCCAAAACCTCCATCACTGGAGGTTTTTAAGAAGAGATTGGACAACCATTTGTCTGCAATGGTATAGGGTTTATAGGAAGGCTGGACTAGAACATCTCCAAGGTTCCTTACAACTCTGTTATTTTGTTATTCTGTTAATTCTGGAGTTGTGGTCCAAACACATCTGTGGCAAGGACCAGATTGGGGAAAACTCTTCAGTTATATCAATTTCTGTGGGCTTCTGGCTATCTTTTATTTAGAATGGCATTCAGTCAAAAGGATCTGCACACAGCCCAGAAAATCCCAATATAAAAATCAATATGAGATGTTGCCAAGCTGCAAAGAAAGACAAATGCCAACAGTACGAAGAAATAAACAGTCCATCAATCCTAGGTCTTTTTAAGAGTAGCGTCTTATTTCTCACCAATACTATCCGGGAACTTTGTTCCCATCAGAATCTCTCTTCCCTTAATCCACCTCCTGGAGTTGTGAGCATAAAAAAAAGGATGGGGAGAATTCTTTACGGCATCTTAAATTCTTTGGGAAAAAGAAGATGGGACGGAAACAGTCGAAGTTTCCACAAACTACCTTTGTGGTCCACTGGAAACATTTTTGTTTCCTTTTTGGCTTTTTGATTGTCTCTTTTGAAAGGTGTGTAGATGTTGCTTATCTCTATGAGCCTGTTGATGGCTGATTCAGGTTTCCAGGGATTTTCTACCAATTTTGAACTTGGTCTCGGATGCTTGGTCCCGGAGGCTACGATATACCATATATTTTGATTGTCTCCTCCTTTATATAGTAGTAACTGTGGTAACTACTATCCTAGTAATAGTAGCATCCAGATTTTGGTCGCCATGATATAAAAACAATGTTGAGACTCTGGAAAGAGTGCAGAGAAGAGCCACAAAGATGATTAGGGGACTGGAGGCTAAAACATATGAAGAACGGTTGCAGGAACTGGGTATGTCTAGTCTGATGAAAAGAAGGACTAGGGGTGACATGATAGCAGTGTCCCAATATCTCAGGGGTTGCCCCAAAGAAGAGGGAGTTAAGCTATTCCCCAAAGCACCTGAGGGCAGGAGAACAAGCAATGGGTGGAAACTAATCAAGGAGAAAAGCAATTTAGAACTAAGGGGAAATTTCCTGACAGTTAGAACAATTAATAAGTGGAACAACTTGCCTGCAGAAGTTGTGAATGCTCCAACACTGGAAGTTTTTAAGAAGATGTTGGATAACCATTTGTCTGAAGTGGAGTAGGGTTTCCTGTCTGGGCAGGGGGTTGGACTAGAAGACCTCCAAGGTCCCTTCCAACCCTGTTATTCTATTCTATTTTATTTTTCTATCACTCAATGGTTTAGGGTTAGAATTATTTATCAGTGGTAAAGACAGTTAACTCTGCAAATTTATGTCCCCCCTACTGTAATCAGAACAAGGATAATACACCGATCGATTACCTCCACAGCAGGCTAAAACTTTTCAGATGAGATTTTTAACACGGTGGCAGTCAACCACAGGAACAAGGGCCCTTCTCGGTTTTCCGCATGAGGGAACACCCATCCAAGCGAGGGACAAGACTGGACAAGCTCAGAAAGTTTATGCATCCTAACTTCCTTTGCGAGTTCTTTGGGAGAAAGAAGAATCTGGAAGGACAGGAATTCTGGAAGGTAGCAAAGATGGCATCTGCTGACAGATGTGCAGGGGGGCATGCCCATTGCATATTATTATTATTATTATTATTATTATTATTATTATTATTATTATTAATAATAATAATAATAATAATAATAATAATAATAATAATAATATTTGTATACCGCCCTTCTCCCGAAGGATTCGGGGCAGTGAACAGCCAACAGATAAAACACAGAAAATACAAAATTTAAAACAGTATTAAAATCCAATTAAATTAATTTGGCCCACAATTAAAACACCCCTATATTAAACCCCATCATTTAACAATTTAAAATTAGAACAATTTAAATGAGTTAGGTCAGCCCGGCTTGATGTAACAAAAACGTCTTTAGGGCACGGCGGAAAGTGCACAGATCCGGGATCCGTCATATCTCCGGGGGCAACTCGTTCCAGAGGGTAGGTCCCCCCACAGAGAAGGCTCTCCCCCTGAGGGCCGCCAGCCGGCATTGTTTGGCCGATGGCACCCTGAGGAGCCCCTCTCTGTGGGAGCGTACTGGTCGGTGGGAGGCTACCAGCGGCAGGAGGCGGTCTCGTAAATTTTGGGGGTTTGGGCGCGCTGTGGGCACTCGGTCCAGAAAAAGTTAGCCATCCCTGGTATAGGGTTTCCTGCCTGAGCAGGGGGTTGGACTAGAAGGCCTCCAAGGTTCTTTCCAATTCTGTTATTCTGTTAATAAAATAAATAGAGGGACAGTGGGGACAGACTAACTCTCTGCCCTGGCCGTATCCCTTCCAGAGCACGCAGTGAATATTTATGCTTCTGTCTCTTGTTCTCCCCACTATCCATTTTAATCCTGAAAGGAGATAATCGGAAAGAATTATGACCGGCTGGTGGTCATAAAACTACCCAAAGGTGGATTCAGCCCTCCGGAGAGGTCCTTTTTTCCTCCAGATTCTGATGTCATGCCAAGACACAAGCAGGCATCCAAACCCCTCCAGGTTGCAGTTTTGTTTCAGCAAAAGATTAAGAAATTAGCCTTCCTTTGCAGTGTTAAGCCCTCCTTCCCTTTGACAAGGTAAGAAACATTCCAGCAAACAAAAGCCACACAACGGGCACACAACAAAACATTTTCCCTCCTTGCAAACCAGCCAAAGAGAGCCCAACAGCTTTTCAAACTTTCACCACACTGGAGACTGGAACTGTTTAATCTCCACACATGCTTGAAAAGATTCCGCCACTGAGCTATGGCAAACGGACATGTTGCGTGTCAAGCCAGGGCCAAAAATGACATCAATCCTTCCCAGTTGTGTTTGTTCTGCCCCAGCTATGGACCCCAAAGAACACAGCACATGCAAAGTTTGTGCAAAACTTAATTTACTAAAATAACTCAGTCTTTTTCAAAACAAAGGCTATTAATAAACTTTCTTAACAGCCTACAAGAAACCAAAGATAAAGTAATCACAATCTTACTAAAGTTGGCAGAAAGCCCAGAAGCAATTTGCAGAGAATCCAGACATGAAGTAGAGTGAACTAAAGTTGTTCCCTACAAATTGCTTCAGTCGGCGTTCTTCCTTAAATAGGCTAAGGGAGTGGCCAATTAGTCCCAAGCCTTACTCTCGAGGAGACCTCCTCCTGAGGAGCCACTCCTGCCTTTTGACAGCTCTGTGCACCCGTGCATCGAGAAGAGGCTCCTCCTCTTCTTCCTCTTCACTTAAAGGAGCTTCTGGAGGTTCTGAAGGCCCTGGCTGAATCCCTGCCTCTGGCACCACATCCTCTCCAGCCTCCTCATTGTCCGACTCGAGTGCCAGCTGCACAGGCTGCTGGCGCAACACTACACCAGCCTCCTCACTGTCAGAGTCAGCTACAATCTGCACAGGCTGCTGACGGGCCACAACAGTGTTGTCACGGTTTCCCTTCCCAAATAAGCAACCAAGTTGGAAGATCATTTAAAAGCAGTTTATTAGGGTACCCTGAGAAAGTGGGATCTCTCTATGAAAAAGGAGAAAGCGTCGAGCCCCATCTTACATTCCTTTTTTTATAGTTGACAAAGAAAAATGAAAGAGGAAAATTGGTTGGACAAGATAAGAGTAACCCCTCCTTATACAGTAAATTAACCAGAAAGCTTGTTTGAAGTTAGAGATAATCAGATGTCAGTCAGTGCTGAAATCCAATTTTTAAAACTACCGGTTCTGTGGGCGTGGCTTGGTTTGGTGGGTGTGGCTTGATTTGGTGGGTGTGGCTTGATTTGGTGGGCGTGGCTTGATTTGGTGGGCGTGGCTCGGTTTGGTGGGCGTAGCTCGGTTTGGTGGGCATGGCTTTGTGGGCGGGCGCATGAATGGAAGGCACATGCATGGCGAATAGGTGGTAAGAACGTGTGAAACCGACTGCTAGGTCAGATCTGGCCTAAGAGCTGCTAGCTGTTGAGCTCCACTTTCTCACAGGATCCAAAACACAAGGTGTCTCCTAGGAGAACATCTAGAACAGGCACCATGAAAGATATCGCAATGGAATCAAAAGTTATCTGCATATTTATCAGCTGATGAAGTAAATTTCAACCAGGGAAATGAAAGAGGGGAGTCTCTTGTACCGTTAACAGCTGCTTTCTTCCTACATGCTACAATGAAAGGCATAAGAGCCCCTCTGTCAACTCGCAAAGCATCCCTGGCCTGCTCTCGAGTTGCCATAGGCAAGGGGGATGAGAAATCGGCGAAGCAGCACGGCAGCCAAAAACAAAAGCACATTCCAGACATATCTCTCTCAAGGCTGTCTCCCAGGGTTACCCACAGCGGCTGGAGGGGAGTGATTTCTACAACCCGTGAAATTGCTCCATTGGTGAATGTGACTGATGACACACCCTGGGGGGAGAGGGGAAACAAGGGTCGTGCCTGGGCTGTAAATTACTTGGAGTCAGAGTTGGCTTCACTTGGACATGAAGCTCCTAATAAATAACTGGATTTCTTTTGAAGCTTGGCTCGAGGCTCATGATTTAATTAGGGCATCGGTTGGAACCCTGACACCCATCCTATTTCGAAACTGCCCATTCTCACTGGTAAACTTGTTTACGGATTTGAGGGAAGCCATCAAATTTGGCCTTTCCTCAGGAAATCTACCAGAGAAGAAATGACTACTTATATAGACTGGGAGTCTGAAATTTCTATATCCCAGAATGCAACCCTTTGTAAGTTTAAAACCTGAGCCCTGCTGGCATTTAATCATTATCCTAGTAGGTGTAAAAAAAAAAATCTCTCATAAGCGGTCAACATTAAATACTATTAATATATAAGCGATCTCATTTCCCGCAGTACTGTCTGCTGAAATCAAACAGAGAAGCGGAATACCAAATATTGACACTGAATATCGTATGGTCCTTGACATTATATATCATACAATATGCAGAGACAGTCTATCTGGGAAGGATCTGCAGAGATAGAGAATAGACAGATAATATTCAGAACAGAAGCTGCCTGGGAGAGGGCCAGAAAGCAAACACTCATTCCTTGTCAAGTTAATGGGAGAACGGGGGAAAATATTGTATTTTATTTATTTACTTGGGGACACAGAGGAAGAATTAAACCATTTTAAGCCATTACTCATTTTCAAAAGAATTAGGTAACATATTTAGAGTTTTACAGCAGGGGTACTTAGCTTGAGGCTCAAGAGTTAAATAGGCTTTGGAGGTCTTTTGTTCAGTTCCAAAAGATCTTTTCAAAAATTGCAACCGAGTTACAATTTTTAATGGACGCGGAGGCTCAGTGGCTAAGACGCTGAGCTTGTCGATCGAAAGGTCAGCAGTTCAGCGGTTCAAATCCCTACTTGCCGCGTAACAGGGTGAGCTCCCTTTACTTATCCCAGCTTCTGCCAACCTAGCAGTTCGAAAGCATGTAAAAAAAAATGCAAGTAGAAAAATAGGGACCACCTTTGGTGGGAATGTAACAGCGTTCTGTGCGCCTTTGGCGTTGAGTCATGCCAGCCACATGACCATGGAGACGTCTTCGGACAGCACTGGCTCTTTGGCTTTGAAACAGAGATGAGCACTGCCCCCTAGAGTCGGGAACGACTAGCACATATGTGCGAGGGGAACCTTTACCTTTAAAATAGAAATAGAAATAGAAATAGAAATGAAAAGGATAGGGTAGGGTAGGGTAGGGTAGGGTAGGGTAGGGTAGGGTAAGGTAGAATAGAATAG
>WNWU01000071.1:505692-517499 GCA_012654045.1 Ptyas mucosa
TCTATTCTATTCTATTCTATTCTATTCTATTCTATTCTATTCTATTCATTTGTTTTTTTCTACTCAGATGTAGGCTGACAAATATATTCATACAACATGTTTAGCCTGGTCAGGGAAAGCCCAACTGATGGCATTCATTCATACCACATGCTTTCTTGGGTCAGGGTTAGCTTTTCATGGCTCAATGCATTGTGGGGAACCCAGTTAAGTTATGGCTTCACATATCTTGGATGTCCTGCAAGTGGTTAATTTCATGACTGGGCACAATCTGTTATACGAACGTAGCCAAAAAGACACTGTTAAATTTGCAAATCTGAATGGCAAATGAGAGAAGGAAGCCAGAGCTCAGACATTCGTCGGACAGATGGGCAAGTCCTTGTATGAAAACTCATGGCATCGTATCAATGGAACAGCTAGAAAAAGCAGCGGGTTTTTTTTCTGGGAAAGGACAGAAGAGAAGAGGTTAAGAGTTCGTCAGAGGAGGAGAGAAAATAGCTGAACTATGATTTGGGGCAAAGCTGAAATGTGGGTCATGGAAACTGGAATGATACAGTCTGAAAAATGGGACGCTTCAAGATAGAACAGGGGAAGAATGGAACGTAATCTAGAATAGAATAGAACAGAATTCTTTATTGGCCAGGTGTGATTGGACACACAAGGAATTTGTCTTTGGTGCATAGGCTCTCAGCGTACATAAAGAAAAAATAAAATACATTTGTCAAGAATCACAAGGTACAACAACTTAGTGATAGTCATAGGATACTAAATAAGCAAACAAAATCATACTAGGAAACTAAATAAAACAATATAAATCGTAGAGATACAAGCAATAAGGTTATAGTCATAAGTGGGAGGAGATGGGTGATAGGAACGATGAGAAGATTAATAGTAATGCAGACTTAATGAATGGTTTGACAGTGTTGTGGGAATTAGTTGTTTAGCAAAGTGATGGCATTCGGGAAAAACTGTCCTTGTGTCTAGTTGTTTGGGTGTGCAGTGCCCTATAGCATAATTTTGAGGGTAGAAGTTGAAACAATTTATGTCCAGGATGTGAGGGGTCTGTAGCAGGGGTGAAATTCAGCAGGTTCTGGAGAACCGGTAGCGGAAATTTTATGTAGTTCGGAGAACTGGTAGCGGAAATTTTGAGTAGTTCAGAGAACCGGCAAATGCCACCTCTGGCTGGCCCCAGAGTGGGGAGGGAATGGAGATTTTGCAGTATCCTTCCCCTGCCACGCTCACCAAGCCACACCACGCCCACCAAGCCACACCCACAGAACCAATAGTAAAAAAAATTGAATTTCACCACTGGAATTCTGTAGATATTTTCACAGCCCTCGAGAGAAGAGCGCTAGAAACTTGGAGAAACCTTTCCTTAAATAGGCAGCGATCCAGAAACCTTAACTGCTTGGAATTGGGCCACACCGCTCCTGCAGTAGAAGTCGAAGTAAATTCACATCCAAAAGGAACAAAGCTCTGAAGGAGGTTTAGAGTTGTTGTTGGGGGTTTTTTTGTGTTGGGTTTTTTTTTTGACCTGTTTAAATCTTTGAAAGCGCCTCAGGTGCAGAGCTGCAGAAGGAGAGCCAGATGCAAAGAGGAGGGAGCCTCTGGATGAGAAAAATCAGGACTGTATCTTGGACTTTTACATTTTATTGTACTCTTTTTAGCTTTTAATATTTTATTTGTACAACTTGAAGGAAGAGGGGTGGTTTTAAAATTTGAGGAAAATAATAATAATAATATTTTTTAAAAAACCTCTCCAAGGCTAAAGGCAGACAGGATAATTTGCAGAATTTGCATCTGCCAGGAGGTCACCAAAGCGAGGAGAAGGCAGGTAATCTTGGAGGCCATGCGCGTTTCTTCCCTGAAGCTCACCTCCAGGTTGGATGTCAACCGAAGCTGGCCAAGAAAGAAGATCTGTTGCCCCACCTGATTCTGCAATCAATCCCTCCCTGCACCAAAATCTGGAGCAAAAAATGCTATGGCTTCTGATCCCATTTAGACTTAGAAAGAAGGTTCTGGAAGGAAAGCAGGCATGGAAGAATTCAAGCCCATCTCTCTCTGTTCCTAGCTCTCCCTCTCCCTCCCTCCCAACCTCTCTCTCCCCCCTTTTCCCCCTCTCTCCCTCCCTCCTGCCTCTCCCTCTCTCCTTCTCTCTCCTCCCTCTCAACCTCTTCCTCTCTCTCTCCCTCTCTCTCTTTCCCTCCCTCTCCCCTTATCTCCCTCCCTCTCCCTCTCCGTCCTCCTCCCTCCCAACCTCTCTCTCCCCTTTCTCTTTCCCTCTCTCTCCTTCCCCCCTCCTCCCTCTCCCTGCCTCTCCCTCTCTCCTTCTCTCTCCTCCCTCTCAACCTCTTCCTCCCTCGCTCTCCCTCCCTCTTTCTTTCTCCCTCTTCCTCTCTCCATCCCTAACCCTAACCCCTCCCTTCCTCTCTCCCCCTGCCTCTCCCTCTCTCTCCCCTCTCAACCTCTCCCTCTCTCCTCCCTCTCAACCTCTTCCTCTCTCTCCCTCTCTCCTCCTCCCTCCCAATCTCTCTCCCCTTTTCTCTTTCCCTCTCTCCTTCCCTCTCCGCCTCTCTCTTTCTCCATCCCTCTCGCCCCTCCCTCCCTCCCTCTCCCTTTCTCTCCCTCCTCTCAACCTCTTCCTCTCTCTGCCCCTCCCTCTCTCCCTCTCCCTCCCTCTCTCCAAGAAGTGGTTTGCATTCAGCCAGACTGGCTTTGTAGCGATCGCACGTCTGGCAGTGACAGTTCAAAACTGTGTTTTTCATTCGACTTGGCATGCCCTCCGTTTCCGTTGCCCCATTCTAGCATGTGGCAAACAAACACACCATCCAGAGGTGCTGTTTTCTCTTTGCATTGATTTCTCTCCCTCGGTGTCCATGTTTCCTGGTCTGAAACAGCCCCTCCCCACAGCCTGGATCAATTCCCTTGGGGTGGAAATGCCACATGCTCGGCTAGATGGACAGACCACCAGGAGAGGAAAGATAGCAAGGGAATATATTCTTGTACAGATACCCTTTTGCTATCTTGCAAGTTAGGACAAGAACACAGCCACAGCATCTGTGATCTTTCTGTCTACATTTTCTTCTCTGCGGAAACCCCCCCCCCCAAAACCTTCCTCTCCCTTCTCCAGTGAATAATTAAAAATGCACAATAAGCCATTTAGCATGATGCAAGCCTCTCACCTTGACAGAAAAAAAAAAAGCTCAGAAAAAGGAACCAGAGAACCGGCTGCAGAGAAACATCAGCAAAAATGTACAGATACGGAGCTTCTTAAACCTCTTCAAGGTGTAGATCAAAAATCAGGCAAAGAAAAGACGTTACACAGATGAACAGAGTTGGAAGGGACTTTGTAGGTCACTTAGTCCAACCCCCCACCCAAGCAGGAGATCGTACACCATTTCTGACAAATGACAGTCCAGTCTCTTCTTGAAAGCCTCCAAGGATGAAGCTCCCACAACGTCTGAAGGCAACTTCGGTTCCATCGGCTGATTGCTCTCACTGGCAGAAAATTTCTCCTTATTTCTAGGTTGAATCTCTCCTTGTTTGGTTTCCATCCTTGTCTGGCCTTCAGGTGCTTTGGAAAATAGCCTGACCGCCTCCTCTCTGTGGGAGCCCCCCAAATATTGGAAGTCTGCTATCCTGTCTCCCCTGGTCCTTCTCTTCACTAGACTAACAATACCAAGTACTTGCATTCGTTCGTCGTATGTTTTAGTCTCCAGTCCCCTCATCATCCTGGTTGCTCTTCTCTGCACTCTTTCCAGAGTCTCAACATCTTTTTTATAGTGTGGTGACCAAAACTGGATGCAGGACTCTAGGTGTCCTTACTAAGGCTTTATAGAGTGGTATTAGTTCCTGCCTTGATCTTGATTGTATCCCTCTGTTAATGCAACTTCCTTAAGTCCATCTCAGCTCCTAATGTCTACATTCGCCTGTCCTTTCTCTTGGCCACTGAGTAGAAGTATCTGGTAATTGCTTTCTCGGCAGCTGGTTTTTCACCTTCCCAGGCCAGGCTGAATCTCCAGGTAGTCTCCCATCCTCGAACTAACCAAATCAAAATCCCTTTTTAAGGTATCACAGAAGACAGGAAGCTCCTCCATCCACGGAACTCTAAGGAAGCGGAGGTGATTCAGCACAATCAAATTTGCAAGGTTCTGTTAATTTAGCCGGTCTCAACTAATTTGAGCTTCCTGTGAAGTTGATGCCTTGGTTTTCCCTCCATCCCCAGCCAACATTTGATGGCAGGATTGGTTGCAGACACACCTGTGCTCTAGAACAGTGGTCACCAACTGGTGGTTGGTGGACCACTCATGGTCCGCGAGAAAATTTTGGTGGTTCACAGAAAAATTATTTGTATAGGGGTCCTCAAACTATAGCCCCTGGGCTGGATACCTGCAATGAATGGTTGTGTTGCTGCAGAGAGTCTCCCCCTTTGGGGTCTTCTTGTGTGGGTCGGAGGGAGGCAGAAATTCGAACTTGGGGCTTCGGGTGAAGGCTGGATGGATGGAAGTGCCCCTGGTGACGAAGAGCCGGAAGGCTTCGTTCCAGTGGGACAGCATCATGGCCGCTGAGCTCCCAGATGCCAGTACCTGGCCTTGCACTCCTTCAGGTCTTCCCTCTGCTTGGAAAGCCTATGCTCCTAGTCCTCAGTGAGGTGCTTCTTCTGAGCCTCCTTCTCGGTCAGATCCAATCTCAACTGAGCTGTTTTGCCAACTCTTTCTCATGGTGGCTGCTTAACTCCAACAACTGCTTCCTGTTGGGGCACTAAGGAGCCTGGGCGAGCAGGCGAGGAGGGGCTGGGTGGGGAGGGGCGAGTAGAGGCCGGCGAGGCACCCCTCAACGTGAGTGACATCGCATTGACCATGCCCACCTAGCCACACCCACCCAGCCGGTCATTAGTCAGATCATATTAGTGGTCTGCGGGATTTAAAATTATGAATTTAGTGGTCCCTGAGGTCTGAAAGGTTGGTGACCCCTGCTGTAGAGGTAACAGTAACAGAGTTGGAAGGGACCTTGGAGGTCATGTAGTCCAACCCCCTGCTCACTCAGGAGACCTGTACTAGGGATTCAAACCGCCAAAGAGAACCACTATCCAAAAACTGTGGTTAAAGGATGCAAGCAAGCCGCAGGAACTGAGTGCTGGATAAATTTCTATCAAACTCCCTTCAGTCAGAATTGCAGTCCTATTTTCCATAAAACAACTCCGCTCCAAACTGGGAGACAAGGTGTGGATGAAAAATCAACTATTTAAATCCAGCCTTCCTTGATGGCTGATTTGAGCAGCTGATTTAAATCACGGTGATTTAAATCCATCTTTGCCTCTGGCGTAGCTGCAAAGATGATGGGAAGGGGAGCTGGGAGAGAAGGAGGAAATATATATATATATATTGCAAACTTTTGCTTGGTGTAGTTTTTGCAACCACAGCCCTGGCCATCAATTACTGTGCAAAGCCTTGTCAGGAGACTGCAGAAGGGCAGTGGCTATGCTTTAAAGACCAAACCAGAGAGAAATAAGAACGTTTGCCAATTGCAGATCATTCTCTTCACAGAGATGGACCAAAATGTTGGCAACTTTTGGAGAATAGAATGGAATGGAATGGAATGGAATGGAATGGAATGGAATGGAATGGAATGGAATGGAGTGGAGTGGAGTGGAGTGGAGTGGAGTGGAGTGGAGTGGAGTGGAGTGGAGTGGAATGGAATGGAATGGAATGGAATGGAATGGAATGGAATGGAATGGAATGGAATGGAATAGAATAGAATAGAATAGAATAGAATAGAATAGAATAGAATAGAATAGAATAGAATAGAATAGAATAGAATAGAATAGAATAGAATAGCAGAGTTGGAAGGGACCTTGGAGGTCTTCTAGTCCAGCCCCCTGCTTAGGCAGGAAACCCTACCCCACTTCAGACAAATGGTTATCCAATCTCTTCTTAAAAACCTCCAGTGTTGGAGAATTCACAACTTCTGGAGGCAAGCTGTTCCACTGATTAATTGTTCCAACTGTCAGGAAATTTTTTCTTAGTTCTAGGTTGCTTTTCTCCTTGATTAGTTTCCACCCATTGCTTCTTGTCCTGCCTTCAGGTGCTTTGGAGAATAGCTTGACTCCCTCTTCTTTGGGGCAGCCCCTGAGATATTGGAAGACTGCTATCATGTCTCCCCTAGTCCTTCTTTTCATCAGACTAGATATACCCAGTTCCTGCAACCGTTCTTCGTATGTTTTAGCCTCCAGTCCCCTAATCCTCTTCGTTGCTCTTCTCTGCACTCTTTCTAGAGTCTCAACATTGTTTTATATCATGGCGACCAAAACTGGATGCAGTATTCCAGGTGTGGCCTTATCAAGGCCTTATAAAGCGGTATTAACACTTCACGTGATTTTGATTCTATCCCTCTGTTTATGCAGCCCAGAACTGTGTCGGCTTTTTTGGCAGCTGCTGCACACGGCTGGCTCATATCTAAATGGTTGTCCGCTAGGACTCCAAGATCCCTCTCACAGTTACTACTATTGAGCAAGGTACCACCTATACCGTCCCTGTGCATTTTGCTTTTCTTGCCTAAAAAGACTTCAGGAGATTTTTGCCTCTCAAAATCATAACCAAGGGGACAGTGAAAGTCACAAATGTTTTATTTATCTCCTCAATATTTCAATATTTGTCAGTCCCTTTGACTTGTTGGGGGAAAAAAAAACACCTTCAAAGATTAAATCAGTAAATCAAATCTTCTTGTAAGAGAGGTCCTCTATTTTGGCAGACGTGAAAAAGAGTTGTTGCATTGGTTAACTGTGACTGATGTCTTGTCTTAATGTGTGTGTGTTTTCCCCCCACCTTAAAACGAAGGAGATCGACTGCATAAACAGAATAAAACGGGAGTGTCAATCTGTTAGGGTCCATCAGAAATTTCTTGGGTAAAATTTAATCAGAGGTTGTGTTTACTTATCCGTCTCAACTTCTGATAACCAAACTATTTTCCAGTTTTGTGACTGGGGAACAGGAATGTCCTTCTTCGGCCCCTCTTATGCGAGTGGGAATTTTTAAAAATATCTTCTTTACTGAGTGCTTCCCCAGGAGATGGAAGATGAGAAATTATATGCAGTGAAAAAAAAAAAAAAAGGAAAGAGGCACATCAATTTTCACATACCCCATTGGTGGGATGGTGTTTCTTTTTCCTTCACTTGTTGAATTATTTTGGGAATTAGGCTTGGAAAAGGTAACAGCCTTCTGTCGGACAAAGGGGGCATGGAGAACCGGGGCAGGATATTGCAAGGGCTAATGCGACGATGAAGGTTATTGTATGACACGTTTGATGATTCCCTTTTCTGGAAATTAGGACTAGATGCTTGCATTTAATTCTGTGTCTGCATGTGTGTGTCCTTGCAAAACAGGAAGACCTACAGAAGAGGAGATTTGTAGCTCAGGATTGAACTGTGGAGTCTTTGGTGTTCCCTGAGCTTGTTTGTTTTCTTGTAGACAATTTCATGACCCCACTAGGTAGCCTCGAATCCTAATCATGACCCTGTTTTCCCCCTCCCCCCAGGGTGTGTCATCAATCACATTCGCCAATGGAGCGATTTCGTGGGTTGTAGAGATCACTCCCCTCTGGTTGCTGTAGGTAAGCCTGGGAGACAGCCTTGAGAAAGATATATCTGAAATGTGCTCCTGTCTTGGGCTGCCATGTTGCTTCGTCAGTTTCCCTTCCTCCTTGCCTATGGCAACTTGAGAGCAGGTCAGGGATGCTTTGCGAGTTGACAGGAGCAGGATTTGCAGAGATGACAATGATGATGATAATAATATCATGGAGGAGGAGGAAGAAGAGGAGGAAGAGGAAGAGGAGGAGGAGGAGGAGGAGGAGGAGTACTGTGAGGTCCTTGGATCTTTCTGAGCTTGGTTGTTTTCTTGCATATGCTTAATTGCCCAACTAGGTCACAAAATCCAATCAACACTGATGAAACTACTAAAGGTATCTTCCTGAAGGCTTCAGCCAAGGAAATCCTCTGCAAAGGCTGGAGGAAACAGAGAAGTTTTTTCTCTAACAATGATTGCTAAGGTTTTGTGGGAAACTACTTGTAAGTGTTCAAGGCACATCTGTCTGATGCACAGGAGAAAACAGTGTTTCTTGATCTTCGCAGCTTTACAATGTGTGGACTAAAGAAGGAGAGAAGCAACTTAGAACTAAGGAGGAATTTCCTGACAGTGGGAACAATTCATCAGTGGAACAACTTGCCTGCAGGAGTTGTAAATGCTCCAACACTGGAAGTTTTTAAGGGGAGATTGGACAAACATTTGTCTGAAGTGCTTTCCTGCCTGAGCAGGGGGTTGGATTAGAAGACCTCCAATGTCCCTTCCAACTCTGTTATTCTGTTAAAAATTTACACTGGGTTTTGAGTCAGTGAACCATCGTTTTCTTCTTAAATTTAAAGACGTTTTAAGGGTTGCTGTGTTCTCTGAAAGTTATTATCATTCTAGTCGTTGCCGCATCCTGCGCTTTTCTTTGACTGACCGCGATAGGGAGTCACATATTGATTTATAAATAACCACAGTTAAAAGCCATTTCTGCATTTCGACCAAACTCAATCCTCTAGGCCAGAGGTCTGCAACCTTAAACACTCAAAGAGCCATTTGGATCCATTTCCCACAGGGAAAAAAAAAACACCGGGAGCCACAAAACCTCGGTGGGCGTGGCCAACTCCACGTCACTCACTTCCAACCAATCACATGACCGCCCCCCCCCCAGCCACACCTACCCAGCTGGTCATCAGGACAGAGAACCAATGGTTAAAAAACACCAGGAACCACAAAATCCTTTTGACATATCTCTCTCTTCCCTCCCTCCCTCTCTTCCCCCTCTCTCTGTATCTTTCTATGTCTCTCTCCCTCTCTCTGTATCTCTCTGTCTCTGCCCTGGCTGCTTCTCCATCCCCTACCGTCACCCTTACCTTCTCAGGCCAGGCGAGGAATGACTGGGAGGGGAGGGAGAGGGGCAGGGCCAGCCAGTGGCGGGATCACCTGACAGGGAGCCACAGCAGAGGGCCCAAAGAGCCGCATGTGGCTCCAGAGCCGCAGGTTGCTGACCCCAGCTCTCGACAGAAACACACACCAGCTCGTGAGGGAGGGCAACGCCTTTTCCAATCTTGAATTCATACGTTTTCCTTTTTCCCCAGATGCCGATCGGCTTTCTTTCCTTGCTGAATGTGTATTGCTTTGATTTTTCCGAATTTTCGGCTATTGAAAACAACGCCCTTCACTATATGCCGCTGGTCTTGGAAGCCAGGAAGGGAGAACTCCCCTACCACCAGAAGGGTCTGCTTGGTGTAAATTATGTTTACGGTGTTCCGTTTGCGCAAATAAGATTTGCCCTTCTGACTCTCAGAAACGTTTCTTTCCCCCTGGCCTTGATCGTGGCGAGCAAACGTTCTTGAAATTGCAAAGAACGTCGCTCGAAAATTGCAAAGGGTCACAACATCCATGGCTTCCCTAAAAGGAAAAAGACACCCCAATAATTTTCTCCCTTGGAGTCCCTTTTTTTCGGTAGGAATGCTTGCAGCAGATTAAGCCTCGAGTTGATTAAATAAAGCAGTGTCTAACAAGGGTAATCCAGAGATAATTTCAGTCATTTAAACACGGTTTCATCACCACCAAGTAGGGGTTTCTTTTTCTTTTTTCTTTCCTTCTATTTAACTGTCTTAATTCTTTCACTGCTTTCTGCTTTGCAAATTGGCTCAGATAAAGGAATTGACATTCAGCCCTCATTTCGGTATAAAGTTCATTTTAGCTTTGTTAAAAAAAAAAACCACACACACACAACCAAACCCCACAGCTCTGGACTGAAGGAAAGAAAACCCATGTGGAATGCGGTAGAAAAAAAAACTTTTTTGGTGTTTTGTTCCTAGGCTTCTTCCTTCTTTTTCTTTTTGAATGTACCTGGGAATAGAGCTCCAGCCCTTCCCTCCTAGTAGAAACGCCGTGATCTGCTCTTAATCTCCCTCCAGATCAGTGGTGGAATTCAAAATTTTTACTACCGGTTCGGTGGAAAGGAAGGAAAACAGTGTGGAAGGAAGGAAGGAAGAACAGGAAAGAAAGAAAGAAAGAAAGAAAGAAAGAAAGAAAGAAAGAAGGAAGGAAGGAAGGAAGGAAGGAAGGAAGGAAGGAAGGAAGGAAGGAAGGAAAAAACAGTGAGGAAGGAAGAACAAGAAGGAAGAAAGGAAAAATAGCAAGGGAGGGAAGAAAGGAAGGAAAACGGTGAGGGAGGAAGAAAAGAAAGAAAGAAGGAAGGAAGGAAGGAAGGAGGGAAGGAAAAATAGCAAGGAAGGGAAGAAAGGAAGGAAAACAGTGAGGAAAGAAGAACAGAAAGAAAGAAAGAAGGAAGGAAGGAAGGAAGGAAGGAAGGAAAACAGTGAGGAGGAAGGAAGAAAAGGAAGGAAGGAGGGAAGGAAAAATAGCAAGGGAGGGAAGAAAGGAAGGAAAACAGTGAGGAAGGAAGAACAGAAGGAAGGAAGGAAGGAAGAAAGGAGAAAGGAAGGAAGGAAGGAAGGAAGGAAGGAAGGAAGGCAGGCAGGCAGGCAGGCAGGCAGGCAGACATAATTTTGAAAAGCCCGAAGATCAATTCATCTTAAATTATGAACCAAATATCATTCCCAACAATGAACCCAGATTAACCATAAAACAGCTCAATTTTTTTCAGTGGGAATGGCAGAAATCATTGCTGATGGACTAATTAAGTCCATTATTCGGCTTTCTTAGAGTCATGACTAGAGAACGCTGCGATGCGGTTTGAGACTTTCCCTTTGAAAATACAAAAGGCAGCAATTATTCCTCAGCTGTCTATACATTTCTTTTTTTTTCTTTTTTTTTCATCCTAGCTGATCAGCATGAATACTTTTCAAACATTTATTTCATTGTTTTAATCCAATTAAGTTTTGCCTCTGTTCTTCCAAGAAGGGTTTTGCATCTTTAATTGCTTGACGGAAGGAAGCTATGTTCTCTCCAAAGTTAGAGCAGATAGGAAGCGATGGGGAAAATTCGGAGTGCTAATACTTCTCTTCATTCTGGAGGAGCGAAAACGCAGAAGGAAGAAAACTTCAGCAGCCATGGAATTAGCAACCAGAAAACAACCTCCAGAGGCTCCTTCAAGTGGAGAGAGCAAAGTGGAGGAGCATCTCCTCAATGCTCAAGCACGCAGGGCTGCCAGAAGGCAGGAGTGGCTACTCAGGAGGAGGAGGTGTCCTCGAGAGTAAGGTTTGAGGATAATTGGCCACTCCCTTAGCCTACTTAAGTCACACACAGTTAGTAATTTCTTGCTGGAAACAACGTGTAATTATTACAGAGCATTTTGGAGAGTGGGTGTCTTATCGTATCTTGTTTTCTGGGCTGGTTGCCAACCTTTGCCGGACTTTGTTTATTCTTGGTATGTTATAACTTTGATAAGGACTGTTGGTGTGTATCACAATTCTTGGGAATCCGGAGCTGGGGCAGAACATGCGCTTGCGCAGAAGGACACTTGGGTGGCAAATCACTACCGGATCGCCGAACCACAGGGAAAAATCACCACCGGATCGGGCAATCCGGTCCGATCCGGGAGCATTTCACCCCTGCCTTAAGCACAGCTCAACAATGGCGTCTCTCAACAGAAGCAAAATTCCCATACCATGAAATGGAGGGGAATGTGATATCTTGCACCTTCAAACCAAGCGTTTCAATTTTAGTCTTCGCCTTGCCAAAGAAGTCTCAATTGTGGACATAACTCGAGGACTACCTGTATTTGCCTACCCCGGGTCCTTGGCAAGGATTCTTTGGTGGACAAAAATGCCAAATCTG
>WNWU01000071.1:517509-531840 GCA_012654045.1 Ptyas mucosa
GGAAGGAAGGAAGGAAGGAAGGAAGGAAGGAAGGAAGGAAGGAAGGAAGGAAGGAAGGAAGGAAGGCAAGCAGAATAACAGAGTTGGCAGGGACCTTGGAGGTCTTCCAGTCCAACCCCTTGCTCAGGGAGGAAACCCTATACCATTTCAGACAAATGGTTGTCCAATCTCTTCTTTAAAACTTTCATGTTGGAGAATTCACAACTTCTGCAGGCAAGTTGTTCCGCTGATTAATTGTTCTAGCTGTCAGGAAATTCCTCATTAGTTCTAAGTTGCTTCTCTCCTTGATTAGTTTCCACCCATTGCTTCTTGTCCTGCCCTCAGGTGCTTTGGAGAATAATTGGACTCCCTCTTCTTTGTGACAATCCCTGAGATATTGGAAGACTGCTATCATGTCTCCCCTGGTCCTTCTTTTCATTAAACTAGACATACCCAGTTCCTGCAACCGTTCTTTGTATATTTTAGCCTCCAGTCCCCTAATCCTCTTTGTTGCTATTCTCTGCACTCTTTCTAGACTCTCAACAACTTTTTTACATCGTGGTGACCAAAACTGGACGCAGCACCACCTGAACATCATCGGCATTGACAAAATCACCACCGGTCAATTGCAAACGGCGGTTTTGCTGGGAACTGCAAAAGGCAGTTTTTTACTGGGAATCCTGCGACGAGGCCTTTAACACGATCAGGTATGCCAGGTTTCCTGGGAAGGACCGGATAGGTAGATAAAAGTGCCCAATCCAATCTGAACTTCGGGCTGACTCTGTGACTAGCCATAGCCACCCCGCGGAAATCCTAATCCTGATGTGGATTTAGCAGAAAGCATCCACTCACTTTTGATTTATCGTTTAGAAAGGAAAGACGTGCCTGCCGCGAGCAGGAATATTTTTGCAGGGTTATAATTGCTTCTCTCAGCAGCAGCGTGTTGGGATCTCTCTCTTTGAACTAGCACCATGGCCTTCCTAAAAAGGATGTTAGGAGGGATGCAGACAATTATGAAGAGGCGATCTTTAGATAGTCCCCACCATGACTTTGTGTAAGAGTACATTCTATGGAGAACCAGAAGGAAAGGATGAATACCTGTCATTTCCTGATTACAAAGGCGTAGGAATGTTCGAAGAATATTTGAATACTCAGGTCTCCTAAGTCAATAACCGTGGCAAGATCGTCTGTTCTTCTTACATTCTTTGCTTTCATGTCGGGTTGTTTGTTTGTGTAATTTTAAACGCTAAACAAATAATTCCCTCAACACTGTCAAACTAGTTACTAAGTCTGCACTACTATTAATCTTCTCGTCGTTCCCATCACCCATCTCCTGCCACTTATGACTGTATGACTGTAACCTTATTGCTTTACGATTTATATTGATATTGTTTCCTGATTGCTTATTTGTAACCTATGACTATCATTAAGTGTTGTACCTTGTGATTCTTGACAAACGTATCTTATGTACACTGAGAGGATATGCACCAAGACAAATTCCTTGTGTGTCCAATCACACTTGGCCAATAAAAATTCTATTTCTATTTCTATTTCTATTATTTCTTATTATTTCTATTTCTATTCCATCCTATCCTATCCTACTTCTATTATTATTACTCTACTCTACTCTACTCTACTCTACTCTACTCTACTCTACTCTACTCTACTCTACTCTACTCTACTCTACTCTTTATTCTCTTCTCTTCTCTCCTCTCCTCTCCTCTCCTCTCCTCTCTTCTATTCTAAATGTCTTTCTTTTTTTTACTGATTGGGACTCAATTGTCAGCACCCCACCCGCCAAACCAAGAAATTCATGCCGAGTTTCTTCTAATCAAGTTCCTTTATTGTTTCTCACCTGCAGACGGAATCTTGACAAACTAAAGCGACTCCAGGAGGGCGAAAATTGTCTCCCCAGGTTCCCGAGGCCCTCTGGAGGCCAGAAATGGGTCTGTTTCCAGATTTCCTGAACTTCTGGTAGGCCTGGTCTTTGCCCTCCCTGAGCCTGTGCACACTTCCTGCACTTACCTGCATCCAAAACGGGCCGCATGGGGATTCCTGGAAGGGGCAGGGTGGGGTGGGTGGGGTCAGCCAAGAGTGGGATTTGGGGGTTTTCTGAACTGCACAGAGTCTTAGCTACAGGTTCTCCCGAACCCCTGCAAACCCCTAGCAGCCTGTTGTGACCCAGGCCCAAGTGGGTATTATCAGACGCGATCAGTTCGAAACAAACAGACTTTATTAGAACAGCTGAGAATTAACTCATTCTCAGCCTAGTCCAAACTAATTCAAAACAAATTCTTCATAACACAAATTCTTCAGCCTTATCATCAACCTTGGTGTAATTAGGTAACCTGCCAAAGGCTTTTCTTGGCAAAAGTTCAGAAGCAGAAGACGCCGACAAGAAATAAATGCAGCAAGACAAGAAACAAATCTATCAACGTTGTTTTCCGACAAAGGGCTGAAGAGCCGTAGCTGGTCTTTTAAGCCTTATGGGAGGGGCCAATCATCTCTTAGCCTTACTCCTCAGTCGTCCTTTTTGCTTTAGCTGCTCTTGCCTTCTGGCAGCTCTTCTCATGCGTGCACTAGGAACAGGCTCTTCCTGTTCCTCTGCCTCTCTGCTGTCAGCCTCTGGAGGCTCTGGAGTCCACGCATCACTCCCCGATGGCCCTGGCCCCATCTCTGCCTCCGACGCAGAGCCCTCATCCGGGCCTTCCCCAGCCTCCAGGACTGGCCCATGTTCTTCCTCATCCTCCTCACTGTCCGACTCCGCTGCCAGCTCCGCAGGCTGCTGGTGGACCTCAACACGGCCCACCCCTGACTCTGAGAACTTCTAGGGAGGAGCCATCTTAACTCTCTTTCTCCCAACCAAATGATCTAAACTTTGCTGTCTCTTGGTCCTCGGGAATGCAGCCCCTGCCTCTTGGGAATCCAGACTACATTCCACCACACCAATGAAGTCTTTAATGTTAGGCACCGTCATCTTTTTTCAAATCCTCCTTCCAAAGTTGGGGGACAGGGGCAGAGGGCTCTAGGAGGGGGGGGACATAATTTCTCTGAGTGTCTCCAGGACTGAATTCTCCTTTAGTGGGAATAGTAATAAAGAACTACTAAAATAGACCTGATTTCTTTACATAAATGACAGCAGAAACCACAAAGGCTACAAATCCTGGAGAGAAAGCTATTCAACGAAAACAAGGCCCTTCTGGATTACCTCATCCCAGAATAAAGAATGCTCGATTCTCCTCATGAAAATTTCTCTTTCCCCGTGCGGTTTATTCATTATATCTTCCCCTTTTATTTTAATCAGACACTCGGATAACCTTTTGCCGCTTGCAAACGTGCAGAAAAATTGCCCAGCATTCAGATGCATCCTGCTACTTTGGCCTGCTGAATTCCAGAAAAGGACAAAGAGCTTGCATTTACCAGGCAAGATTACAAGAAAAACAAAATAAAATAAAACTAGCTAAATGAAATCGCCTCTACTGTCTCTTCCCCCCGCCCCCCCAACAACTTTCCCATGAATATCAGTCTGGTTTGATGTATATCTTTAAGGCAAAGCGAGGCTTTGCTACAAAGCAGTTAAAAAAAACAATGTGAACCAATGCGTGAATATTCAAATCCCTATTAATTGATGCCTGTAACCCAAAGAATAAACAAATGAGGGTTGTTTGTTTACTTCCCCCTTTGCTTTTTAAAATAAATGCGGATTTGAAGCCAGTCTCTAATTAATTGCGACACCACTCATCCATTATTGCTGATAATCAACGCACATCTAACCGAACCAATCCCATATTCTCAGGACAATCCTGTCGATGAAAAAAAAATATCCCTTAAATTCTCATTAATTTCATTCGAGAGCAATAGATTTTTATATACGGCACGCAGCGCAAGTCCAGAAGGGTGATTTTTTTTTTCATAATGAGAAGTACCACACTGCGTTTTTGGAGGCCGGCTGGATGGGCAAGCTCCTCTTTAGCGTGGTTCCAATTATCGTCATTTTGATCCAAATCTCTTCCAATTATTGCCATTTTGATCCGCACCGTTGCTTTTCCAGGGACTAAAATAGCCAGGATAAAAAACGTAGGATTCACACAGTAGGGTGGCTTATTTGCGTTACTTACCAATCCTCAGCGAATGGGGGCTAGCAGCTATCTTCATTAACCATACCAACAAGAGCACCAAAGGTCCCAAAATCCAGGACATCTTCTATAAATCCTCATGGATCCCTGCAGTGATCTGGGCATGACATAACTCTGGAAAGAGAGAGAGAGAGAGAGAGAGAGAGAGAGAGAGAGAGAGAGAGAGAGAGAGAAAGAAAAACCAAAATGATGAAAGTGGCTTGATGCCAGGACAAAATTTCAGAGGTCAGCTTATGACACAAAGAGGGTGAATCAATCTTTGGATACTTCCAGATCTAAAGAGTTCAGTGTCTAAGCTCAGGTGATCAGGTCATTCCTTGTTGTGGGCCGTATACGGCCTGTGCAGCTAGTAGCTGATTCCAACAGCGAGGAGGCTGGTGTGGTGCTGCGCCAGCAGCCTGTGCAGCTGGCATGCGAGTCAGACAATGAGGAGGCTGGAGAAAAGTTGGTGCCAGAGGCGGGGATTCAGCCAGGGCCTTCAGAACCTCCAGAAGCTCCCAAAAGTGAAGAGGACGAAGAGGAGGAGCCTTTTCTCGATGCACGGGTGCGCAAGGCTGCCAAAAGGCAGGAGTGGCTCCTCAGGAGGAGGTCTCCTCGAGAGTAAGGCTTGGGGATAATTGGCCACTCCCTTAGCCTATTTAAGGAAGAACGCTGACTGAAGCAATTTGCAGGGAACAACTTCGTTTACTCTCCTTTGTGCCTTGATCTTAGTTCTTTGCAAATTGCTTCTGGGGTTTCTGCCAACCATAGTAAGATTAAGGTTATTTATTCTTCCGATTCTTGCAGGCTGTTAAGAAAGTTAATTAACAGCCTTTGTTTGAAGAAAAAACTGATTTTATTTTAGTAAACTAAGGTTTGCGCAGACTTTGTGTGTGCTGCGTTCTTTCGGGTCCGTAGCTGGGGCAATGCAACAGCCCTCTAGGTTGCATTTCTCAACCCCACCATGGGCCAAGAGGCTTCCATCTAATATTGATGGAAGCTTAAGTAAAGATGCAGAGGGATAAATAGAACATAAGAGAATGATGGAATTGGAAGGGACCTTGGAGGTCTTCTAATCCAACCCCCACTCAAGCAGGAAACCCTATACCCGTGATGGCGAACTTCTGGCATGTGTGCCCCAGGTGGCATGCAGAGACCTCTCTACGGGCACACCAGCCGTTGCCCCAGCCCACCTCCACCACACATGTGTGCGCGCCTCCCGCCGGCCAGCTGGTCTTCGGGTCTCTGCTGCGTATACACGGGGGGGGGGGGGGCTCATATACGGGTACACATGCAAATGCATGGGGGATGTATGTGCATGCGTGGGGCACATGCCCAGGGGTGCTCGCATTGCATTTTGGGGGTTTGGGCACGCACATGTGCATTCGCATGCTTGCATGTATGCTTTGGGCACTCGGCACCAAAAAGGTTAACCATCACTGCCCTATACCATTTCAGACAAAAACGGCTGTCCAATTTCTTCTTAAAAACTTCCAGTTTTGCAGCATTCACTACTACAGAGCCTGTAGTACAGTGGTTTAAAGCACCCTGTTATTAACATCTATTAACATCTGCTGCTTGCAATTACTGCAAGTTCGAATCCCACCAGGCTCAAGGTTGACTCAGCCTTCCATCCTTTCTAAGGTAGGTAAAATGAGGAGCCAGATTGTGGGGGCAATAAGCTGACTTTGTATAAATATACAAAAGTATGAAGGCTATTGCTTAACGCCTTGTAAGCCGCCCTGAGTCTCCGGAGAAGGGCGGCATATAAATCAAATTAAAAATAAATAAATAAATAAATAAATAAATTCTGCAGGCAAGTTGTTCCACTGATAAATTGTTCTAACTATCAGGCAATTTCTCCTTAGTTCTAGGTTGCTTCTCTCCTTGATTAGTTTCCACCCATTGCTTCTTGTCCTACCTTCAGGTGCTTTGGAGAATAGCTTGACTCCCTCTTCTTTGTGGCAGCCCCTGAGATATTGGAACACTGCTATCATGTCACTCTTAGTCCTTCTTTTCATCAGACTAGACATGTCCAGTTCATGCAAACATTGTTTATATGTTTTAGACTCCAGTCCCATAGAAGAGAGAGAGAAAGAGAGGGAGAGAGGGAGGGAGAAAGAGAGGGAGGGAGGGAGGGGGAAAGAGAGGGAGGGGGAGGGAGGGAGGGAGAGAGGGAGAGGGAGAGGGAGAGGGAGAGAGAGAGAGGGAGGGAGGGAGAGGGAGAGAGAGAGATGTTCCAATGTAATGATCTCCATGGCCCTTTCCACTTGTCTATTCCAAACAGTGCCACGGTTTAATCAGCTCATCTCTCTAATCAACCCACAGATGTTTTTGTGTGTAGTGTAACCCTTTTGAAGCCTGCCCCAATTCACCTCTCCCTACAGGACCAACTTTGAATCTTGACCTGCTGGGAGAAGATCAATCCGTTGCAATGCCCACAGAATCATTAGCATCCCCACCCACCCCCCTCCCGGTAAAGACCCAACACAAAGGAATAGTTCAAAGATCACCTGTTTTGATTGTTGCTGATCATCCACCTGCCCTTTGAAAACCTGAACTGCCACCCTTTGCCAAGGAGCAAAAACCCAGTCAAGTCAACCCACCACGTTTCCAAAGAATGAAAGGCAGGAGATGCCCACATTATCTTTCCCAGGGTATCAGGTATGTCAAGCTAATAAGAACAAGGGTTGCTGCTTATATAATTACTTAAGAGCTATTTTCTTCCATTTCTTTACAGCTGCTTGGCAAATAGAGTGAAAGAGAACGGATGAAAATCCAAGGAGGAGGAGGGAAAAACCCTTATATTCAAAACATGGCAGCAAATGATGAAGATCAGATATGTCCCAATAGAAGAGAAGAGATGTTCAGACCGGAACACGTCCCCTCCAGGAGCCAAGATCCAGATAAGCAGGGATTAACACCAGACAAACAATCAAACAAACAGAAAACAATACCTCCTGTTAAGTAACTACCAAGGGAAACTTCAACCAAAACTGCCAGGAAGCAAATTCCATATCTCCCACACACTGATTATGTTACTTAGTTGGATAATGATACATCTGCAGGTCAATGACCACCAAGGATTCCACACATCCTCTCCAACAGCCAAAATCCAGAGAAGCAGGGATTAACACCAGACAAATAATTAAGCAGAAAACAATATCCTCATCAAGGAACTTCCAAGGAGAAAACAACACCTCCAATAACACTGACAGGGCAAGTTGGCTCGATAAACATAGCGCAAACTACAGATTTACTTCTACTGACAATGTTTCCTAGTTGGGTAACAAAACATTTGCATGCAAATAACCAAGCTCAGAGAACGCAGAGGACTCCGTAATGAGTTATGTTTCTAGATTATCCTTCCTTTCCAAACCTGCCTGGCATGGTTCAGAAATTTATCATCTCTGCTCCCTTAACTCATAGAAAACGCCTAACGGGCTAATTCAAATATTCTACATTCTCTCCCTAATTAATTTCTGTCTTAAGGCATCCTTGTACGGGTTGGAGTTTTCAAAGGCTGGAAGTGACTATTACCTGTACTTTCCCAACTTCAGCCCCTCCGTTTCATGTAATAATTTGCACTAACCAAACAGGCTTTTCATCACCGGCGTTGGAAGACAAATGGATTGTGTGAAAAAAGTGCCTCCAGTTGCAATTCTTTCGGAGTTTTACAAATGGAGGAGAAATTCACAATGGTCAGAAAAGGCCGGATGGGAAACTGAATTAAGGCTGGAGAAGACTATGATTGATGGCTCGGAGGAGGAGGAGGACGATGACGGAATGCCTCTGCCTAGGAAAACGCAGGGAGCGAGCTGACAGTTGAAAAACCCGGGCTGTTCACTTTAGCTACAAAAGTTTCCAAAGAGCGTCACAGTCCTGAGGCGACAGTTGATAAATGAGGCAGAGGAAAGGAGGGGGAAACCTTCCCTACACCATCCTGCAAAGTGTCGGTAATTACAACAAAGCCACCAGGGTACCACCATTGGGCAATTGAACAGGAGAAGGTCCGTGGATGCAGCTCATGAGAGCAGGAGAAGGGAACCTCTCAGAGTAATATTTTCAGTAATTAGGAGATTACAGATTAACAGAGTTGGAAGGGACCTTGGAGGTCATCTAGTCCAACCCCCCACCCATGTAGGAGACCCTACACCATTTCTGAAAGATGGCAGTCCAGTCTATTCTTGAAAGCTTCCAGGGATGAAGCTTCCACAACGTCTGAAGGCAACTTCTGTTCCATCGGTTGATTGTTCTCACTGTCAGAAAGTTCCTCCTTATTTCCAGGTTGAATCTCTCCTTGTTCAGTTTTCATCCATTATTCCTTGTCTGGCCTTCGGGTGCTTTGGAAAACAGCTTGATTCCCTCCTCTCTGGAACAGCCCCTCAAATATTGGAAGATACTATCCTGTCTCCCCGGTCCTTCTCTTCTCTTCACTAGACTAGCCATGCCCAGTTCCTGCAACCGTTCATCGTATGTTTTAGTTTCCAGGCTTTTGATCATCTTAGATTCAGATTAACAGAGTTGGAAGGAACCTTGTAAGTCATCTAGTCCAACCCCCCACCCAAGCAGGAGACCCTACACCATTTCTGACCGATGATAGTCCAGTCTCTTCTTGAAAGCTTCCAGGGATGAAGCTCCCACAACATCTGAAGGCAACTTCTGTTCCACTGGTTGATTGCTCTCCCTGTCAGAAAATTCCTCCTTATTTCCAGGTTGAATCTCTCCTTGATCAGTTCTTAGCCATTGTTTCTTGTCTGGCCTTCAGGTGCTTTGGAAAATAGCTTGACCCCCTCCTCTCTGGGGCAGCCCCTCAAATATTAGAAGACTGCTATCCTGTCTCCCCTGGTCCTTCTCTTCTCTTCTCTTCACTAGACTAGCCATGCCCTGTTCCTGCAACCGTTCATCATATGTTTTAGTCTCCAGTCCCCTCATCATCCTGGTTGCTCTTCTCTGCACTCTTTCCAGAGTCTCAACATCTTTTTTATAGTGTGGTGACCAAAACTGGATGCAGGACTCTAGGTGTCCTTACTAAGGCTTTATAGAGTGGTATTAGTACCTCCCTTGATCTTGATTGTATCCCTCTGTTAATGCAACTTAGGACTGCATTGGCTTTTTTTGGCTGCCGCTTCTGTGATTAATGTATCTGGTTCTTTGAAGGAACATGGAATGTTTTTCATGTGGAATGCAGAACTTCTGATAAGGACCGGTTTAGGCCAGCTGAAGGCAAAGACTGTACAAAAAGGTGAACTTGAATCATTTGGAAAGTCATCTCAGGGCACTCCTCGACTTACAGACACAATAGAGCCCCAGATTTCTGTCGCTAAGTGAGACAGCGGTTAAGCGAGTTTTGCCCCATTTTACAACATTTTATTGCCACAAATAGGGACTCGGTGGCTCAGTGGCTAAGACGCTGAGCTTGTCGATCGAAAGGTCGGCAGTTCAGTGGTTCGAATCCCTAGTGCTGCGTAATGGAGTGAGCTCCCGTTCCTTGTCCCAGCTTCTGCCAACCTAGCAGTTCGAAAGCAGGTAAAAAGCGCAAGTAGAAAAATAGGGACCACCTTTGGTGGGAAGGGAACAGCATTCCGTGAGCCTTTGGCGTTGAGTCATGCCGGCCACATGACCACGGAGACGTCTTCGGACAATGAAATGAAAAATGAATCTATTGACCAGGAGAATAAAATTGCTGAGGTACAAAATCAAAGTGTATCAGCTGATAAGCAATAAAAGAGTCTTGGGCGGCATAGAAATATGATAAATTAAATTAAATTTAAATTAAATTAAATTAAACATGAATGGGCATTGGGGGTTGGACTAGATGACATACAAGGTCCCTTCCAGCTCTGTTAATCTGTAAGTAAGTAAACTGTAAGTAAATGCAAAGGCCATTGGTTATCTGCACATGGAAACAAAACATATTAACACTTTGGGGGGGGAAACAGGAATATCTTTATAATATTCCTATTTTATCCTGTGTATATTTTATACACACAAAATTTCATTTAGCCCCCTCACATTTTCCTCGTCTATAATCTTGCAAGAGATCAAATATATGTTAGAACTGAGCCCGCCTTCCCCTACCGCAAGGGTAAAATACGAAGAAGTTGCGCTTTTAAGATTCCATCGTTTCAAGAATAAATTTGGAAAGATAACCAGCTGCGGCTTGGCATTCTCCATGGTCCTGAAAATTATATGCATATTACATTAATTACATGTAATTAAGACATGCAAATTAGCAGAACAGTCCCTCCTAAAACACAGTGCATTTCACTCTGTATTTAAGAATTTGTCCACCCTTTAATTAAACCTTCTTGGTGACCGGGGGGAGGGGGGGCGAGCAGGATATCGAGTTAATTTGGGGGGGCCCTGCTGCAAAGCACAGATGTAAATTTATGTCTTTTATTGGGCTAATTCATATGGGGAGCTTTCCAACGTTCCATAAATCTTCAGGCTTAGATATTAGGGCCAGCGATTTTGATGCGGAGGAGGAAAGAACGAGAATAAATTACGTTGCTTTTGATTTTGTTAGTCTGAGACATTTTGCTGGCTTTTGCCAAAGTAAGAAGAAGAAAAAAAAACCGGCATTACTTTGGAACAGTTCATCGCTGCGGGAAAAAACAAGAATCTAGTCCTATTTTCAGGGAATTTGCTTGTGACTCGCATCCACGGATCTTATCTAACGTAAAAGTTGACTGCTGTGGGTTTTTTTTTCTTGTACATGTCCTGTAGCGTGTACAAGACACACAGCATTTGCCTGTGGAAGAACGGGAAAGGAAATTGAATTCGGTGATTCCCCAAGCCTGCTTTAAAAAGGGAAGATTTTTTTCAATTGGAGGAGCAGGGAGGAGCAGTAGGTACGTTCGCCGCCTTGAGTTATTTAGAAAAATATTAAAAGTGGGATTAAAAATACATGCATAAATGGAAGATTTCCTACCCTCCGGATCTGTTGGAACTGCGACGCGCAAAACGGTAACTCAACACAGGAGGAATCAAATTGCAGGAAACCATTCTTAACCAGGTGGGTTATTAGAGTGGGCTTTAGCAATTAACAGCGTTGGACCAGGGCCTTGGAGATCTTCTAATCCAAACCCCTGAGAACTGTATGCAACGAAATTTCATTTTAATGTATGCCGATTAGTGTACATTTAAAGTGACAATAACGTTATTCTATTCTATTCTATGAAAAGAAGGACTAGGGATGACACAATAGCAGCGTTCTGATATCTCAGGGGCTGCCACAAAGAAGAGGGAGTCAAGCTACTCTCCAAAGCACCTGAGGGCAGGACAAGAAGCAATGGGTGGAAACTAAGGAGAGAAGCAACCTAAAACTAAGGAGAAATTTCCTGACAGTCAGAACAATTAATCAGAGGAACAACTTGCCTCCAGAAGTTGTGAATGCTCCATCACTGGAAGTTTTTAAGATGTTGGATAACCATTTGTCTGAAGCATGTGATTCCAAACCGGTAAGGAAGGTAAGTAGATTTCATCCCTGGCCAAAAGTCACCCAGCTGGTTTTCATGGCGAGGGCAGGACTAGAACTTAAGAGTTCTAGGTCCAAAGTCAGCAGCCAGCCTTCTTGGAGGAGCCTTGGTGGAGCACCGGACTAAAGCGCTGTTAAATAGCACTTTAGCTGCCAGCTACCTGCAATTACTGTAAGTTCAAATCTCACCAGGCTCAAGGTTGACTCAGCCTTCCATCCTTCTGAGGTAGGTAAAATGAGGACCCGGATCTCTCTCAAGGCTATCTCCCAGGGTTACCCACAGCGACTGGAGGGGAGTGATCTCTACAACCTGCGAAGTTGCTCCATTGGAGAATGTGATTGATGACACATCCTGGGGGAAGGGGGGGGAAACAGGGTCATGATTGGGGCATAAATTACATGGGGTCAGAGTTGGCTTCACTTGGAACGTGCCGACATGAAGCTCCTAATAAATAACTGGACTTCTTTTGAAGCTTGGCTTCAAATTCACTATATATATATAGTGATGGGAAATCTTCTGTTAAGTTTTGGAGAAATCTCATCCGCCGAAGCCACCTGGGCTTACCAGGAAGATGGTTTCTCCAGGCAGGAAAAATGCAAAAAGAATTTGATCTCCTTCTGCGGAGTATAATCTGACAGGGGCGGGTTATTACATACGAGGCTGATTGAATCAGAAGGAGAAGAGCTATTTCAGTCAGAATTAGAGCCACTGATTTTGCAAAGAGGCCTTGATGCTACTTTAGGCAGCGTGAGTGGTGAGGATTAAGGTGGAGGATACAGAGATGGTTGGGAATGTAAAGGGGAGGGGAGAGAAGAGAAAATGCTGATCCTGAAGAGCTGCCAAATCAATTTGAGGGTAATGCAAAACATGATGGAGCATCAACCTCATGCGGAGAAACTTCAGGCTAATGATTAGGCGCAATGTGGAGCATGCAACGTGGAGTGTAGGGGAAGCTAAACGCATCCTGTTCCAGGCTGGAAAAACAGCTTCCCAAACTGACTTTGAAGAAAGAGCTAAAAGCAAATGACGTCATTCTCAAAGAGAGGACCACGATCAACCAGGCTCTACTGTCACGGCAATGCGGAAGACCATTGTTATTTAACAGAATGACGGAGTCGGAAGGGACTTCGGACGTCTTCTAGTCCAACCCCCTGCTCAAGCAGGAGACCCTATACTCGTGATGGCGAACCTATGACACGCGTGCCCCAGGTGGCACACAGAGCCATATCGGTGGGCACACGAGCATTGCCTATTGGTGCACCACCAAGCTGATTTTTGGGCCTTCTGGAAGTCGGTAAATGGGCCATTTCCGGCCTCCAGAGGGCCTCCGGGGAATGGGGCAGGCCGTTTTTGCCCTCCCCAGGCTCCTAGAAAGGCTCTGGAGCCTGGGGAGAGTGAATGGGTTTTAATTGTTTTTAATGGTTTAACTTTTAATGTTTTATATATGGTTTTTGGATGCATTGTAAGCCGCCTTGAGTCTTCGGAGAAAGGCGGCATACAAGTTGAACAAATAAATAAATAAATAAATAAATAAATAAATATGCCATTTCAGACAAATGGTTATCCAACCTCTTCTTAAACACTTCCAGTGATGGAGCACCCACAATTTCCGGAGACAAGTTGTTCCACTGATTAATTGTTCTCACTGTTAGGAAATTTCTCCTTAGTTCTGAGTTATTTCTCTCCAGTGGTGAAATCCAATTTTTTTTTACTATTGGTTCTGTGTGCGTGGCTTGGTGGCCGTGGCTTGTCAGGTGTGGCAGGGGAAGGATACTGCAAAATCTCCATTCCCACCCTACTCTGGGGTCAGCCAGAGATGGTATTTGCCGGTTCTCCTACTCAAAAATTTCCTATTCTATATTCGATTCTATTCTATTCTATCTCCATCCCTCCCTATCCCTCAGTTCCAGTGTCGCAACATTGAAGCAGTCAAAAAATGGCTTCCATCAGGTCAGCTTCAGGGTTGACACATAATTACGTAATGGTCATAAGTCGCTTTTTTCAGTGCCGTCACGACTTTGAGCAGTCACTAAAAGGGACTGTTGTGAGTCGAGGACTATCTGTAGACATTCCTCGGTTAAATCTAACTTGGATATATTGCTGCTAATTGGGATAGTGGGGCAAAATAATAAACTTTAGCTCTTCAAATCATCCTTTGCCTGAAATGAACTCTTCTGAGGGGAGACCAAAGTTGGGCCAACCTCACTTCTCCAGGAATGGAGAATGAAAACACGTCCTTATTGTCGCTATTTCATCAGAGGATGCAAAAGCCACAAGAATGAAACACGGCGATTTGCTTCGCACTATCAAAGCAGGTGAGAAGAGTGATAAAATCTGTTAGCTTGAACAAGATTGTTTCTTCTGATCCTCCATGCACCGCTGATTGTCTTCTTGCCCCTGATTCTTGGAATCTGACAGGAAGAAAGCTGTTGAACAAGGTCCGGAGGAAAACATCACTGTGGCCTCTGCTGAACTTCAGAGCTTCTAACGGCTGCTTTTTCTTTGTCCGGGATTTTCAAGGGCAATTTTCTTTTTCAACGTGACACTGCCGGAGGAGTCACATTGGCCTTGGATCGTGGCTCAGGGAGCGGATACACTCTGTGCTTTCGAAATGGTAAATCAGGGGCCACACTCACAATGTGGTGGGGAAAGTTACAATAATATGATTGATTGATTGATTGATTGATTGATAGACATAGATAGATGATAGATAGATAGATAGACAGACAGACAGACATAGATAGATGATAGATAGA
>WNWU01000071.1:559203-586474 GCA_012654045.1 Ptyas mucosa
CTTCCTTCCTTCCTTCCTTCCTTCCTTCCTTCCTTCCTTCCTTCCTTCTTTCTTTCTTTCTCAGAAGAGTTTGTTACAAATTTGTCAACACTTTGTCGAAAGCTGGGAGCCAGCAGTCTTTGCTGTAAAGCCCACCCAATCTGTTTCTCACACAATACCTGGGGAGATGCCTTCTTGGTAACAGCTGATGGGAACAATTATCATAGAACAGCGTGTTTCACTGCCTGTGAAACCAACCATCGTTTTCCAGCACAATTGGGGTTTTTTTGTTTTTTGTTTTTGACAAACTATGGTTCAAAGCAATCTCTTCTACAACAGTTCATTTAGTGACTTTTCGAAGTTACAGTGGCACTTAGGACCATTTTTCACACGTACAACCGTGGCAGCATCCCCGTGGTCATGTGATTTACACTCGGAGGCTTGACAACTGACTCACAGTTATGACGGTTGCAGCATCCTGGGGTTTGCGTCAGTGGTGGGTTTCAAAAAAATTTTTTACTACCGGTTCTGTCGGTGTGGCTTGGTGGGCGTGGCTTGGTGGGCGTGGCAGGGAAAGGATACTGCAAACTCCCCATTTCCTCCTGATCAGCTGGGACTCGGGAGGCAGAGAATAGATGGGGGCGGGGTCAGTCAGAGGTGGTATTTACCGGTTCTCCGAACTACTCAAAATGTCCGCAGCCGGATCTCCAGAACTGGTCAGAACCTGCTGAAACCCACCTCTGGTGTGTGTGTGTCATGCAATCCCCTTTTGTGACCTTCAGACAAGCGAAACCCATGGGGAAGCTGGATTCAGTTAACAACCATGATACTAACTGAACCACTGCTGAGTGATTCACTTAACAATGGTGGCAAGAAAGGTCATTAAACGGGGCACAATTCATTTCACAAATGTTTCACTTAGCAACAGAAATGTTGGGCTCAATTGTGGCTGTAAGTCCAGACAGCCTGTACATTCCGTTTCTGCCTTGGGTTTGATTTACGTCCTGATTGCTAGCATTCCCAAAAGAGCCTAGAACCTGTTCAGGACCCCAAGACTAGATGCAGTCTATCTGCGACTCTGATCAAGAGGCTCTTTTTTGTTCTTATCTGCTGAAAAGAAAACGAAACAAGAAAAGCAACCGGAGAATAGAATCTCTCATCGAAAGGATTACGGATAAAAACAGATTAGCTTTGCCTTGATCATCTATAAATATGGCGCATGATTTTGCCCTCTTTGAACGCACTTTAATCTGCAGAATAACGCCAAAAGATTCTAATTGTCTCCCGGGTCTCCCTTCCCAAACCATCGTGCTGATTAGACCCTAATATTATTTGGCTATCGATTAATAAGGCACCGTAATCCTGTCTCTTTGAGATGGTTCTTGTCACTAATACCTTCTGCACAAAAAAAAGAAAGAAAAAAGAAAAAAAAAGGATTCTAAAACTGACAGATTGCCAGAGCCTAAAATTGATGACTGATGACTTTTCTGCTAAAATGTGATTTATTCTCTCTATTGAAAGCATTATGTTCTTTTCTTCAGTTCCGTGGCTGGTGTTTGAACGTGTCCTTTGGGATGGCGGTAGGGGGAAGGGGAATGGATTGGAGCTGGGGGGGAGGGGGGTTTCCCTCACAGCTGTCTGGCTTTTCACTAATTTGCCACACGTAGCAACTTAACCTGCCTAATTAACATATATGCAAAGCACATCATGAGAAAGGCGGGGCTAGATGAATCAAAAGTCGGAATTAAGATTGCCAGGAGAAATATCAACAACCTCAGAGATGCAGATGATACCACTCTAATGGCCGAAAGCGAAGAGCAACTAAAGAGCCTCTTGATGCGGGTGAAGAAGGAGAGTGCAAAAGTTGGCTTGAAACTCAACATTAAGAAAACTAAGATCATGGCATCTGGGCCCTCTCAATTCCTGGCAAATAGATGGGGAAGAAATGGAGGTAGGGACAGATTTTATTTTCCTGGGCTCCAAGATCACCGCAGATGGGGACTGCAGCCAAGAAATTAAAAGACGCTTGCTCCTGGGGAAGAAAGCTATGGCAAAGTCAGACAGCATACTAAAAAGCAGAGACATCACCCTGCCAACAAAAGTGCGTATAGCCAAGGCTATGGTTTTCCCAGTTGCAATGTCTGGCTGTGAAAGTTGGACCATAAGGAAGGCTGAGGGCCAAAGAATTGAGGCCTGTGAACTCTGGTGCTGGAGAAGACTCCTGCGAGTCTCTTGGACTACAAGGCGATCCAACCCGTCAGTCCTAGAGGAGATCAACCCTGACTGCTCTTTAGAAGGCCAGATCCTGAAGATGAAACTTAAATACTTTGGCCACTTAATGAGAAGGAAGGAAGGACTCACTGGAGAAGAGCCCAATGCTGGGAACAATGGAGAGCAAAAGAAGAAGGGGACGGCAGAGAACGAGGTGGCTGGATGGAGTCCCTGAAGCACTCGGTGTGAACTTAAATGGACTCCAGAGGATGGTAGAGGACAGGAAGGCCTGGAGGAACGTTGTCCATGGTGTCGCGATGGGTCGGACACAGCTTCACAACTAACAACAATAAAAGCAACTTAAGGCATCCAACCGTGTTGCTTTTAAGGGGAGGGACACCAAGCATAAAAATTTAAAGATTAGAGGTGACATGATAGCAGTCTTCCAATATCTCAGGGGCTGCCACAAAGAAGAGGGGGTCAACCTATTTTCCAAAGCACCTGAGGGCACGACAAGAAGCAATGGATGGAAATGAATCAAGGAGAGAAGCAACCTAGAATTAAGGAGAAATTTCATGACAGTGAGAACAATTAACCAATGGAATGGCTTACGTTCAGAAATTGTGGGTGCCCCATCACTAGAGATTTTTAAGGAGAAACTGGACAGCCACTTTCCTGCAATGGTATAGGGTCTCTTGCCTGAGCAGGGGCTTGGACTTGAAGGCCTCCAAGGTCCTTCCCAACTCTGCTATTCTATTCTAACTTATGGCCAAAATTGAGACTAGAGTCATAAATCATTGAGGTTTAAGTCTGTTAAGGAATTCGCAGAGCAACCCTAGAGTAGCAAGGGTGTGCACATGAAAGCGACTGAGAGAAGTTATGAATAAGCACAGCCAACACAGAGATACACTGAGTTGTGTTTACTTTTTAGAAAATAGGCACAGTCCAATAAACAGTCCAGGTCATACACAGATAAAGCAGTAAATAGTAAAAAAAATAGTCCAGGGATATTCCAATAACAAAGTCTTCTTACCAGTCGCCGTAGTCATACACAATAAACAGTTGCAAACAGTAGCAAACACAGCAAAGAGCAGTAAAGATCAGCAAAGAAAAACAAACCATGTTTCAAGCTCCCTCTTAAGGTCATTGGCTACAGAGCTAACCAATCAGGACACAGTATGATGCAATACAGCAATAGAGTCTTAAAGCTATATTGAGGGTTTATATATTGCCAACCCAACAAGTTAGGTAATAGTCACTTCTTAACAAAGTCCTAATTCTCAGCTTGACCTCTTGGGCAAAACAATCACACCAAAGAGGAAGAGACGAAAACTTTCAATGGTCCATGAAGTCACTAAAAAATATCAGGTTAGACAAATCACTTCTACATGCCTGTGTTATGCAGGAGATATCATCTGGGTTATTTTAAAATCGGGGCCAGAAAGAGATATTTCGGTGTATGTAAAAATTGTACTCTCAAATAAAAATCGCAAAATTACAGCGATGGCAGCCAAATTTTAATAACAGCTATAAAAACAAGGTCCTTACTAACGCAGCAATGTCTGAGTTTTCAGTCCTTTTATGTAATAGCTATCAATTCATTCTGTCTGCCAAACTATTTTGTCATATGCTAACATTTTTGATCCTGTCTGGGCTCTCCAAGAATTTTCGCTCGAACAGAAATTATAGATGCGTGTACCCATATTAAATATGACTGATCTAGTTAAGAACTTTTTTCCGACAAAATTGCCTCCCTCGCTGTCCCCAATAAACAGAAAAGGAGGAACTGGACATCACAATAGCCAAATACAAGAGAAAACTGAACAAATAGTTTTATCGTGTAAGTCTCACTGTACTGCATGTTCCCTTCAACTTGGTGCCCTCCAGATGTTTTTGATTACAATGCCCATCGGCCCCAACTCATCCTAATCTTGGTATCATTTGAGAGGTACTGATGAACAGAGATCAAACTTTCAACCAAACCAATAGGTAAAAATCAAACATGGGAAAGAAGGAAATAATTTATCTTTCTTTAAAAGGACTTCAGTTCAAGGAATGTATGGAAATAAGTCCTAATAGAAATATTATTAGAATTAGAATTAGAATTCTTTGTTGGCCAAGTGTGATTAGACACACAAGGAATTTGTCTCGGGTGCATAAGCTCTCAGTGTGCACATAATAGTGATAGATAGAAATATTCTGAATATATGTGTGTGTGTGTGTGTGTGTGTGTGTGTGTGTGTGTGTTTCTATCGAGGTACCTGGTCTACCCCAGCATGTGGGAGGGAGCATACTGCATCCCTTTCGCCTTTCAGCTCCAATCCAGGAGCCCTCAAGCAGTCGCATTCACGACAAACCATTTTATACCAAATTTATATTTCGCTGATAAAGAAATAAAGGGAGGCTAGTATAGATCTATTTCAAGCTATTTAGCTCTCATCAGCTAGCCATACCCTTACTCGGATTCGAACTTGGATTGCCTGCATGTTAGGCAGTTGTATTAACCTCTGAGCCACAAGTTCTCCTCCCTTCCCTGGTTTGTCGTGAATGTGACTGCTTGAGGGCTTCTGGATTGGAGCTGAAAGGCGAAAGGGATGCAGCATGCTCCACCCTACATCACATGCTGGGGTAGACCAGGTATCTCGATAGAAAAACACTTAATCTCTCCCCTGGCTCAAGCTGATGAAGGGAGGACAACTTGTGGCTCAGAGGTTAATACAACTGCCTAACATGCAGGCAGGCCAAGTTCGAATCCAAGTAAGGGTATGGCTAGCTGATGAGAGCTAAATAGCTTGAAATAGATCTATACTAGTCTCCCTTTATTTCTTTATCAGTGAAATATAAATTATATATATATAAAATTTATATTTCTCAAATTTTCGCGCGTGTGTGTATATAAAAAGTTAAAATTTTGGGTGTTTTCCCGCGTCATTAAGAGTCTGTTAGTTAAAATGCTTAAAATCTTAAAATCCTGGCTAAAATCCCAGCTCAAAATCCTCTAAAATCCTAACAAAACACTTTATAAGGTCTTTTAAAACTCTGGCTAAAATCCTAACCAACACTTTAAAGGGTTTTTTGGCAACGTTTCGACAAGCTCTCTAACTTGTCATCATCGGGCCCCTACTTTCACAGCTTCTAAACTGAAAGTAGAGGCCCGATGATGACAAGTTAGAGAGTTTATCTCCAGTGGTGGAATTCAAATAATTTAACAACCGGTTCTCTGCCCTAATGATAGGCTGGGTGGGTGGGGCCACAGTGGGTGTGGCCATGGGGTGTGACAGACAGCATCAGCCTCCTGTACCAAAAATGGGTCGTTAAGGGAGGGGTGTGCCGCCCCCCACCCCCCAGCACCCCATTTTGGGCCTAGTAGGCCTCTCTGCAGTCTCCTGGGAGTGGAAACAGGCCATGGGGGGAGGGGCCACCACATTCCCCATGCCCCATTTTGGCCCTAGTAGGCCTCCCTGCACTTACCTGGAGCCAAAATGGGGCGTGTGGGGACTCCTGGAAGCGACAGGGCGGGGCCACCAAGCAATTTAACTACCAGTTCGCCTGAACTGGCCCGAACTGGCTGAATATATCTGTATATATCATTTGTCTCATTTCAGATGCAGAAGAATTGGGATGACAGGAAGGCAACCTTCACACGCGGTCAACATTAACACCAGTCCTGGAATGACAATCATAGAGATTGATCTTTCTAGACCTTTCCTTCAAAAGACTGAAGATCTCATTCCATCTCTCTGCCAAATTATACGGTCTGGAGAGAGGGGAGAGAAACGTGCCTTTGGCACCCCCACATGCACCGGGACTGTCACCCTTCCGACGTGAAGGATTTGGGTGAGGAAATGGCTCAGAACATGCAAACATGTCCTCAGTGGTGTGAGAAAACGACGTCCTAATTGCTTTCGGTAGAGTTCCAAGCTATGGTAGAGAATTAGTCAACAAACTTGCTCACTAAAACCCTGGCAACCAGAGAGGTGGAGCTTTGAAGGGGCCTTCATTTGAAGAAAAATCAGCAAGAAGCGAAAGGTTTGCGATATTGGAGTCAGAGGTCCAACGTTCTAATCTTCGCAGCATTCTTCTCCGACAGCAGGCAGATTAAAAATGCATTTAGCTTCGCGTTCCCTAATGACGTGCCTTCTGGGCAAGAGGGGGGGAAATTAGAAAGTTTTGGGGGAGCCTTTGGAGATGCATTTAGGCAGGACTGTGTATCTCTGGGGCGAGCCCATCATCCAAAAGGCAAAATTTCTGCTTTAAAGGCTGAACACCATCATCATCTTTTAATGACCCCAAAATCCCTTGCGAGGTGAAATCTAGGCACCTGAATAGAGCTGGCAGAATGTTTACTGGCCGGATGCCTTTCCTGTCGCCAATGCAGAGTTTTGTTCAGCAGATATATTCTCATTGTGCCCAGAGAGATAAATATCTGCCTCTACCTAGGATCCTGCGCATGCAAAGTAGAGACCTGAAGACCAGCTGGCCAGCGAGAGGCATGCACACATGCGTGGCAGAGCTGAACTGGGGCAACGGCTCGCATGCCCACAGAGAGGGCACTGCGTGCCACCTCTGGCACGCATGCCATAGGTTCACCATCACGGTTATAGAGAGATGTCATTAAAGCCAAAAACAAACATCACCACCATAAAACGTCTTTGACAAATTTGAACCTCCAAAACATTCTTGAGAGTTCGGAAAGCTCCTTCAGAAAGACGTCGGAAGGCAGAAAAGTCCTTCCGAAGGGAAGATGACTTGCCAGATTCTGAACATTTTTGATAAGAAGGTGAAAAGGCCTTTTTGCAGCCACAGGCACAGACAGTACAAATATCTTAATTTCTTTCAGTGGGAGGCAATTATGTGTACTGTAAGAAGAAAAATCTGGTCCGGTTCCAAGCCGGGAATAAAATGGAGGCTGTTTTAAGAAAGAAGGTTTATCGATGAGCAGAACCAATAACAGCATGCAGTTCTGGGACAGCTGAGAAATTTAGCTTGATGAGTGCAAGGATTTTTGTACCATTTACAGTATTTTGTAATTTTGAGGTTTGTTTTGTCTGCTTTTATTATTTGTTTGGTTTTACTTGTTTTGCAAAGGCTCGTGATGGGGTCTTAATTATCGGTTTCCTTGGTCCTAATCCTGGCAGACATATGTGTAATTGATTTTATCCTGTTATCTATTGCCTCTAGCCCGCCTTTTTTAATAGACCAATATTGTTTCTGCTTTTCTCAATGAATGGTGTTAAGGTCCTGTCCTGTCCTTTGAATTTGGGTGGGGGCAGGGGTAAAATCCAAGAGGTTCTGACAGGTTCTGGAGAACTGGTAGCAGAAATTTTGAGTAGTTTGGAGAACCGGCAAATACCACCTCTGTCTGGCCCCAGAGTGAGGTGGGAATGGGGATTTTGCAATATCCTTCCCCCAGGAGTGGGGAGGGAATGGGGATTTTGCAGTATCCTTCCCCTGCCACACCCACCAAGCCACACCACATCCACCAAGCCACGCCCACAGAACTGGTAGTAAAAAAAAAATCGGATTTCACCACTGGGTGAGGGGAATGCAAATTTTTAATCCTGTCAACTCCAGCCTGTGGGAGCTATGGCTCAAGGCGTTTTGTTTGTGGATAGATTGGCCCAGTCTTTCTTAATAGGCACAAAATCTCCTTCTTTAAAGACTTCAGGCATGTGCTGGAGGTTGTTGGAGCTGCTTTCTGCCTTTGTTAAGATTTTGTTCTCCATTTCTCTTTTGGGGAACTATAGTATTCTGCCTCTTTTAATATACCCCAAAACATTTCATTCTCGGGGGGGGGGGAGGATATCAATCCTGAAGTGAACACACAACAGAGGGAGGGGGGGAATAGTTAGATGGGGTTTTGTAGACAAAACAATAAAGCTTTCCTGTGGGAACCAAGGACATTCTCACAGGTGGCTGGCCAGAGGAGGAGTGAAGTAACCAAGCAACCGGCCAGTAACTGGATTGGACAGTGTGACCAGTGACTCAGGGGGGTAGGGGAAACATTTACTTTTAATTAGGTGAAAGCCGTGGGAACTTTTAGAGTCGGCTTTCCCCAGTCATGCCAATATGATGTATCCAATAAAACTGTTCTTTGAGGAATTTGCCTGCCTCGGAGTTCTACTTTCTATGGGTGCATTACTTGGAACCCTGACATTGGACTTCCCACAATACCATTGTGAAATCTGAGAATATAGCCATTAAGGTAAAGGTAAAGGTTCCCCTCGCACCTATGTGCTAGTCATTCCCCACTCTAGGGGGCAGTGCTCATCTCCGTTTCAAAGTCAAAGAGCCAGCGCTGTCCGAAGACGTCTCCCTGGTCATGTGGCCGGCATGACTCAATGCCAAAGGTGCCCGGAACGCTGTTCCCTTCCCACCAAAGGTGGTCCCTATTTTTCTACTTGCATTTTTTTTACGTGCTTTTGAACGGCTAGGTTGGCAGAAGCTGGGAAAAGTAACGGGAGCTCACCCCGTTATGCAGCACTAGGGATTCAAACCACTGAGCTGCCGACCTTTCGGTCGACAAGCTCAGCATCTTAGCCACTGAGCCACCTCTTCCCTTAAAAGAGTAAGGCTTTCTAGTCGTGAAAGGAAGAGGGGTTTTTTTTAGTCAGATATGGTAGCTATAGTTAGCTCTGTGCAATTCAGTTTTCCTCCCTCTACCTCAATAAAGGTGCATTAAAAAAGGAAAGAAGGGAAAAACAAAGGCTGATTATATCCCAATTAGAGAAAAAGCAGCAGGGAAAGCACAATTAAAGGAATTGGTGTAGGGGAAAATCAACCATACTCGCAGGATGACCAAATCAAGCCTGTTGCGTGTGTAGATTTAAGATGAGTTTTTTTTTTTTTAATCTACAAAGGCAGCCAAGTAAAACCAAACGGCAATTTTATTCTACTTTTCCTTCTCTTTCTCTCCGGTGCCCGAAAAAAAATGGAGTTTTGTTATCTAGATTCAATTTCAGTCTGGTCCCTGAAGTCTAATTCGTGTAGATGATATTAAAAGATTTGATCCAATAAAATTTACACCAGGCCTGGGAGTGGGGCGGACAGCATCTTCTGGAGTCCAGCTACTGAAGTATTATAGGTGGAATTCTTCCACCGCAAAGCATGCTAAGTTCAGGAAAAGTCTAAGCTGTGATTCTTGTCCGGGCTCATGAGGAAAAAAAGCTTGGTTTAATTTGAGCCAATCCACTTGACGGCAGGACAAGAAGCAAGGGATGGACATTAATCAAGGAGAGAACCAATCTAGAACGAAGGAGTAATTTCCTGTCGATCAGAACAATTTGGCAACTCTGAATCGAACGGGCTGAAGCCATCTTTGGCTGCTTCATAGTTGCCATGTACGATGGGGGGGAGGTTGAAGGGGAAATAGACAGACCGTCTTGTTGACATAATAAAGAGCTCTCCTGTGGGAACCAAGGTCATCCTAACAGGGGGCAGTTGGAGGAGGGACACACGTGACCAAAGAGTCCGCCAACCATTTGGATTGGACAATGTGACCTGTGACGTTTGGGGAGGGAAACTTTTACTCTTTGAATTATACAGTGAACGTGTTCTGTCCCCGTCTCACACACGCACCCAAACAGCCAGCTGGGGGTTAAATAACGTTTCAAACACCCAATGTCAGTTATCAGAAACTTGGCAGCAACTCCGTAGCTGCCTGCCAAGAGCTTTACTCCAAGAAGGAGGGGTTGTTCCTCCACCAGATAACACAAACAAAATACACACAGCTTAAACGGTCCAGTTCGTAAATTAAATCCACAGCAGATTAGGCGTTGTTTTCCAGAGGTGCAAGTGACTTGCCAGAAGTTTCAGCTTTGTCCGTCACAAGAGTCTGACTGGCTACCACACTCCCTTATATAGCCTGTGGGGTGTGGTCCAGTGACTCAGCTTAGTCTCTGGCACGCCTCCTCTTCTGCTGCCAACGTTTGTCTCGCCGACGCTGGCGTGGATCCAGCCACAACTTATCTCCGTCGTCGCTATCCGACTGATCGGAGACACCTGGCTCCTGGCCAATCTCTTCTCCTTCGGCAGACACCTGAGGCATTGCCAGAGAGGAGGGTCCTGGAAAGGGAGGCCCGGCCGACTCCTCTCCTTCATGTTCGGAGCCTTCTTCCTCCGATAAGAGGGGCTCGGGGGTCGGAGCCACAACAGAACGCGGGAACTTTTCAGAGTTGGTTTTCACTAGCTGTGCCGATATGATGTCTCCAATAAACATTTTTTTCTGAGGAACTTTCCTGCCTTGGAGTTCTGATTTCTTCGGATGCGTTACTCGGAACGCTGACACAATTAATTAGTAGAACGGCTTGCCTCCAGAAGTTGTGGGTTTTTAAGAAGAGATAGTGGTAGTGGTGGCGACTGCAGGAGGCTCCGCCCACCGACCCAGGCATCATCATGGACACTCTGTGCATGCACAGAAGGTTCGGCGCATGGGCAGAAGCGCCGCACGCAAGCGAAGTCCCGAACTGGTAGCGAAGGTAAGAGAAAGCCAGTACTGGCCCAATCCCGTGCTCAAGCAGCAGACTCAACACCCATTTGTCATAAATGGTATGGGGTCTCCTGCTTGAGCAGGGGATTGGACCAGTACTGGCTTCCTCTTACCTTCGCTATCAGTTCAGAACTGGGAACATGCGTGTATGCACACTCACTTCGCTCGCCTGTGATGCTTCTGCACATGCGCAGAACCTTCTGTGCATGCTCAAAGCATCCATGATGATGTCACGGCAGGTGGGCGGAGCCTCTCGCTGCCGCCCCTACCGATTCGCCCGAACCGGGGCGAACCGGTAGAAACCCACGACTGGATTGGACTAAAAGACCTCCAAGGTCCCTTCCAACTCTGTTATTTCTATCCAGTTTGTTGACTTCATGCTACCAGTGGTTTCTATGAAAATCTACAACTGGAAAATTAAGACGCAGCTTCAGAATTTGTGAAGGAACTCACAAGTCTACCGGCTTCAATTGCCAATTGGAAAAAGATCTTCTGGTCTTTTTAAAACCCTGTTTATTCCAAGTCCATATTCCTTCAAGCCCTCTTTTTCTAGGACAGGTGGGAAAAGCTACTGAAGCAAAGAACATCTGTCTGAAAATATAGATACTACATCTGGCGAGCCTTCCCCCCCCTCCCCCGGCTGGCCAAATGTTGAATAATAATGACAAGCTGAAATGGCACATTCTTGGATCCTGAAAAGCCTACAGAGACAAGGAACTCACTTCACACTCTGTGTATAGTAGAATTCTGATATGGTCTGACTAGGTGGCTCAGTGGCTAAGACACTGAGCTTGTCGGTCAGAAAGGTCGGCAGTTCGGCGGTTCGAATCCCTAGTACAGTCTCCTGCGTGAGCAGGGGGTTGGACTAGATGACCTCCAAGGTCCCTTCCAACTCTGTTAACTGTTACCATTCACTTGCACGCAACGTTCAGACCAGAATTGTTGCAGTTACTCCATTTATCTCCTTTTATCAGGGCAGTGTAATACTGATGTTCCAACAAATGTGTGGTGCAGGGATTGAGATGAAGCAGAGATAGCAATAGCACTTAGACTTATATACTACTTCATAGTACTTCACAGCCCTCTCTAAGCAGTTTATAGAATCAGCATATTTGCCCCCAACAATCTGGGTCCTCATTTTACCCACCTTGGAAGGATGGAAGGCTGAGTCAACCTTGAGCCTGGTGAGATATGAACTGCCGAACTGTCAGCTAAAGTAGCCTGCAGTACTGCACTCTAACCACTGCGCCACCTCGGCTCATGTTACAAGAGTTTCAGTCAGTGGTGAACTCTAGCTGGATCTATCTGGTTCGCACGAACCGGCAGCGCCGGTGGTGGGAGGCTCTGCCCACCCGCCGGGACGTCATTATGTCCCATTTTTGACCCTCTGCATGTGTGCAGAAGGCTCTGAGCATGTGAAGAAGAGGCACACATGCGTGCACACACACGGTCCCATTCCCGAACCGGTAGCGAAGGTAAGTGGATTTCACCGCTGGTTTCAGTCCACCTTTAGTGAGAGAAATCACTAAAGTAACTTTGAGCCAGGCAAGTTCTCAAAAGCACATTTGCCATTTCGCAAGGAGTGATATTCTGGGCCATGAAATTATATTATTATCAGGTTCCTCCCCAAAATCTGTCTAAGCATTTTGTACCTTGCTAATCAGAACCTCTTGGCTAGCTTGTCAAATGCTTTGCTAAAATTAGAATATACTATGTCAGCAGCATTCCCACAGTCTACTAAAGAAGATCCCCAATCAAAGAATGGGATGAGATTAATCTAGCCGGGCCTATTGTTGTCCAGAGTGATTTATGCTAATGATCACTTTGGGTTGAAAGCTGTTCCACATACATTCCTTCATGATGTCCTTAACAAGCCAGATTTTTGTGCAGCCTGATTAGAACCATTGATTTCCTCCAATTCTTTGGGATGTTTCTGTGCAATATTCGATCTTTGCTTTTTTCTTCTTCTTCTTGTGCCATATCCGTCATCGGACACTGGCGATCGTGTTGGCGATCCTATTTTTATCAACAGCCGCACGAAAAACGGCTGCTGAGTTTTGTCCAAATCAGTCAGTCCCTTAGATTTTGAAGACATGATGTTCTTCTTTTCCTTGGACCTCATCTGCCTTCAATCTTTCCCTGGAGGATTTTTTTTTTTTATTTGATTTATATGCCGCCCTTCTCCGGAGACTCAGGGCGGCTTACAGTGCGTTAAGCAATAGCCTTCATACTTTTGTATATTTATACAAAGTCAGCTTATTGCCCCCACAATCTGGGTCCTCATTTTACCCACCTTAGAAAGGATGGAAGGCTGAGTCAACCTTGAGCCTGGTGGGATTCGAACTTGCAGTAATTGCAAGCAGCAGATGTTAATAGATGTTAATAACAGGGTGCTTTAAACCACTGTACTACAGGCTCAGGATTAAGTGAAAGATGCCGTATTTTTCCGGGTGTTGCATCACATGTCCGAAATATTCTTAACTTTTGCTTTTTTTAGGGTTTTGATCATTTCCCAGGTGGTTTTGCTGCTATGGCTCTCAAGCCTTCATTCCCAACCAGTCCTCGATCCCCTTCCAGACCAATGAAAACGGGGGAGGGGGGAGGAATAAGTCCCATCATCTCAGATTTCAGCAAAGGTGGGATTCACATACTGTAGCAATGGGTTTGCCCAGCACCAGAAATGTGAGCATGTGTGCGGCATCACAAAACACAGCAATTCGCTTGCACGCGCCGTCCACACATGTGTGCAACATCAAACCACAACGCAATTCACTCACATGTGCCATCCACACATGTGTGCAGTGTCAAAAACACAGCAATATGGGATGGGATTGCACCTGGGAGGTAGAGTGGGCCTTCACCCCCACCCCCATCCACCCACAGGTCGCCACTACTGATTCACCCGAACCAGTCTGAACCAATCTAAACCGGCTGAATACTACCTCTGGATTTCAGGCTGAGCAATACAGGAGAGACACCATTTTGCTGTTACCAAAGATTGTTGTGGGTTATTTAAAAAGCCTCTAAATTTGTAGCCCTCCAAATCCAAGCTAGAAAAATATAACTTTTGCAGCTTGGACCTCCAAAGCAGGAGAAAAAGGAGGGAGAAAAAACACCATGTACAAGAGGTTAAATGCACAGCTTCTCCCAAGAGAGAGACAAGATTTACTGTTCGAACTGAGGTGAGCAGGCAAAACAGAGCTCTAATAACGAAAAAAAACCCAACAACCCATAATGTTGATGCTGATGAGTAACAACAACAACCATCATCATCTATTACCCAAGCCTCTTTAGGCATGACAAAAAGCAGAGCCAGCCTTTTAAATGTCTTCCCAAATGAACAAGAAAGCGCAAAATTGGAACCTTCCCAGAGCAAGCAACTGAAGCCTTAAAAGTCTGCGGCTTTCCAATACTTTAATATATCTCACTCTAAAGGCCAAGCCGGATCTAAAAGGAAGAAAATCTTGGCCAAAAATCTGACTCTCAAAGTAAACTCTGAGAACACCATGATAACTTTCCTGGCCCGCTAACCACTTTGGGAAATTGCTTCTCTGTTTAACCTGCAGGAAACCTGGCTGGTGGTGGACAGTCTCCGAGAAGTCATTTCTAGGTAGGACATCCAAACAATTTGTCGTTCATGTCAAGTTGGGCCAAACTGGAATAAACCCTTTTGGGATCAAGAGTTTACAAATATTTTACGGGAGGCTCTGTCAGGCTCCAAAACCCAAGTAAGACATGTTCCAAGCAGTTTCCTCTATTATTCTTTGCCTGTAGACAGAATCTTGCTGTACTAAAGCAAGCTACTTATATCTTTATTCTCTGAGAACTTCTAGGGAAGAGCTGTCTCTCTCCTTCCCAAACAAACTATCTATAGTTTGCTGTCTCTTGTTCCTTTGTAATGCAGCCTCTCCCGCCCTCCTGGGAATCCAGACTACATTCCACCACAGGTTTCCAGGATGAAGTAATGTGTTGGCATTATATTTGTCTTAATTGCCATGTATTCTGTATTCTTTCCTTGTTCAAAGCTAATTTTCTCCACCTGCAGTAGAAGTCCTCGTAGGAACGGGTGTTCTTTTTTCCCCCAGGATGCCCTTGGTGTCTCATTCCAAGGGAAAGGGAATAACATCCTGTCTAACTGTACTGATGATGTTCTCTAGTTGGATAATGAAATGCCTGCAGGAAAACAATAAATCAAACACAGTTCTAGGCTGCATAAACAGAGGGATAGAATCGAGATCATGTGAAGTGTTAATACCACTTTATAATGCCTTGGTAAGGCCACGCTTGGAATACTGCATTCAGGTTTGGTCACCATGATGTAAAAAAAGTTGAGACTCTAGAAAGAGTGCAGAGAAGAGCAACAAAGATGATTAGGGGACCGGAGACTAAAATATATGAAGAACGGTTGCAGAAACTGGGTATGTCTAGTTTAATGAAGAGAAGGACTCAGGGAGACATGATAGCAGCCTTCCAGTATCTCAGGGGCTGCCACAAAGAAGAGGGAGTCAAACTGTTCTCCAAAGCACCTGAGGACAGGACAAGAAGCAATGGGTGGAAACTAATCAAGGAGAGAAGCAACCTAGAACTAAGGAGAAACTTCCTGGCAGTTAGAACAATGAATCAATGGAACAACTTGCCTCCAGATGTTATGAATGCGCCAACACTGGAAGTTTTAAGAAGAGATTGGATAACCATTTGTCTGAAGTGGTGTAAGTTTTCTGCCTAAGCAGGGGGTTGGACTAGAAGACCTCCAAGGCCCCTTCCAACTCTGCTATTCTATTCTATTCTAAGCTCAGAGGGCACCACGAGCCCCTCAATTCAATCCTGAGTTACAAATACTCTCCCTTATTGGTACCCTGGAAGAGTTCGCAACAGGTAGCGAGCCTCTTCCAATCTCTCCGATGTGAAGCATAGCCAGATGCGGTGGAACACATCATGTTGACAGGCAAGCTGATAAAGGCCTGGAGCATGTGCTTAATGTGACTCTGGAGTACCTCACGGCACATTTGTAAAATGATAAAAATTAACGCCTGAATAAATGATGAGTTAATGTACAGCCCCACGTTCATCCTTACCCGCGTTCGCTGTGACATTGTCCTAAGCGGGAGGATGTCGCCCAAACCCCGAGCAAAGAGAGATCTGCAGCGAAAGGCAACAAGAATTCTCAAGTTCAGACTTAAGAAGACCAAGCAGTCCTTGAAACATCGTTCCCTCAAGCCTTTTAATTGTGTCTTTGCAGTTTTCATCAGCCTCTTTAATGAGATTGTCATTCTTCCACCTTTTGAGACTTCTCCGCTATTACCCTATCAGTTTATACCTCGTTCTTGTGTAGGGCCTGTGGGGACGTCTAATGTCAGTCAAATTATCATCACTTGTCACGGAACCTAAACATGAAATATTCAGCTGCGTGTCTGTCCTTCAATGTATCTGGTAAATTTTTGGTTCTGAGGATTTTCTCCTGTTTTCTTCTTCACATGCAACATAGATCCTGACCATAGGTAGATGAAGCTTCTCTCGCTTGCCTGTTGCTTGTGCAGCCCAGTTCCTAACAGGCCATGGACCAGTCCCGATCCATGGCCCAGGGATCGGGGAACCCGGCTCTTCAGGACTCATATTCCTCCAGAGGGTTTTTAGAAACATCTTTAGAAACACAATGAACATAAAGATGTATCTTGAATTTGATGCCCTTTTCTGTAAATACATTAATGTAAAGATTCCCCTCGCATATATGTGCTAGTCGTTCCCAACTCTAGGGGGCGGTGCTCATCTCCATTGCAAAGCCAAAGAGCCAGCGCTGTCCAAAGACGTTGATCCGTGGTCATGTGGCCAGCATGACTCAACGCCAAAGTTGCACGGAACGCTGTTACCTTCCCACCAAAGGTGGTCCCTATTTTTTCTACTTGCGTTTTTTACCTGCTTTCGAACTGCTAGGTTGGCAGAAGCTGGGACAAGTCACGGGAGCTCACCCCGTTACGCGGCGCTAGGGATTCGAACCGCCGAACTGCCGACCTTTCGATCGACAAGCTCAGCCGTCTTAGCCACTGAGCCACCGCATCCCTGTAAATACGTTAGAGATGTTTAAAAGACAGAATGCAGGGATCATTGAACGAGGTTCCGATATTACTAGAATGTTCTTATTTTCATCTCAAACATGTTGGCGTTAACTACCAGCTCAGTCAATTGGCGAACACGCCGTAGGGTCACAGATATTTCAGCTCTTCGTTTTCAGAGATTCGGCTGCCAAATGAGTTCCAGAAAACTCAGTTCTTCCCCACTTTATGTGAATGCCATCTGCCTAGCAAGTCTGGTACTTGGCTGTTCAGAATATTAACATGTGCTTGAGGGGGTGTGTATGTTTTCCTATCTGCTCAAGAGTTCTTCCTTCCTCAACACCAAACATAATCGATCGAGTGACCCCCAAACCGACAGATTGACTGCAAACACTAGTGCGTCAAAGGAATGAAAGGCTGGAGACCTGGGAAGCCAAGAAATCCTCTGTATTTGAGGGGGTCTTGCAAAAAAAACAAATGGCCTCAATTGGTTAATCAATATAAATGCCTCTCCAACTTCTCCTGCTATTATAGGGCAATTTCAGATAGACTGGAAAAAAAAATCATTGTTCAGCTGAGTCTTTCTTTTTCTGGCCTTGGAATGGAACATTCCTATCTGCCCATCAACATTTAGGTAGTCCTTGACTGATGACCATAATTGAGCCCTCTGTTTCGATTGTAAGTTGCGATGGTTGTACCGTGTTTCCCTGAAAATAAGACCCAGTTTTATATTTTTTTGAACCCCGAAATAAGTGCTTGGCCTTATTTTCGGGGAGGTCTTATCATTTTGGGGCGCATGGAGGAAACCAGAAGAGATGGTGGGGACTGGCTGGTGGGGAATGCGTTTAAATATTTTCAGGGAGGGCTTATTTTTTTGGGGGGGCTTATTATAGTGCATGTACTCAAAAGCCTGATTGGGCTTATTATCAGGGGATGTCTTATTTTAGGGGAAACAGGGTAGTTGTCACTATGCAACCATGCCTGATTTTATGACCTTTTGGGGGGGCAGTTGTTAAGTGAAGGCGGCAGCAGGAAAGTGAGAACGGAAGTCACTAAGCGAACACCGGCGTTCCCCCCGCCGCCCCCCCTGGAAACTGGAAGGAAACGCCATTTCCTGGAATTAAAAAATTGTAAATCGTGATGACGTGAATGCAGGAAGCTGCAAAATGGCCATAAAGGCAGGCCTGGGATGTGAGGGGGGAACGTTCAAATTTGAATTTGGGTTGAAAATCCCTTTCTGGGGTTCTGTTGTCACTTTGAACAGTTGCAAAGCTTCTGGTTGCAAATCAAGGGTTATTCCGAATGCAGAAGTTTTGCCTAGGGTGGGACTATAACACTACAATGTTTCTTATCCTGGCATTCTCCAAGATTATTAGGACTACAGTTTCCAGACAAAAAGTATGCTGGTAGTTCCAACACATCTGGAGATGACCTGAATTTGGCAGACCAGTTCTCGAATACAGCTCATCTGTCTGGAATCCGCGCTGCATATTGGACATAAATACAATCGAGAGAGTCCAGAGATATTTTACGAGAAGAGTCCTCCATTCCTCTACCCATAATAAAATACCTTATGCCACCAGACTTGAAATGTTGGGCTTAGACAACTTAGAACTACACCGCCTTCAGTCTGACCTAAGTGTAGTACATACAATTATCTGCCACAATGTCCTTCCTGTCAATGACTACTTCAGCTTCAACCACGACAATACACGAGCACACAATAGATACAAACTCAAGGTAAACTGCTCCAAACTCAATTGCAGAAAATACGACTTCAGCAACAGAGGGGTCAATGCCTGGAATGCACTACCTGACTCTGTGGTTTCTTCCCCAAACCCCCAAAACTTTAACCTTAGACTGTCTACTGTTGACCTCACCCCATTCCTAAGAGGTCTGTAAGGGACGTGCATAAGTGCACCAGCGTGCCTACCATCCCTGTCCTAATATTCCTTTTTACTCTTACTCTTTTCAAGTATTCAAATTATGTTTATACGTTTACCTGTTATCTTATATATGCTAGAGAAATAAAATAAATAAAATAAATAAAATAAATAAAATAAATAAAATAAATAAAATAAATAAAATAAATAAAATAAAATAAATAAAATAAATAAAATAAATAAAACAAAACAAAACAAAACAAAACAAAACAAAACAAAATAAATTCCATCCATGTCTTGCCCTTCAGAAGAACTGGATTATAACCTAATGCCATTCCAAGCTAGCATGCTAGTTTATAAATCCAAATCCATGCCCAATTGTTTGTCCCTCTACCTAAGTATTGTCTCTGACATTCCCAAGCTAGAGACAAATGGAGATATCAGGAGCCCTGGATCTTCTGCAGATCACACAATTGCTCTTCCTACTGAGATGTCCATTTAAGAGCAGCCTCCAGAAGATCACCAATAAAATGTAAGAGTTACTTGTCCCTCCACAGGTGTTCTCTGAATCACCTGAGCCTGGGGAAATGTATTTTTGGCCTTAATTACAACTCATAATGGTTGATAAATCAAGCTTCCTTGAATTTCCCTGCCCCTCCTCCTCCTCCTCGTCCTGAAGCCAACTCGGGCTTTGCAACATCTTGCATTACTGAATTTTCAGAAGTTCGGTTTTGATGGATGTGTGAAAAGAGCCAACTTCCTCTTGTCTTTCTGGCAGCTCCTGCTAATCAAGTTTATTGGATGACCTTGAAATCTAGTATTGTATTAGGGAACAACATAATGGATTGCTTTCAGCATTTTACAGCCCATCTTCTCCTGAAATAAACAACATTAACTAGGGATTTGTAAAAGAAAAGAAGTACAGTCTGTAGCTGGGTATCTGTTTGTGTGTCTGGCATCTAAATTGTAGTTAAAATTCATTCGAGTTTCTTGTTTCTCAAAAATCCAATTTAATTTAAAGGCAGGCCATTTCAAAGAGCCAGCTGTTCTTCCAAAAGCTTTTGGTCCCATCGCCAGACCGATGTCTACTCTGCCTTTCTTCTAAAGAGCCATTAGGATATATCCGTGGGAGTCCTTGATCTTATATTAGCCTTCCAAAGTTAGATAATGGTCCACGGTCCTTCATGAGTTTTCAAGCTCATTTAGGATTTGAACCAGTGGTGGGTTTCAAAAATGTTCACTACCAGTTCTGTGGGTGTGGCTTGGTAGACGTGGCTTGGTGGGCATGGCAGGGGAGGGATACTGTAAAATCTCCATTCCCTCCCCAATCCAGGGGAAGGTTACTGCAAAATCCCCATTTCCTCCCAATCAGCTGGGATTTGGGAGGCAGAGAATAGATGGGGGCGGGACCAGTCAAAAGTTTTACTACCGGTTCTCCGAACTACTCAAAATTTCCGCTACCGGTTCTTCAGAACTGGTCAGAACCTGCTGAAATCCATCTCTGATTTGAACCTGGATCTTCTCCTGGCTTAGTTTTACCCTCCATTGCCTTCCATGTTATTTGCCTTTCTATATTTGTCTTTATGTTGTAGCCTTTGATACCAATCATCTTCTTTCAATGACCCCATAATCCCTTGTATCAGGGTGGAGTCTGGGCAACTGAATGGAGATGAGTGTTTACTGGCCAGATGCCCTTCCTGTCGCCAATGCGGAGGTTTTTTTCCAGCAGATATATTCTCATTTGTGCCCAGAGAGAGAAATATCTGCCTCTACCTAGGATCGAACTCACAGCCTCCTGATTGTGAGGTGAGAGCACCACCTCTAGGCCACCGCACCGCTTGATACCAATGATGGCATATAAATAGGGACTTTTAAGAATGGCCATATGGTTGCCTGCTTCTGGACAAGATAGCCCAATGCCTCAACTTTTAGTCTTTCTAAGCATCTTCATTTGGTACCAAGCTCAATGTGGTAGCATCTATCCAGGGAAAACAGGAAATAGCAATAGTACTTAGACTTATATGCCACTTCACAGTGCTTTACAATCCACTCTAAGCAGTTTTACAGAATCAGCATCTTGTCCACAACAATCTGGGTCCTCATTTTACCCACCTCGGAAGGATGGAAGGCTGAGTCAACCTTGAGCCGCCAAGAATCGAACTGCAGGCAGCCAGCAATCAGCAGAAGTAGCCTGCAGTATTACATTTTAACCACTGCGCCACCATGGCTCTATCCAAAGACCCCTATCCAAACTCTGGAGTACTACTGTGGGTCAATAAACCAAGACTAAACAATTCTTACATCATCTCAGAGCTATACTTGGTGTGATGTCCGAATGGAACCATTGAGATTTGTAACCCAGAGTTTGGGGGTTCGCTTGGGGTGTGAAGACCATCGGTGGTGGCTAATTTTCTACTTAAGATTTATTGCTTAAGGCTATACACAAGAATCTAGTCAGCTAACCATCAGCACTGAATTTACACAAGGTGAGCATTAACTGAATTCAAGGGAGATTGGATTCGGAGGGTTTGTGGGCACGTCAGGATTCTAGGCTGAACCCTCTCTTGACTCTGCCCCCGGGCTCTGCCTCTTCTCCTACACGAATCATGTTAATACTTGAAAGTACAATGACTTCACTGGCAGAAGTCACCTTGTTGATTTACGTTTTCTAGGATTGATATAGGTTAGTCTATAAATTTGCACTTATCTGAAGTTACACTTGCTCGGCGTGTCTTCGGAAGTCTCGGCTGCCAGAGATTTCTACATTAAAGGCATGTCATTATCTTGGCGACAATGAAGAAGCGGCTTGGCATTGTCTCCATCCAGAATTCTTTCTTTTCCTTTTGTCTTCTCCATCTACACTCGAGCTCTAGAGCTCTTTGGTAGAGGGCTCAAGACCCCAGATAACAGCTCCTCATGTGTCCTCATTTGACCCACCTCGGAAGGATGGAAGGCTGAGTCAACCTTGAGCCGCCGAGAATCGAATTGCAGGCAGCCGGCAGTCAGCAGAAGTAGCCTGCAGTACTGCATTCTAACCACTGCGCCACCATGGCTCTATCCAAAGACCCCTATCTTGTTCGGGCGAACCGGTACTAAAAAAAGCTACTGGTTGGTCTGAACCAGAATTTCCAACGATCAGCTGTGCCACATAATTTCTATTCGCTAGAAAGCAGGAAATCTTGCTTTCTAGAGGATCTAAATAGCGCGGCACGGCTGTTCACCCCTTTTGCTGTTCTACTTACCTTGTTAAGCCTCCTTTTTCCACATGAAGGGAACGTTTGGTGCGCACTGCTCATGCACTGGCAGCGTACTGGTGGCAAACCGCGGAGGATTTCACCACTGCCTCAGCTCCTGTGTGGCAACACTGAAGCTCCAAGATGGCTCCCGTCAGGCCAGTTTCAGGGATTGGCAGATAGTCTCCTATTTCAGCACTAATCGGTCTGACTCTGCTGAACTTTCTAACATCAGCCAAGGTCACACTTTCTTGCATGCAAGAGCTTCAGTTCTCTATATTGCTCTTTCCAAACCCATATGCTAGGAGATGCCTTTTTCTCTCCCGGGGCCACCGAGTCACTGCATCCAATTACAGGAGACCAGTTGAGACACAGATTATTAAGAAGGTGCCGGAGACTACGGGAAGAAGAACGGGGGAAAGCTGGACCTGTAAAGAACGATGTCTCTTGAGTCACTATTTCAACCACTTCCAAATCTAAGAGTTCAACACTTGGGTCAGAGAAAGAGGGCAGAAGGGGTCATCTATGCTGGATGGGCCAAAAGGCCAGCAGCTTGAAAGACCTTCTGATGCTTTTCGGAGGAGCGACTATGCTAAAAGAGGAAAAGCGACATGCATTATGCATCCGGTGTCATTAACCTGAGCCACAGCCTTGCAAATGAAGGAGAAGGAAGAAATGATGTTGAAGCAGATGTGGAGGTCACGGGCTGCCTGTGGAGCGGAGCAGTCAACCAGTCCTGATGTCTAAAGAGAACAGGAGACCATCTAATAAAACTCCTTGACTAGCCCAAGTTGGCCAAATCCATTACGGCAAGATAACTTCAAGAAGGTATCCTCCCGGAAGACTCCCACAGAGGTCCATGTGAACATCAGGGCATTATCTCAACCCTGCCCCCCACCTACCCCAAATCATAATGGCTAAAACTTTACATGCTCCTGTCCCAATGCCAAGTCACAAGTTCTTTCTCTACCACAATGGAGCAGAGAGAAACCAGTGGTGAAATTCACAGTTTTTTTACTACCGGTTCTGTGGGCGTGGCTTGGTGGGCATGCTGTGGCTTGGAGGGCGTGGCTTGGTGGGCGTGGCAGGGGAAGGATACTGCAAAATCTCCATTCCCTCCCGACTCCAGCGGAAGGATGCTGCAAAATCTCCCATTCCCTCCCCACTCTTGGGGGAAGGATATTGCAAAATCTCCCATTCCCACCCCCCTCTGGGACCAGCCAGACTCTCCAGGCCCTCCGGAGGCAGGAAACAGCCTGTTTCCCCACTTCTGGTGGGCCCAGAAGGCCCAAAAATCAGCTGGCTGGCGCACGCTTGCACACCAGAGCTGAGCACACGTGCCCACTGATATGGCTACGTGTGTCACCTGTGGCACGGGTGCCATAGGTTCACCATCACGGCTCTTTGGCTTTGTGCAGTCAACTTCCTAGCTCACATCCAGATCTCTGGCTGGGGGAATGTTGCTTTTCTCCTCTTCTTTTTTTTTAAAATCTCTTTCTCTCCAGAAAGTCTTTTATTTCCCTACATATCTGGCTAAGGACTCATCATCCCAAATATCTACCAATGATTCAACGATGCCGAAAGCTTGGAATCGGCTTAACTGAAGCTCATTCCGTCTCACCGAGATCCTGCCACGTTTTTAGTTCAATCTCTTCGGTCACATAAAATGGGAAATAATGGATGAAAAACATGCCTGCATTCCGATTAAGGGAAGCTCAGTTGAAATCCCTCGTTTGCCAGAGAACATAATTGGGAGGGAGAGAGAATTTTCAAACAAATTCTGCTTTTCTAGCTAAACAGAACTTTGAGGGCCGTGGTGAGCCTACTCAAGGCAGGCAGAAATGATGGGATAATCATACATGATGACAACAGTTTTAAAAATTACTACATAGTTGACTTGTTTCCCACCTGACTACTTTGTTTGGAGCCTGCAAGGCACTCGTTTTTAAAAGAAAGAACACAACAGACAAGGAATTGCTTCGAAATAATATAAGTCAATCAGAAAACAGTCTCAAACTCAGCGCTGAGAATTCAAGTTATGGAATTAGAGGGCACCAAGACGAGAAAATGACCTAACTTTCTATTCAAGATTGTAGTCTTTTCCCAATCTTGAGAACTCAGAACTTCCGTTCCAATCATCTCCGGGAAATGGGGCAAGTGGGTAGTGAAAGTGTAGGACAACAACTAAGGACCCGGAGAAAGATTGGCCTACAGCAGGGGTCAGCAACTTTAAGCCCCCCATTCAATTCTGGAGCTGACCAGAAGTCCAGTTCTCCCACCATAGAGTCTCCTCCTAGCACGGTATCCTTTTTCCTCTGCCGACCGGAAGTCCGGTTCTCCCACCATAGAGTCTCCTCCTAGCACGGTATCCTTTTTCCTCTGCCGACCGGAAGTCCGGTTCTCCCATCATAGAGTCTCCTCCTAGCATGGCGTTCTTTTTCCTCTGCCGACCGGAAGTCCGGTTCCCCCACCATAAAGTCTCTTCCTAGTGCGGCGTCCTTTTTCCTCTACCTGTCCCAACCGAAGCCCTATCAATTGTGGACCGGCGACAGGGAGCCGCAGCAGAGGGATGAAAGAGCCACATGCAGCTCCAGAGCCACGGGTTGCCGACCCCTGGACCTACAGGCTTTGAAATAGGTTGAAAGGAAAAACACCTTGGCAGAATCCACGTATCATGAATTGTACTCAACAAGCAGAGTTCTTTCCAGCGTCATTTCTTTCAATGACACTGGATTTACGAGAAACAGACCGTCCCTTCTATTTCCTACTAGTTGGGTTATGAGAAGGAACCTCAGGCTAAGTCAGGTCTGACAAGATGAAGAAGCTTTGTCCTGCCACATACACAACCAGGAGAAGCTATAAAGTTGTGAAATTGTTAACTCAAGAAAGATGAGACATGAAATGGATGAGAAATGGCACCTGTAAATGAAGAAGGGAAAAAATGGTCCAGGGTTTTTGACATTCTTAATGATGCAATCGTCCTCTTTTGGGGGGGGGAGGAAGGAGATTCTTTTTTAAAAAAAATTTGATTTATATGCCACCCTTCTTCGGAGACTCAGGCGGCTTACAATGTGTTAAGCAATAGCCTTCATACTTTTGTATATATTTATACAAAGTCAGCTTATTGCCCCCACAATCCGGGTCCTCATTTTACCTACCTTTGAAAGGATGGAAGGCTGAGTCAACCTTGAGCCTGGTGAGATTTGAACTTGCCGTAATTGCAGGCAGCTGATGTTAATAACAGTGCTTTAGTCTGCTGCGCCACCAGGGCTCTTGAATTCAAGATGATGCTAAAGAGGAGAGATTCTTCCATCACTTTTAGATGAATGCATTCTTAAGTTTTTGTTTTTGTTCTGTACGTGATCAAGTTTCAAGGCTGCATTTTCTCCCTCTGTTTAGTCCACTCGACATCTACGGTAAAATACGAACCATTTTGCTCGTGTTTTAACTGTCATAACCAAGACGGTCAGATGCACCAGGGACAGAGTCCATCTGCAAACAGCTGAATGACCAAATAGGCATAACTTGGAGACGATGAGAAAAGCACAATGGAGAGAGCCGACTGTATTTGCCAAGTGTCTGAAGGGCTGTCATGCATAAACTAGAGCAGACGTGTTCTCTGTCACCTGAGAGGACAGAACCAAGCAAGATCAACAGGTGGAAACTGTTTGGAGGCAGGCTTTGGTAGAACATCACGAGAAATGTACTAACATTATGAGCTCTGCAATAGCAACAGAAGAGAATATTTGTAGCTCAGGGCTGAACTCTGTAGTGCTTGGTGCTCTCTGAATTTGCTTGGGGTGTGTGTGCATTACAGACAATTTATTACCCAACTGCAAGCTTTTAGGGAACAAATCCCACACTCGCCAGCACTGATGATGCTCCCTAGTTGGGTAATGAAATGTCTGCAAGAAAACAACCAAGCTCAGAGAGCACCAAGGACCCTGCAGTCCTCCTCCTCTTCCTCCTCCTCCTCTTCCCCCTCACACTCCCTTCTAGCAATGATGATGTTCCCTAGTTGAGCTGAGGTGGCGCAGTGGTTAGAGTGCAGTACGGCAGCTACTTCAGCTGACTGCTAGTTCAGTCAGCAGCAGATCAGCGGATCAAATCTCACCGGCTCAAGGTTGACTCAGCCTTCCATCCTTCCAAGGTGGATAAAATGAGGACCCAGATTATTGGGAGCAATATGCTATTTAGTATACTGTCTTTGGTGTAAGCCGCCCAGAGTCCTCGGAAAGTGGGCGGCATAGAAATATGACTAATAAAAATAAATAATAAAATAATAAATAAATAAATAGTTGGGTAATGAGACATCTGCAAGAAAACAACCAAGCTCAAGGAGCACCAAGGACTCCACAGCTCTACAATAAGCAAAAGATACACTCAGGTGATGTGAACAGACAGGAGAAGATTGAGATGAGGTGGTGGGCTCACCCTTGCCCCAAATAAGAAGAAGCTCAACAACCATCTGTCCACAATGATGCCTTTCCACTGATTGAGAGTCACACTAGATGAGGACAAAGAACCTTTCCAACTTTAAACTTCAAGCATTCAGTTTTAACCATTTACTACTTTATGCTTAACATTTTTTTTTTAAAAGTAAGACATTTTTAGTAGCGGGAAGAAGAAAAATTATTGCAATGTATACCCAGAATTTATATCATTCCTTGGATTATGTCCATCCTTATCACTTTCATAGAGTCCACGTCTTGTCATCTGCACCTCTATAAGTGTCTGGTTTGGTTCTGCAACCCAACAAGACAGACACAATTTCAGAGGACAATTAGAGCTGCAGAGAAAATAAGGGCTACCAACCTGACTTCCATTGAGGACCAGTCTACTGCATGAGTCAAAAAGAGGGCCGTGAAAATATTTACAGACCCCTCGCATCCTGGACATAAACTGTTTCAACTCCTACCCTCAAAATGACGCTATAGAGCACTGCACACCAGAACAACTAGACACAAGGACAGTTTTTTCCCGAATGCCATCACTCTGCTTAACAACTAATTCCCACAACACTGTCAAATAATTTACTAAGACTGTATTACTATTGCTATTAATCTTCTCATCATTCCTGTCGCCCATCTCCTCCCACTTGTGACTGCATGACTGTAACTTTGTTGCTTGTATCCTTACGATTTATATTGATATTGATTTTGTTTCCTAGTATGATTTGATTGCTTATTTGTACCCTATGACTATCATTAAGTGTTGTACCTTATGATTCTTGACAAATGTATCTTGTCTTTTTATGTACACTTTTTATGTACATGAGAGCATATGCACCAAAGACAAATTCCTTGTGTGTCCAATCACACTTGGCCAATAAAGAATTCCTTTCCTTTCCTTTCCTTTCCTTTCCTTTCCTTTCCTTTCCTTTCCTTTCCTTTCCTTTCCTTTCCTTTCCTTTCCTTTCCTTTCCTT
>WNWU01000071.1:603658-619521 GCA_012654045.1 Ptyas mucosa
TTCTATTCTATTCTATTCTATTCTATGATTCTTGATGAACGTATCTTGTCTTTTTATGTACACTGAGAGCCTATGCACCAAGGACAAATTCCTTGTGTGCCCAATCACACTTGGCCAATAAAGAATTCTATTCTATTCTAAATCATCTGCTCAACCAAAACCTTGAGTTTAACAAATGTCTTTTATTGCCTTCGGCAGTAAATGAAGGGGAGAATTGTTTTGGCACCCTTTTCTTCTAGAATAAATCACCTTTAGGTTGGATGGCTAAAGAGAGACGCCCTTAACTGGCATCTTCAGGAGGAAAACCAAAATAACCCCCCAAACTTCCAATGGTTGGATTTGTCCTCACCGCTTTAGACCAGGGGTGAGCTGCTGGGGGGGTTCCTCTAACTATGATTCTGTGCAGTTTGGAGACCCCCAAATCCCACTCCTGGCTGGCCCTGCCCATCCCACCCCACCCCTCCCAGGAGTCCCCATGCGGCCTGTTTTGGATGCAGGTAAATGCAGGACACACAGAGAGGCTCGAGGAAGGAAAAAAACAGGCCTACCGGAAGTTTGGAAAGGCCAGAAACAGGCCTGTTTCCAGCTTCCAGAGTCTGGGGAGGCCGTTTTCACCCTCCTGGAGGCTTGAGAAAAGACTCTGGAGCCCAGGGAGGGCAAAAACACCCCTCCCCATGCCATGGTGCAGGAGGCTGACTAGGCCACGCCCACCATGGCCACTCCCACCCAGCAACCAGGCAAAGAACCCCTTGCTAAAAATTTTGAAGCCCATCCAGGGGTGAAATCCAGCAGGTTCTGACAGGTTCTGGAGAACCGGTAGCAGAAATTTTGAGCAGTTCGGAGAACCGGCAAATATCACCTCTGGCTGGCTCCAGAGTGGGGTGGGAATGGGGATTTTGCAGTATCCTTTCCCCAGGAGTGGAGTGGGAATGGGGATTTTGCAGTATCCTTTCCCCAGGAGTGGGGTGGGAATGGAGATTTTGCAGTATCCTTCCCTCAGGAGTGGGGAGGGAATGGGGATTTTGCAGTACCCTTCCCTTAGGAGTGGGATGGGAATGGGGATTTTGCAGTATCCTTCCCCTAGGAGTGGGGAGGGAATGGGGATTTTGCAGTACCCTTCCCCTACCACATCCACCAAGCCACACCCACCAAGTCACACCACACCCACCAAGCCGTGCCCACAGAACCAGTAGCAAAAAAAAAAATGGATTTCACCACTGAGTCCACCCCTGCTTTAGATCATCCAAAAGTTGGAAGCCTGGCGTGTAGAGTCAGCCTGGGAACCTGGCCCCGGTTGGATGGAGGAAACAGAAATGGTTCTGCTCAGTGGTGCCGGGAAAAAGCCAGCTTAATCTCACTGGTATGTTTTTTTTAAAAAAATGCTTGGCAGCCGTTTCCATCTGGGCAGATTTAGACCTCAAGCAACGGCTGGCATTCCCGAGCAGAGGATGGCAACCTGCGGAAAATGTTGGCGTAGGAATCACAGCTGAGGGCCAAACGAACGAACAAGGTCCTTATTTATTTACCATCCTTCTGGATGGTACGAGAGTCGGTTGGGTTGGGGATGCTAATCAATTAAAAACCAGCACTGCGGAGCTCAGTGATAAAAACAAAAAAAAAACAAAAAAACAAAAACCAGAAGATAAAATTGGACCCCGAGAAGGAAATCATGCAGAATGCTCCCTCCGGTTAAAGGCAGAAGAATGAAGCTGGTGGAGACACAAATATCTAGAGATCTTGTCCTAAAGGACTAGAAGAAAAGGAAGTCTTCACTGGGAAGATTGGGGTGGTGGGTGGGTGAGTAAGTATCCACTTGGGGTTCTAGATCGGTGGCCCTCCAACCTTTGGGGCATCAGGAACCGGTTCTGTGGATAGAGTTTTTTTTTCCCTATGGACCAGAGGAGACGTGGTTTTGTCCGCTGCCTGCATCCCACGGATGGGGCTTTGCTTGTTTGCGTGGCCCGGTTTCTGGCATGCCATGGCCTGATGCCAATCCCTGGACGAGGGGGGTTGGGGACCCTTTACTTTTTACTTTTACTTTATTTTGGATTTATATACCGCCCTACTCCCGAAGGACTCAGGGCGATGAACAGCCAAAAGATAAAACACACATAATACAGAATTTTAAAAAAACAATGTAAAAACGCATTAAATAATTTGGCCCAAACAAATTAAAACACCCCCATTGTTTTAAAACAAATTTAAAATTAATAATTAAAAGGAAGTTAGGCTAGACCAGGCTAGCCTGTTGAAATAAAATGCTCTAGATGTCTGTACGGTAAAGTGCTGGCAGATGCTTTGGGACAGGGGTGCCCCGTAACGCCAGGCATGTCACTAGAAGGCAAAATCACAAAATCAGAACTAGTGCAAGATGGGAAGATGTGAAGAGACCTGGCGCATCGAATCGCCAAGAGATGGACACAACTGAATAGATATCGTCGTCGTCGTCGTCATCATCATCATGTTTGGGGAACCAAGTAGATGGCTCCCCCTGGGTTGCAGAGTTTCTGAAACCTCTCATTTCTAGGTGCACTTATGATTTAAGTTTTCCTCTCCATTAAAAGTCAACTGATATTGCAAAGTACTCTACGCCTTAGGGACAGTTCTTTTAAAAAAACCAAGAGGAGGAGGAGGAGGAGAGGGGGGAGGGGGAGGAGAAGAAGGAGGAAGAGAAGAAGGGGAGGGAGAGGAAGAAGAAGAGGAGAAGGAGGAAGAGAGGGGGAGGGGAGGAAGAGGAGGAGGGGTGGAGGAAAGAGAGGAGGAAGAGGAAACAGAGGGGAAGAGGAGGAGAAAAAAGGAAGAGAAGAGAAGAAGGAGAGGGGGAGGAGGAAGAAGAGGAGCAGGAAGAGGAAGAGGAGGAAGAGAAGGAAGAGAAGAAGGAGAGGCGAGGGAGAGGAGAAAGAAGAGGAGCATGAGAAAGAGAAGGGGGAGGGGAGGAGGAAAAGGAGAAGGAGGAAGAGGAGAAGAAGGAAGAGGAGGAGGTAGAGTAGATGGGGAGGAAGAAGAGGAGGAGGAAGAGGGCGAGGAAGGAGGAGGAGGACAAGGAAGGAAGAGGGGGAGGATGGGGAGGAAGAGAAGAGAAGAGGAGGAAGAGAAGAGGAGGGGAAGAGGAGGAGGAGAAGGAGGAAGGGGAGGAAGAGAAGGAAGGGGCGGGGAGGAGGATGTACAGAAAGAGAAGGAGAAGGAGAAGGAGAAGGAGAAGGAGAAGGAGGAAAAGATTGTGATGTCAAATAGCTGGAATTTAGCAACAGCCAATCTATTCTTTATGAGCTCTCCAGAAACGAGAGAGAGAAAGTTAATATCTGGGAAACACGAGGGCTGCCAAGGAAGGGGATGGGTCGGGAGGGCTATTAGCATAAAAACGTGGCCCCCAAAGCAGAATTTGATGAATAATAGCAATGCAAATTGGAGAGAAACAATCTAACACCTGTTAAGGCACAAGTTACAATCTCGACTCCTTCCGCAGCTCTAGATACAGATGGTTATTAGCCCTGGCAACTAAATGGAATTTCCATTTATTGGCGCAGAGTCTCTCGGAATACCAATTGCGGTGGAAAAATAAGGGGAAACTCTGCTCGGGGTTAGCAGGTTGGGCACATTTTCCTGCCTCACAAGAATATTTGCAGGAAAGTGAAACGTTTAAGATAATTGGGGGACACATTCAGCCATTCCAGCAACCAGCCCAGACTGCATCATGTCGCTAGTCCACAACAGATCCCACATTAAGCAAACTGAAGGTGCTTTTAACCAAATCAACCCAGGATTAACTCTGTTCCGTTTGCCCAAAATTAAATACAGGTGTTGAGGAATTCGCAGAGCAACCCTTAGAGTAACTAGTGTGTGCACATGAAAGCGACTGAGAGCAGTTGCAAATAATCATAGCCAACACAACTCATACACTTGAGTTGTGCTTACTTTTAGGAAATAATAATAAGGCACAGTCCAATAAACAGTCCAGGTTATACCCAGATAAAACAGTAGATAGTAAACAATAGTCCAGGGATATTCCAATAACAAAGTCTTACCAGTCGTTGTAGTCAGACACAATAAACAGTTGCAAACAGTAGCAAACACAGCAAATAGCAGTAACTATCAATAATGGTCAGCAAATATCAGCAGAGAGTAGCAGAGAGAGACTAACCATGTTTCAAGCTCCCTCTTAAGGACATTGGCTACACAGCTAACCAATCAGGACACAGTATGATGCAATACAGCACTACAGTCTTAAAGCTATATTAAGGTTTATATATTGCCAATCCAATAAATTAGTAAATTATCATTTCCTAACAGCAGGTAATCCTCAATTTATGACTACAATGGAGTTCAAAATTTCTGTTATTAAGCGAGGTGGTTGTTAAGTGAGTTTTGCCTCATTTTATGACCTCTCTTGCCACTGTCGTTAAGCGAGTCACTATGCTTAAGTTAGTCAGAATTAGTTACTGTGGCTTATTCGCACACCAGCAAGATTGTGAGATGAATCCTTGGGATACCTTATGTACTTGAATGCAACTTGGACAGTCCTTAACTTACGACCAGAATTGAGCCCAAAATTTCAGTTGGTAAAGCGAGACAGTTCTTCAATGAGTTTTGCCCCATTTTATGACTTTTCTTGCCACAATTGTTAAGTGAATCACAGCAGGTGTTAAGTTAGCAACGCGGTTGTTAAGTGAATTCGGGCTTCCCCATGGACTTTGCATGTCAGAAGGTCACAAAAGGGAGATCACGTGACTCGGGGACACTGCGACCGTCATAAATATGAGTCAGTTGCCCAGTGAATTTTTGATCACGGGACAATGGGATACGGCAACGGTCGTAAGACCTGTGCACAAGTCACTCACCCATAATTTACAGTTTGCAACCTCCAGCAAGCTGGATTCCTACAGCACGTTAATCTGAAATCAAACACACCTGAATTATAGCTTAATTGTAATATTTTTTTTCCTTCAAGTTCCACCCTACGAGCTCCAGGCAATAAAAATCTGAACATCAAACACAAGTTGGGCGGAAACGACCTCGTACATGACCCTCACTCTGTCAAGGACCTAGGAGTACTCATCTCAAACGATCTAAGCGCCAGAGCTCACTATAACAGTATTGCCAAAAAGGCATTAAGAGTAGTGCAAAGCTTCTTCTCTGGTAACATTGTACTGCTAACTAGGGCATACAAAACCTTTGCTAGACAAATTCTTGAATACAGCTCATCTGCCTGGAATCCACACTGTATATCGGACATTAATACAATTGATGTCCAGATGTATTTCACAAGAAGAGTCCTCCACTCCTCTGCTTACAAAAGAATCCCTTATGCCACCAGACTTAAAATTTTGAGCTTGGACAATCCGGAACTGCGCACCTGAGGTCCGATCTAAACATAGTACACAAAATTGTCTGCTACTACAACGTCTTACCTGTCAGTGACTTCTTCAGCTTCAACTTCAACAATACACGGGCAAACAATCGATACAAACTCAAGGTAAACCGCTCCAAAGTCGATTGCAGAAAATACGACTTCAGCAACAGAGTGGTCAACGCCTGGAATGCTCTACCTGAGTCCGTTGTTACAGCCTCAAACCCCCACAGCTTCAACCTCAAACTGTCCAGCGTGGACTTTACTCCATTCCTAAGAGATCCGTAAAGGGGGCACTCATAAGCGCACCAGTGTGCCTACCATCCCTGTCCTACTGTCCCCGTTTATTCGTACTCATTTCCTACGTTCATGTCCATGTTTATACTTATACCTGTTATCTTGTACATGTTTGACAAACTAATAAATACCGTATTTTTCGGAATATAAGATGCACTGTTTTCCACCCCTAAAAGAGGATGGAAACGTCGGTGCATCTTGTACACCGAAGACAGTCATTTTTGGCCTCCCGAAGCCCTACCCCGTTCGTCCCATTTTTGCAAAAAATGGGGCACGCAGTGAGTTCGGGAGGCCTGCAGAGTGCTCCTGGGGCCCGGGGAGGACAAAAACCTTTTCTTTCTTACTTACCTCTTCGAAATCTTGGTGCATCTTATCCACCGGTCTTATGGTCCGAAAAATACGGTAAGTAAAATAAATAAAATAAATAAACATTCCTTCCCTCCTTTCCAAGGTGCAAATGAACACTGGTGCCGCCCCTCCAGATTTGCAATAAGAGTGCCATAAACCCCTGATCCCCTCCCCTTTCCTAGCTTGCAACAGAGAAGAAAGAGGACAGGGCTCCCCCAAAGAACGGTAAAATGTGGCCACAAACGACGGCGCTGGGTTGCATTTTGTTATCTTGCCTCTATCCTGAAGCCCTACCGCATCTATTTTCGGTTTCCTCTTGGCTCAGGATTCCCATAAAGTCCTTCCTTCTGCCACCGTTAAAAGCTTTTGTCCTCTCCTATTCATTGAGTAACTGCTCCCTGGAGACCCATGTTCCTTCACTCTTTTCAATATGTTCCTTGTTAGCTCACCTCCAAGTTAAAAACAGCTGCTTCCACAGAGTCGTTTAGAAGCTCCACATTGTTGCAAGGGAGGAGGAGTAAACCCCCCCCCCATGCCAGTTACTCCTCTCTTCCTCCTAAGAAACATCCCCACAACACTTAACGGAAGCAACAGCCTACTTAACCAGCGAAAGGAGTTAAAGCAACTTTTGGGTGGTGGGCAGTGAGGTTTACGTTATAAGTTGGTCTCCCATAAACTGCACACACTTGCGGATGTGATCATTCACAAAACACAAGGCAGCCTCTTTATATTATATGCCATCACTTGAGAGGCAGGGAAAATCAGAATTGTTAAATATATTAATGTTTGGGGTCTGGACTACTGTTCTAAGAACACATCGCACTTCTGAAATTATAGGTCTAAACCAGAGATGGTATTCAGCAGGTTCTGACCAGTTCTGGAGAACCGGTAGCGGAAATTTTGAGTAGTTCGGAGAACCGGTAAATACTACCTCTGACTGGCCCTGCCCCCATCTGTTCTCTGCCTCCCGAGTCCCAGCTGATCGGAAGGAAATGGGGATTTTGCAGTATCCTTCCCCTGCCACGCCCACCAAGCCACGCCCACCAAGCCACACCCATAGAACCGGTAGTAAAAACAATTTAAAACCCACCACTGGTCTAAACTATAATATATATAATATTAATATTATATATATATATATATATTTTCTGAGGTTTTCGCGGGTGTTTGTATGTAGGTCTTTGGTTATTCGGGTTTTCTCCCATGTAAAATTGGAAGTGTCTTGGCAATGTTTCGACGAAGTCATAAACAGGTCACCCTATCATCATGATCTTTTAATGACCCCATAATCCCTTGATGAGTCTGGGGAACTGAATGGAGCTAGCAGAGTGTTTTAATGGCCAGATGCCTTTCCTGTTGCCAATGCAGAGTTTTGTTCAGCAGATATATTCTCAGAGTGCCGAGAGAGAGAGAAATATCTGCCTCTACCTAGGATCAAACTCACGACCTCCTGATTGTGAGGCCAAAGCTCCACCTCTAGGCCACTATACCACTCCATTAAACAGGTCATCCTATGACCGGTACCCATCGTATGCTATGGGACAGTTTTCGCCAGAAAACCAAACCAATCGCCAGTTTCCAGCAAAAACCATCACAAATCAGGTTCACATCCCTGCAGGGCACTGCAAACCGGTGTCAATTTGGGCTGGTTGCCAAGCACCAAAACTGTGGTCATGTGACTGCCGGGGGTGGGGGGAGACCCTCGACATTGGAACTTTTGGCAATTGAGTCATAAGTAGCTTTTGGGGAAGTTTGTCCTAATTTCAAATAGTTGCTAAGCGATCGATCGTACGTCGAGAAATACTTGCAGAAACTTTCTTGAAAGTCTGCATTAACGTTTCCGAGTTATATTTGGCTTCTGAAAGAGAGAGAGAGGGAGAGAGGGGGGGAGAGAGAGGGAGAGAGGGGGGAGAGAGAGAGAGAGAGAGAGAGAGGAAGAGAGAGAGAGAGAAATGGAAAGAGAGAGAGGGAGAGAGAGAGAGAAAGGGAGAGAGAGGGGGGAGAGAGAGAGATAGAAAGGGAGAGAGAGAGAGAGAGAGAGAGAGAGGGAGAGAGAGAGAGAATTCTTCTCCTTTCAGACTGGATTCCCAGGAGAAATAACAGATTTTGGAGTGGTTTTGCTCCAACCCACCTATAACACTTACAATGGCGATAGATTAAAATTGAAACTCGTTTGTGTGCGCAGAGACGGACTCGTTCCGACCGCTTGTTTCCAACTACCTCCCCTGCAATTTAAATTTCAGAGACAGGACAGAGCAAATCAAAGACGGGCAGTTCAAAGTCTGAACAATTAGGAATGAATCAGATTTGAGAAAGAGAAAGAGGAAAGAAAAAGAAAAGAGAAGGTAGGCAGAGGGCCAAAAATAGCACTGAAAGAACAGAGGTAAATGCAGAATTTGAAAGAGGCATTTGGGACACGCATTGAACTAGCGGGCACTTTGTAGTGTGACTATGGAAATCCAACCCACATTCTGACTGTGAATCCCAAAAGCAACCCAAAAGACACATAACAGAACGACAAGAGTTGGATGGAACCTTGGAGGTCTTCTAGTCCAACTCCCTGCTCAAGCAGGAGCCCCAGGGGTGAAATCCAGCAGGTTCTGGAGAACCGGTAGCAGAAATTTTGAGTAGTTCGGAGAACCGGCAAAAGCACCTCTGGCTGGCCCCAGAGTGGGGTGGGAATGGGGATTTTGCAATATCCTTCCCTCAAGAGTGGGGTGGGAATGGGGATTTTGCAATATCCTTCCAAAACAAACCAGGAAGAAATGGTACCTGCGCGGGTGGGCGGAGCTTTGCTCCGCCATCACTACCAGATCACCGAACCACCGGCCAAGATCGCTACCGGACCAGGCGATCTGGTCCGAACCAGAAGCATTTCACCCCTGCTTAAAATCATCACAAAAAAGCAACATCATGACGTCCGTGTGGGTGGGCGGAGTCTCCCGCAGCCGCCACTACCAATTCGCTCGAACCAGATAGAACCGGCTGAATTTCACCCCCTGGTTTAGCCTCCAGACCCCTCATCACCTTTGTGGTTCCTGTCTGCACTGTTTCTAGGGCCTCTGGGACCCACACTATCCCCCCTCCAGGCCAACCCATTGCTGAAGCATCTAGGCCCGTGACGGCGAACCTATGGCACACATGGCACAGGTGGCACGTGGAGCCATATCGGTGGGCACGCGGGCATTGCCCTAGCTGAGCTCCAGCACGCATGTACGTGCCAGCCATCTGATTTTTGGGCCTTCCGGGCACACAGGAAGTCAGGAAACTGGCTGTTTCTGGCCTCCGGAGGGGTGAGGAAGTCGTTTTCACCCTCCCCAGGCTCCTAGAAAGCTTCTGGAGCCTGGGGAGGATGAAAAACAGGCCTTCCGGTCCCACCATGCCATCATGTGCCAAAAGCGGGGAGAATGCGGTGGGGGGGGGGGGCGTGGGCATAGGGGGGGGGGGGGGGGGGAGCATTGAATTATGGGTGTGGACACATGCGACACCCCCCCACACACTCCCCACACTTTTGGCACACCACGGCAAAAAGGTTAGCCATCACTGATCTAGGCGAGCGGGCGACTCAATCATAAACGAGGCCCAGCCTGCAACCTTCGTTTTCCAGGTGCTCAAAAAACCTTTCACCGATGCCACCCTGTAGGTTTTATCCCTTGCATTGTTAGCGGTGTTATTATTGCTGGCCGTGTGGCTGCCAGGGTTAGAAAAGGGCAGTTGACAAAGCCTCACCAGGGAGAAGGAAGAGGAGGAGGAGGAGAAGGTATGTAGCACAGGGCTGGAAAATAACTAAAAATACAGAAAGAGCCCGACGTGGTTGGATTTTCAGCAGACAGAACCTAAATTGTAGCTTGTTGGAGTCTGGGATTTAAGGAGCAGGCTCCAATTAATTGGGGACAAAACTTTGCTCCCTGGCTCCGTGAAAATGTTTGGAACAAGCGGTCGGAGGCATCTCCGAAAGGATTGCAGGAAGAGGAACAAGTGGAATCGACTTGATCTGGAGGAATGAAAACTGCAAGAGGATCCAGTTTAAGAAAGAGGGCACCCCATGGGACCCCAACTCCCTGGCCCTCTCCAAAGCTGCTACTCAATTGCGTTATTTTAACGTGACAGAAGGGACAGTCTACCAAATGTCTTTAATGTACGGTACCTTTCTTTTTTCTCTGAATTTGCGACCTAAATGAAATCAAAACGAACTTGCATCCAGCCAGCCGGAGGCCGGTTCTCATCTCAGCTGTCTTGGAAGATTCGGGGTTTCTGCTCTAAAGGACTCTCAGCCACGGGCGGGGCTGCTGGGGGTTCGCAGGGGTTCGGGAGAACCTCTAGCTAAGATTCTGTGCAGTTCGGAGAACCCCCAAATCCCATTCCTGGCTGGCCGAACCCACCCTGCCCATCCCCTCCCAGGAGTCCCCACGCAGCCCATTTTGGATGGAAGTAAGTGCAGAGAATGCACGGATGCTCAGAGAGAGTGAAAAACAGGCCTACCGGAAGTTCAAGAAGAGCCTCTGGAGCCTGTGGAGACGGTTTCATCCTCCCGGAGGCTCAAGAAAAACCTCCAGAGCCTGGGGAGGGCAAAAAGCCCCTCCCCCGGCCATGGTGCAGGAGGTCGACTAGGCCACGCCCACCATAGCCATGCCCACCCAGCAACCGGGCAGAGAACCCCTTGCTTAAATTTTTGAAACCCACCCTTGCCCTCGGACTGAGAAAAACCTTGTGACCCTATAGATCAGTGATGGCTAACCTTTTTGCCATTGCGTGCCAAAAGCATGGGGAGTGTGAGGGGGTTGCGTGCATGCCCACACTCATAATTCTATGTGCCCCTGCTCATGCGCATGTGCCCCCTCGCTTTTGGCATGCAATAGTATGGTGGGCCCATTTTTCACCTTTCCCAGGCTCCAGAAGCTCTCTAGGAGCCTGGGGAGGGTGACAACGGCCTCCCCCAAACCCCATGGAGGTCCTCCGGAGACTGGAAATGGCCCATTTGCCAACTTCCAGTGGGACCGGAAGGCCCGTTTTTGTCTCTCCCTATGCCCCAGAGCCTTTCTAGGAGCCTGGGGAGGGCAAAAATGGCCTCCCCCTCCCTCCGGAGGCCGGAAACAGCCCATTTCCTGTCTTCTGGAAGTCTGCAAACTGAGCTCATGTGCCCACCGATATGGCCATATGGGGGGAAGGAGAAGCACCAGGGGAAATACAGGAGGAACTCAACCTCAGGGGAGGTTCTGCCCTTGAGAAATGGGCTCCTAAATCAACAGGAGTTGATGAAACTCGGTTCTTCCCATCTCTTTTAACCCTCAAGGTGATCCGTTCTGGGAATATGAAGATTCCATGATGATATGTTTTGGACTCCCCTGCTAGGCAAGAAATAAATCACAAAATGACGTGAATGTTTAGGAATTCACCAACCATCTGGTCTGGAAGGCAGACTTTCAAGAGTCCTTCAAGAAATCCCAAGTGAAGTTCCCGATCTTTTGATAAAGCGTCCAAGGTGTCCTTGAAATTGGCCATGGACGAAAGCATCGACCACCTGCCTACGGTAGGGGAAGCAAACATCAGTGTCCGTCACAAGTTCCCAACTCTATGACTGCGGCAAAGAGGGATTGCTTCAAAGGACAACCGGGCCTCAACTTCCCCACTGGAGGGGTACCCCGGTGCTGTGGGGAGCACATTGTACATACTTGGAGGTGCCTCACACCCCAAAGCTTTGTCCTGGGTTTGGATCAAGGAGATGAGGATAAGACAGGTTGGGTTTATATAACCGAGACCATGACTCCAGGCTGGGTCTCTCCTTCAGCTCCATCTGACTATTTTCAAAATGTTGAGACAACTTGCCAAAGCAGAAGACAATCAAGAGAAGTATTTTTTTTTTTACTTCTATCTTTGCTTCACCCTTAACGCTCAAACAGGGTTGAAACCAACTGAATCCTAACAAAATAACAGAGTTGGAAGGGACCTTGGAGATCTTCTAGTCCCATGATGGCAAACCTATGGCACGCGTAGCCACAGGTGGCACACGTAGCCATATCAGTGGGCACGCGAGCTCAGCTCCGGTGAGACCAGAAGTCAGCAAACAGGCCATTTCCGGCCTCCGGCGGGGTGGGGAAGGCCGTTTTCACCCTCCCCAGGCTCCTAGAAAGGCTCTGGAGTGTGGGGAAGGTGAAAAACGGGTCTACCGTGCCATTGCGTGCCGAAAGCGGGGGGAGCACAGGGGGGCACGCACGCATGTGCAGGGGGGCGGGACACATAGAATTATGGGTGTGGGCATGCACACAACCCCCCCCCACTCCCCACACTTTTGGCACGTGATAGCAAAAAGGTTAGCCATCACTGGCTTAGAAAGTTAACAACTGGTTCTCCTGAATAGGCGCGAACTGGCTGAAACCCACCACTGCTCTCAGCACTCTTTCCTGAGTCTCAACCTCTTTTTTATATTGAGATGACCTAAACTGGGTGCGGTATTCCAAGCGCGGTCTTACCAAGGCATTATAAAGCGGTAGGATCACTTCCCGCGATCTTGATTCTTGCCTTCCATCTTTGCTTCCCCCCTCAATGTGAAGGCACGTCCATACTCAAAGAAGGTTGAAACCCGTGTGGGATTCAAATAAATTAACAACTGGTTCTCTGCCCTAAGGACCAGCTGGGTGGGCGTGGCCATGGTGGGCATGGCCAGGGGGTGTGACAGGCAGCACTCTGCCTCCTGCAATCACCCTGGGAGCAAAAATGGGCTGCGGGGAGGCGCGGGGGGCACCGTTTAAAACAAAAAAAAATTAAGACTTTTGCACCTGTGTATGCATGAGCTGTAATTCCTACGGGGAGCTTAAAGAAGAGCAAACGAAGGCAGAATTGATTTGTTTTTTCTCTAGCAGATGGAGCTGAATTAAGCAGAGATTGCAAGGCTTCTAATTTAGCTGGAAGGCACTAATTTTGGCCTCCTTGCAGCCTCCTGGGAACCAAAACGGGCTGTGGAGGGCCTGTTTTCCACTTCTCCGGGCTCCGGGAGCTCTCTGGAGGTCTGAAATAGGCCTGTTTTCCACCTCCACAGGCTCCACAGGCCCCCTGCACTTACCTGGGATCCAAAATGGGCTGTGTGGGGACTCCTGGGAGAGAAGGGGTGGGACAGAGCCACCCGGTTATTGGAACTACCAGTTTGTTGAACTGGACGTAAAATTAACATCAGATTCGCCCGAACCGGTCCGAAGCAGCTGAATCCCACCCCTGGTTAAAACCAACTGAATCCTCATGGTGTCCACTCAACCGTCCCCACACCCGGCCTTCCTGAAAAGATCTCTGCTCTCCAAAGACTTCTGAGGTGAAGGATAATATCAGTTTTGGGAGACAATTTTCTCTTTTGCTTCTTAACTGCCACATATTTTAGCTGGGGAAGTTGGGAGGGGGTTGCTGTTGGAGCGGTAGAAAGTTAGTCGTAACAACATTCCATATTCAAGGACTTTTGCCTGCATCTGATGGAGACTGCCTGAAGATTCTATCCGGTGGAGTGTGAAGAGTTGATTGGACAATGTGATGAACTTGTGGGTGTGAGGTAGGGCTGTGAACTCTTAGCTGGGTGTGGAAAACCTGGAAGCTTTCAGATTCAGGTTTTCCCAGATGTGCCAACATGACATCTCTAGTAAATTGGAATTTTGAGGAACCTCAGGCCTCAGAGCTTTATTTCGTCGGGGGTGTTCCTTGGAAACCTGGCATATAAGATGGCAGAATTTGGATGTACCGGAGAGGAAAGCTCTTCTTAATTTATTTCTCAGAACGCCCGGTGTCTTTTCCTTCCTCTCAAAATTCCGCTCAAAGTGAGTTGAACTCTGAAGTTAAATGGCTCCCAGTGGGTGGCATTCATTCAGCTGCCAAGAGTGGGGAAAAGAGTGGGGGGGGGAGAGAGAGGTCTCCAGCAGCAGATGGCCTTTAAACAGGGCACATGCTCCCCTTAGAGACTTCCCACACGGACCTCCGAGCTGCACAGGAGGAGAAAGACCGGCGAGAAAGATATAGAGGAGAGGGAAACGAGCAGCGATCAAAGCGAACGGGTTTTTTTCTTCCTTAACTTGGCAGGTTTTGCTTAAATTCCCTTTCCTGCCAAGACAGTTTTTTTAAAAAAAATCTGGCATCACTTAACTGCAGGAGCTTCACCAGTTAGGTGGCTCTTAAGAAGGTCCTACCACCTTCCTAAGGGACGCGGTGGCTCAGTGGCTAAGATGCTGAGCTTGTCGATCAAAAGGTCGGCAGTCCAGCGGTTCGAATCCCTAGTGCTGTGTAACGGGGTAAGCTCCCGTGACTTGTCCCAGCTTCTGCCAACCTAGCAGTTCGAAAGCACATTAAAAAAAATGCAAGTAGAAAAATAGGGACCACCTTTGGTGGGAAGGGAACAGCGTTCCGTGCGCCTTTGGCATTGAGTCATGCCGGCCACATGACCACGGAGACGTCTTCGGACAGCGCTGGCTCTTCGGCTTTGAAACGGAGATGAGCACCGCCCCCTAGAGTCGGGAACTGCTAGTATATATATGCAAGGGGAACCTTTACCTTTACCTTACCACCTTCTTAGCAGTTCCCTAACTTTTCATGAGCTCCTTTTTGCTGCAGACTTTGTATGAGTTGTTATTCTATTCTATTCTATTCATCATAATAAACGTATCATCCTTATCAAGAAAGGGAAAAAAATGCCTTTGTAGCATAAATCTTTCTATTTGTTATTTCTGGTGGGTTTTGAAAGGTGTAGCCAGAACTAATGACTAACACACTGTTAGATGTTTGTAATGGTCCAAATAATGGAGCCATAAAACGTGAAGTCCGATGAAAGTAAAATCCTAATGGAGGGTAAGAAGAGAAGAAAAAGAGACAGAGAGGACGCAGCTGTAGAAAAACGGGATCGTAAAAATAGGTTAAAATAGGTGAAGGGATATGGAAACAAATGGGAAGATATAAATTGTGGAAAGGAAATTAGGTAACCTGTTTATATTAAATAAAATATTTAGAATAAGAGAATATATTTTAACGGTATATGTGTGATATACTAGAAATATATGTATAAAAGATGTATTAAGATAAGAAGGAGAAAATGTATAAATATGGATTACTGATGCAAAGATGTTGAAAAGAAGAAGATGTAAACATCTGTTTTGTTTGTTTTTTGTTCGTTTGTTTTTAAAACTGTTTAATAAAAATTATTTAAAAAAAGAAAAAAAAGAAAAACGGGATCGTAGAAACGGAGCTGGGTGTGAATCAAAGCTATGGCTCCAGGCATGGGCCGAGAGACGGGTTGTTTCAGATCTCCCATCAGTCTTCCCCACCCTTTGGTTGGACTCCAAGCCCCACAAGCCACCACCCACATTTGCTGGGAATCAGAGAGGCTGGGACATCGCGACCGAATGTAATTCAATAGCGACCTCACTCCGACATGACTGTGGCATCTTGATAACGTAGTCCTCGACTTACGACCACAGTTGAATACAGAATTCCTGTTGCTAAGGAAGGCGCTGGTTAAGTCGTGCCCCTTCCTACGACCATTTTTTCATGCAGTTGTTAAGCAAATTGTCACAGTGGTTAAGTGAATCGAGGTCATTAAGCAAATCGGGCTCCCCCACACGGGCTTTCCTTGCTGGAAGCCAGCAAGGCTGGGAGCAACTGGCATTCACGTGACGCCAGGACTCGGCAACTGTGGCAAATACATGCAAGTTGACAAGCACCCAAATCCTGATCACATCACCGTGGGAATGGGAATGCTACATCAGTTGCAGGTGGGCGAACTGGGTGTAACTTACTGTTTTCAGTACCATTGTAACAAGGTGCCCAGAACTGCTTTGAAGTGAAATAGGAGAAGGAAGGAAGGAAGGAAGGAAGGAAGGAAGGAAGGAAGGAAGGAAGGAAGGAA
>WNWU01000071.1:628404-640812 GCA_012654045.1 Ptyas mucosa
TTCTATTCTATTCTATTCTATTCTATTCTATTCTATTCTATTCTATTCTATTCTATTCTATATGTATAAAACAATAGGTCTATAGATAAGTTGAAATTAAGAAATAATTCCGATAACGGAAAGCTGTAACAGTGTAACTGTGATTTTAAAGGTTAAAAATGTTGAATAAAAATTTAAATTAAAAAAAAGAGAGAGAATTTTTAAAAAATATATCTGTTCATTAGTCAAAAATCTGGCTCTCTCTCCTCCGCCTCTACAAGAGATAGCAAACTTTTTTTCCCCTCCCTCTCTCAAAACACATATCTGAAAGCCGTTGAACCTTAGCTCATTTTCCAGAAAAAAGCAAAATAATGCCAGATCTGTATTCAGGCACACTTCCAAAAATCTACAGTTGAGCAACTGCTATTAGTGTGAGACCGACTTGTCATAAAATAGGAAGTCGGGAGGTTGGGCAGGTTGAGGGGAAGAGGAGGAGATGGCTATGAAGCCTGCATTTGGTCTGGGGGAAAAAAGAGAGGTCCATCGGATGCTCCTTGGTCTAAAAAAGATTCCTGCTGTGATTTATGAATGTTTCATCATCTGGGGGTGATTTCTCTCTCCTATATTTTGACTAGCAGTCACAACCAACCTGAACTTGCCACGTCTTCTTTCAAACCTTCTAAACTGGTGGTCTTTCCCACCTCTGGTGGTAGTAGTGGATTTTACAACTTAACTCTAGGCCCATGATGGCGAACCTATGGCACGCGTGCCACAGGTGGCACGTGGAGCCATATCTGTGGGCACGCGAGCGTTGCCCTAGCTCAGCTCCAGTGTGCATGCGCGCACCAGCCATCTGATTTTTGGGCCCACCAGAAATTGGAAATGGGCCGTTTCCGGCCTCCAGGGGGGTGGGGAAGGCCATTTTCCCCTCCTCGGGCTCCCAGAAGCCTGGGGAGGGCGAAAAATGGGCCTACCTGGCCCACTGTGCCATTGTGTGCCAAGAGCGGGAGGGGGGGATTGCACACACATGCACGGGGGGGGGGGCGGGACGCATTGAATTATGGGTGTGGGCACGCGCGAGAGAGACACCCTCCGCGCTCCCACCGCTTTTGGCATGCGATGGCAAAAAGGTTAGCCATCACTGCTCTAGGCTGTGTACCTATAAGACAAACCCAACTTATTAACAGAGTTGGAAGGGACCTTGTAGGTCATCCCACCCCAAGCAGAAGACTCGACACCATTTCTGACAAATGGCAGTCCGGTCTCTTCTTGAAAGCCTCCAGTGATGAAGCTCCCACAACTTCTGAAGGCAACTTCTGTTCCACTGGTTGATTGTTCTCACTGTCAAGAAATTTCTCCTTATTTCGGGGTTGAATCTCTCCTATTGTGGTTTGTGAATCCTTGGTTGTTGATATAGTGGGTTGGTTGAACCCAACTGACATCAATAGAAGAGAATAACCCAAGTAGACTTTTCCAAAACCATCAAGCTCATCATGTTAGGTAACCATGGCCAAATGCTCCTGTTATTCTAATTTTCTACGGTTGCTACTCACTGCCTTGAGCTTAGGAGAGACTTCCTCAGTTACCATCGGTGTAGCTACTCTTCCTGGTTTTATTGTGTGCACTCCTCACCCCCACACCTTGCTCTACCCAGCTACAGATGGGAGGTTGAACAAATAGCCTCGTGGTGCGACCGGAAAAAATCTGGAACTGAACACACTCAAAGCCGTAGATATGGTGGTAGACTTTAGGAGAAATCCTCCCATATTACCACCTCTTTTACAATAATAGACAACACAGTATCAACAGTGGAGATCTTCAAATTTCTAGGTTCTACCATATCACAAGATCTAAAATGGACAGCTAACATCAAAAACATCATTAAAGAAGCACAACAAAGAATGTACTTTCTGTGCCAACTCAGAAAGCTCAAACTGCCCAAGGAGCTGCTGATCCAGTTCTACAGAGGAATTATTGAGTCTGTCATCTGAACCTCCATAACTGTCTGGTTTCATTCTGCAACCCAACAAGACAGACATGGACTTCAGAGGATAATTAGAACTGCAGAGAAAACAATGGCTACCAACCTGCCTTCCATTGAGGACCTGTATACTGCACGAGTCAAAAAGAGGGCTGTGAAAATTTTTACAGACCCCTCACATCCTGGACATAAATTGTTTCAACTCCTACCCTCAAAATGACGCTATAGAGCACTGCACACCAGAACAACTAGACATAAGGACAGTTTTTTCCCCAAAAACCATCACTCTGCTAAACAAATCATTCCCTCAACACTGTCAAACTATTTACTAAGTGTGCACTACTATTAATCTTCTCATCGTTCCCACCACCCATCTCCTCCCACTTATGACTGTATGACTGGAACTTTGTTGCTTGTAGCCTTACGATTTATATTGATATTGTTTCCTGATTGTTTATTTGTACCCTATGACTATCATTAAGTGTTGCATCTTATGATTCTTGATGAACGTATCTCTTCTTTTATGTACACAGAGAGCGTATGCACCAAGACAAATTCCTTGTGTGTCCAATCGCACTTGATCAATAAAAAAATATTCTATTCTATTTTATTCTACATCATGAGTTACCAATCTCTAGGTAGGCATCAAAGCTAGTCTTTCTTTTAAAAAAAGGTCTTATTAAGATCATAAATTGTTGCTCCAATCCAGACCTAACGTAGCATTAAGCAAGTTAATATCAGGGCAGTTAAAAAGACTCATTATAAGTGAGCCGAATTTGTAAGTCCTTTAATATCCCAGAGTATGCCAATTTCCTAAGGCATGGTCTACAGCTCTATGTGCAACTCCCCCAATTAGTATAATATTTTCATTAGCAGGATTTATAATCGAATAAATTGGACTTTTGTCATCTCTTCATTGCACAGAGGGAACCTTACAAAGGAACCAGCAACTCAATTTTATTTCCTTCCAAATAAGCTTCAGGTATCTTGAAAGTTACAGTATATATATAAAAAAATCAGTGGGACCCATTTCAAAGACCTCATGTGGACCAATGGTTGGTCAAGCATTCCATCACCGAGAGCAGCTAAAAATAGCCTTGGCCTTCATAGACCTTACCTATACAACGATTATCCTCAATTGTGTTGGCCAAAAAAAGCCAACACAGTTCTAGGCTGCATAAACAGAGGGATAGAATCAAGATCACGTGAAGTGTTAATACCACTTTATAATGCCTTGGTAAGGCCAAGAATACTGCATTTAGTTTTGGTTGCCACAATGTAAAAAAGATGTGGAGACTCTAGAAAGAGTGCAAGGAAGACCAACAAAGAGGATTTAGAAGCTAAAACACATGAAGAATGTTTGCAGGAATTGGATATGTCTAGTTTAATGAAAAGAAGGACTAGAGGAGACATGATAGCAGTCTTCCAATATTTCAGGGGTTGCCCCAAAGAAGAGGGAGTCAAGCTATTCTCCAAAGCACCTGAGGGCAGGACAAGAAACAATGGATAGAAACTAAGCAAGGAGAGAAGCAACCAAGAACTAAGAAGAAATTTCCTGACAGTTAGAACAATTAATCAGTGGAACAGCTTGCCTCCAGAAGTTGTGAATTATCCGACACTGGAAGTTTTTAAGAAGAGATTGGACAACCATTTGTCTGAAGTAGTATAGGGTTTCCTGCCCAAGCAGGGGGTTGAGGTAGAAGACCTCCAAAGTCCCTTCCAACTCTGCTATTCTATTCTAACTTATGGCCAAAATTGGGACTAGAATATGTGTCATAAATCATTGAGGTTTAAATCATAATCCTCAGCTTGACCTCTTGGGCAAAACAAAGGGAAATAAGAGGAACAGGAGAACCTCTTCAATGGTCCATGAAGTCAACTACAAATACCAGGTTAGACAAATCACTTCTACATGCTTGTGTTATCCGGAGAAGGAAGCACTACAGAATCCTTTTATTTGTTTGTTTGTTTGTTTGTTTGTTTATTGATTGATTGATTGATTGATTGGTTGGTTCGATTTATATGCCGCCCTTCTCCGGAGACTCAGGGCGGCTTACAATGCGTTGCGCGATAGCCTTCCAACTTTTGTATATACCTGCTTAGTAGGGCTTTCGCCCCCCCCAAGAGGTGTTCTTTTTTATACAAAGTCAGCTTATTGCCCCCAACAATCCGGGTCCTCATTTTACCTCCCTCGGAAGGATGGAAGGCTGAGTCAACCTTGAGCCTGGCGAGATTCGAACTTGCAGTAATTGCAGGCAGCTGGCAACTTAAGTGCTACTTTAACAGCACTTAGTCCATTGTGCCTACCTACTTACTTACCTACCTACCTGCCAGGTGAATTGGACGTGCAGAATTTCCTTCGCTAGCCCACTCTGTTAATTAAACTCTTCTTAAATACCCATCTGGAAGCCGTTCTCCTGTAAATTTTAAATTGCCCATGGTATCGATCCTTCTCACTCTTGTTTAATTCTCTCCTTTTGTTTTCGATTCTTTTGTGCTAATTTCCAACCTGGGCGGGTTTCTTTTCAAAGCTTAGTTACCTTCCTCATCATCACCGCTGTCAGGTTTTCTTTCTTTATTTAACGTTCCCGCAAGGATCAATCTGTCCACATTCTGGAGAGATCTCACAGGTCCAAGATGTGAAATGCTGAACGATGTTTCTCCTCTTTCTGCTGGATCAGGAATGGGGGGATCTTTGGGGGAACCACAAGCTTTGCTTAATAGATACACGCTGGGAGATTCTAGGGCCGTGATGGCGAACCTGTGGCACGCAGAGACATCTTTCCAGGCACATGAGCTGTCGCCAAACTCACTTGCAGCTGTGCATGCGTGCGCCCCCCCCAGCTGGTGTTCGGGCCTCTGGTGCGCATACGTGCAATTCAAGGAACCCAGCTGGTCTTCGGAGCTCTCCTGCACATGTGCAGGCATGCGCAGATAGTGTTCGTGCATGCACGAAAACCATGTGCCCGTGGAGATGGTGTGATTGTGCATGCAATGCACCGGGAGTGCACGCAAAAGCCATGCACATATGGTGCGGTTACACGTGAGGTGCATGGGGGAGGAGCCGCACATTAGCGTGGATGGCGCGCAAAGCGCGTACCTGGTCGGCACTCGGTGAGTAAAAGGTTCGCCACCACTGGTATCGGGTTTCCTGCTTGAGCAAAGGGGTGGACTAGAAGACCTCCAAGGTCCCTCCCAACTCTGTGATTTTGTTATGCTGTTATTCTTCCTTCCTTCCTTCCTCCCTCCCTCCCTTTTTCCCTCCCTCCCTCCCTTCTTTCCTCCTTCCCTCCCTCCTTCCCTCCCTCCCTCCCTTCCTTCTTTCCTCCCTCCATCCCTCCCTCCCTTCCTTCTTTCCTCCCTCCCTCCCTCCCTTCTTTCCTCCTTCCCTCCCTCCCTCCCTTCTTTCCTCCCTCCCTCCCTCCCTCCCTTCCTTCTTTCCTCCCTCCCTCCCTTCCTTCTTTCCTTTCTTCCTTCCTTGCTTCCTTCTCCATCACAGGAGGCTGTTAAGAAGAGATTGGACAGTCATTTATCCGAAATGGTATAGGGCAGTAATGGCAAACCTTTTCGACAACGAGTACCGAAAAGGGAGCGCATGCCTCTGGGCTGCAACCCAGAAGAGGAGCTGCCCACGGCACATACGCACCAGTGGTGGGTTGCCCCCGGTTCAGACCGGTTCTATAGAACCGGGAGTAAAACCGTCGGGAGGCTCCGCCCACTGACCCTGACGTCATCAGAAGCGATCTGCACATGCGCGATCCCGTTGCGAACCGGTAGTAAAGGTAAGTAGAACACACCCCTGATAACGCACGCCCGAAAATGAACTTCCGGTTTCGGGCGTGAGTATGCACGCCGGCCAGGTACTCTTCCGAGTTTCTGACAGGCATGTGCGCGCGACGATCAGCTGGCTGCCGTGCATGCTCATGCAGGAAAATGGAAGACCAGCTCTACCAGTTTTCTGGTACTACTGCATGCAAAAAGGGAAGTTGATTGTCGCGCCAGAAACCCGGAAGACATCGAGCGTGCCAGGCAACATGGCTCTGCGTGCCACTTCGGGCACACGTGCCATAGGTTCTCCATCATGACCATCATTGGATGGTCGTCCAATCTCTTCTTAAAGAACAGAAAAATCCCACCCCTCAGGCGATGCATAGTGAATTTCACCCAGCGTCCTTTTGATCCTGAGAGAAGAGAACTGATTGTCTCTGGAAACCCCCAGGCCGAATCCTCTCATTCTTTCCTTACCACTTTATAAAGGAACCATCCCCAACCATTATTACGAAGAACCAAAAGGAAGAGAAAAATGCCATTCGTTGAAGGGACCGTTTGAAATTATATCACGGCACTGGGGGGGAGAAATTGATTTATGACGGTCCTCACACTTGTGACCTTTGCAGCATCTCCTGCACCAGTGGTGGGTTTCAAAAAAATTTTACTACCGGTTTTGTGGGTGTGGCTTGGTGGGCGTGGCTTGGAGCCATAGGAAGTCAGATCCAGATAGATGTAGACCTTTCCCTAATATAAGTAGGTAAAGGAGCCAGAAATCGGTAAATTCTTGTTGATACTTGGATGCCACCAGTGGTAGGTTTCAAAAAATTTTACTACCGGTTCTGTGAGTGTGGTTTGGTGGGCATGGCATGGCATGGCTTAGTGGGTGTAGCAGGGGAAGAATACTGTAAAATCTCCATTCCCACCCCAATCCAGGGGAAGGTTACTGCAAAATCCCCATTTCCTCCCGATCAACTGGGACTCGGGAGGCAGAGAATAGATGGGGGTGGGGCCAGTCAGAATTTTTACTACCGGTTCTCCGAACTACTCAGAATTTCCGCTACCGGTTCTCCAGAACTGCTCCAAACCTGCTGAAACCCACTTCTGTCCTCCCCAATGGCGATTTGGGCCTCTGGCAACTGTCACCTATTTACGACGAACGCAGCATCCTGTAGTCAAACGGTGGCTATTGGTGACTTCCCCAGCTGGCTTCCCAGAAAGTCAAAGGGGTAAGCAAGTAGTGAAGGTCACAATTCGTGGTCATGTGATGCCTCACTTCATGACCAGACCTCTTATTTTGGTTATAAATCAAGGACCTGCCTTTATCTTTTTTTTAAAAAAAAATACTTCTCCAAGCACAAGGAGCCTGCCCAACATAGGCTGTCTGAAAGTCACTGGCTCAGCAGGAATGAATAAACCGGAGGGTTCCCAAGGATAATAGCATTGAAATAGCATTTAAACCTGTGTTCGAAGCATTTTAGAGGCGCCAATTTCGGGAGCTCTGTGCCACTGTCCCCATCAGCAGCTAAGGGACTGAGAAAGGTTAAGGCTGGTTGCAGATCGACAAGTCAGCTGGTAACAAACCCACCATGCTCTCCGAAGCCCTCAGAGACTCAATTAGCCACCTAGAACCGAAATTAGTAGCATGGAGATATAGTGGTCCAGAAATGACACCGTATCCACCCTAACTGCTTTCCTTTGTGACCCCAAGAAGGAAGGGCTGTGTGGTTGTTTTAAACACAGCTTTGGGGAGAAAAAGAAATAAGTTCTGAATAACATCTCTCATTTCAATTCTCTCTCTCTCTCCCTCCCTCCCTCTCCCTCTCTCCCTCTCTGTGTCTCCCTCTCCCTCTCTCGCTCTCTGTGTCTCCCTCTCTCTCCCTCTCTCTCTGTATCTCCCTCTCTCCGTCTCTCGCTCTCTGTGTCTCCCTCTCTCTCTCTCACTCTATGTCTCCCTCTCTCTGTCTCCCCCTCTCCCCCTCTCCCTCTCTGTGTCTCCCCTCTCTCTCTCACTGTGTCTCCCTCTCCCTCTCTCGTTCTCTGTGTCTCCCTCTCTCTCTCTGTCTCCCCCCTCCCTCTCTCCCTCTCTGTGTCTCCCCCTCTCTCTCTGTCTCCCACTCTCCCTCTCTCCCTCTCTGTGTCTCCCTCTCTCTCTCTCTCTGTCTCTCCCACTCCTCCTCTCACTCTCTGTGTCTCCCCCCTCTCTCTCTCCGTCTCCCCCTCTCCCTCTCCCTCCCTCCTTCTCTCTCTCTCTCTCTCTCTGCCTCCCTCTCTCCCTCTCCCTCTCTCTCCTCTCCTGCCTAAACAAATAAATAAAGCTGATTGCATGGCTGGATCACAGAGAAAACGAGAAATATATCCAATTAGATCTATGCAAAACTACTTAACTTCATCTCATTTATTCTATTCAAAGAGCTCTCTGCATTTAGCCAAGTTTATGCTGTGCATAACAAGGAAATTCATTCCCCATCCCACCCCTCCTCATTTTCCTTGAGCCCTTCAGCATTATCCCGCCAACTCGTATGAGTTTCCGCAAATTGAGGTACCTTTGGAGCAAATCTAGGTTGTTGTTTTTTTGGAAGGACAAATATACCCCACAAATTAAGGTACCTTTGGCGCAAAATCTGGTTTTTCGGGGAAGGGCAAATCTATTCCACAATTAAGGTACAATTTTTTGGAGTAAATCTATTTTTTGGGGAAGGGCAAATCTACTCTGTAGATTAAAGTAGCCCTTGGTTGATCTATTTGGGTTCTGTTTAGCCCCAGTGACACTAGGCCCAATTCAGTGGTTGGTTTCAAAAAAATTTACTAACAGTTTTGTGGGCGTGGCTTAGTGGGCGTGGTTTGGTGGCCATGGCAGGGGAAGGATACTGTAAAATCTCATTCCCACCCCATTCCAGGGGAAGGATACTGTAAAATCTCCATTCCCTCTCCAATCCAGGGGAAGATTACTGCAAAATCCCCATTTCCTCCTGATCAGCTGGGACTCGGGAGGCAGAGAATAGATGGGGGCGGGGCCGGCCAGAATTTTTACTACCGGTTCTCCGAACTGCTCAAGATTTCCGCTACCGGCTCTCCAGAACTGGTCCGAACCTGCTGAAACCCAGCTCTACCCCAATTCCAAACCCAAAGAAAACCCCAACTTGAAATGCATCCTCCCTATTCACGCATTCTAACAACGAAACATCCGCGATGGAACAAGTGAGAAATAAGATATTTTTTTTTAAATGTCTCCCCCCCCCACCTTCTCCTTCTCCAGATTAATGGAAGTGGAACGGTAGGTAGACCGGAAAGAAAATCGAACGCTTGAGCCGTCAAACTGGCAGGAACCTAAGTGGACCCGGCTAACTTAACTGTTGCTCACCTGACAAACCTGGGTTATATAGCAGATGGGGATAACCTCTTTATAGGAGAAACGGCAGTCAGATCAGCCGGGGGGCCAGGACTCGAGATGATTGATGGAAGTCAAGCGTGACTGCACTAAGATTCAATCAGGAAATTCTGACCGGCGATGGTTTCTCCTAAAGCAAGAGGTCCGTGGCATCCTCTCCTTCTCTTCCTCTCAAACTGACTCTGCATGCACGCAAAAGCAATCATTCTCGCCCTGGCATATCCGCAGAAAAGCTCCATATCCCAGATGCTGCACACTGGGGCTTCACCCAGCACAGCTGTATTCAGCCACCCGGTCCCAAACTGTCACACTGCAGCTGTTTTTAAAAAAAAAAAAAAAAGGAGGACACACTTCTGCGTGTCATCTCGGTCCCCGGGGATGGAAAAGAAGGTTTGTTCCTTCTGGCCTCCGAGCCAGCCTGAGATGCAGCCAGAAACCCAGGCAAAATGCAAGCAAAAAGCCAAGCCAGAGATATCCCTGCCGGTCTCCGAGATTAAGACTCTGGAGGGTTATGACCTTGAAGAATGAACAACCCAGAGACCCATTGGGAGAAAATGCTCCGTCTAAAGGAATTGGAGGAGGCCCTTGCCAATGCTGTTGGTAGTCAGTGTGGCAAGAAAAAGAGACTTTGCCCACCGGGCGTGTCATCTGTTACACAGGACAAGCAGGTTGTGTTACACAAATCCCGAGGGCGAGTTAATTTTGGAATCGTAATTATGTCCCCCTCCCACCTCCCTTTCAAACTCAGTATATTTTGCAATGGGTGAGCGGCGAACTTATCTCCTGCTTTCCACCCGCGGAGACGTCTGCAATAAGGAAACGGTTCGAGTCCTAGCCGACCTTGGAGTAATGTTGGAGGGATGATTTAAAGGGATGTTGAGAGCTTTCTGGTGGGTTTAGACAGCAACCGGAGACTTAGTTGCAAAGGAGTCAGTGGTGGGTTTCAAAAATTTTTTTACTACCGGTTCTGTGGGTGTGGTTTGGTGGGCGTGGCAGGGGAAGGATACTGTAAAATCTCCATTTCCTCCCCAATCCAGGGGAAGGGTACTGCAAAATCCCCATTTCCTCCTGATTAGCTGGGATTTGGGAGGCAGAGAATAGATGGGGGGGCGGGGCCAGTCAGAATTTTTACTACCGGTTCTCCGAACGACTCAAAATTTCCGCAGCCGGTTCTCCAGAACTGGTCAGAACCTGCTGAAACCCACCTCTGAAAGGAGTGATGTATGGTGGTTTGCATTAGGCCCTGGAAGTCTGGTTAGACTTCTGGAAATGAGGATGCTGGAACCTTTACGATTTTCTGGAGAGTTTGCCTTCCGTTCCTCTCTCTATTGCTCTCGTGAGCCAAACCTCTCTTATTTACATATCACACAATAGTGTCTCTCAACCTTGGTAACTTTTAAGATGAGTGGACTTCAACTCCCAGAATCCCCTGACACACACACACACACACACACACACACACAGCACTGCCTTACAAGGGAAAAAGAGACAGACCAATGGAATAATTGTGCTGGGTTGATTTTTTGGGGAAGCGATGAGTTCCCGCAATGAGAAACTCACATCATTGTAAGATGTCCTAGGTGAGGTTTCAAAGCTGTGAAAAGCAACCTTGGTCTCTGTAAACCTGTGCTGTCCCATAATAAGTCTCACTCACCGCAACGCACATGGACTTTTATCCAATTTATAAACAGATCTAATAATTCCAAGGAAATGGTGGATGGATGGTGAGATGGATGGATGGATGGATGGATGGATGGACAGACAAAGAGATTAGATAGATAGATAGATAGATAGATAGATAGATAGATAGATAGATAGATATAGATAGATAGATAGATAGATAGATAGAGGGATAGGTAGGTAGATAAATAGAGGGATAGATAGAGGGGTGGGTAGGTAGGTAGGTAGGTAGGTGGGTGGATGGATGGATGGATGGATGGATAGAGGGATTGATAGAGGGATGGATAGGTAGGTAGGTGGATGGATGGATGGATAGAGGGATAGGTAGGTAGGTAGGTAGGTAGGTAGAAGGATAGAGGGATAGATAGAGGGGTAGGGTAGGTAGGTAGGTGGGTGGATGGATGAATGGATGGATGGATAGAGGGATAGAGGGATAGATAGAGGGATAGATAGAGGGGTGGATGGATGGATGGATGGATGGATGGATGGATGGATAGAGGGATAGATAGAGGGATAGACAGAGGGATAGGTAGAGGGATAGGTAGGTAGGTAGGTGGGTGGATGGATGGATGGATAGAGGGATAAATAGAGGGATAGATAGAGGGGTGGGTGGGTAGGTAGGTAGGTAGATAGATAGAGATAAGGATGGATGGAGAGAGAAAGAGAGAGAGAGAATGAGAGAGAAAGAGGACCCTTTAGCATTTCAACAACCATCCCTGGCATTCCTTGATCCCTGCTGCCCATTTTGTACCACATCCCAGTTGTAACTGGGCCCAGCAACTTGATCACACCGCTCTAATTATACTCTTCATAAAGATCAAGGAATACTTCCGAAGGAAGAAATAAGTGAAAATAGTGTCATCGTTCCAACTGGCTAGCCTTTTCCTTTTGAGTTCAGATCCTGTAAAAAGTCAAACCAGGACACCCCCCCCACACACACACACCCCATTGTTTTCCCTTCCTAAAAACACCCCGGATCGGATCGCAGGTAGGTCCAGCCTCAGCCCTACACCTGGTGGGTGCGACGCAGCAACCTTTGCAAAAGGTAGAAGCGGTAGGGAAACTGCAGCTGCGCCCTTGCAATGACAGCCCTACTGCATTTACACCTGCAGCACAGAAAGTCCGGTAAGGAAAAAGGCGGCTTTCCCTCCAGTTAAGATGAGGTGACAATTTCTCAAAAGGGCCTGCTGGCAAACACAAACTCGGGAGACACAAAACAGCACCCAGGAACCTGGCTGGCACCATGAATGAATGAATGAAGCACTCGGGAGTTCCTGAAGGGAGGTTAGAGGAAACCGAACCTAACTTAGCCAAGTGCTCTTTCTTCCTTCCCAAAGCTATTCATGCCCATCCTTGGCTGCCATCCTCTTCTCCCGTCACTGGGCACTTCACTCCACCCTGCACCCATTGCTCGCTTCGCCCTGAGAGCCCCCCCCAATATATCACTTTCCCTACATATTTACTCTATCCCCTTTCTCTTCACTCTACCACTCTCTGCAGCCTCCTTCCTTCCTTCCTTTCCCTTCCTTTCCCTTCCTTCCTTCATCCTTCCCTCCTTTCCTTCCTTCCTTCTCCTTCCTTCCTTCTTTCCTTACCCTTCCTTTCTTCT
>WNWU01000071.1:656115-726784 GCA_012654045.1 Ptyas mucosa
GAAGGAAGGAAGGAAGGAAGGAAGGAAGGAAGGAAGGAAGGAAGGAAGGAAAAAAGATGGGCCCAAGGAAGACATGATCACAGCCAGTAGGGAAGGATAGGGAAAGTCTCTTTGGCTGGAATTCCTCATGGCTGTTCTAGAACATTAAGGCTCCAAAAGTTCAACACCAATGGGAATCCCACAAAGTGCATTTTTTTAGGGTTGACCCTTTTCATAAAAATGGATCTGTGCTCAGGGCCTGTTGTACAGTAGACGCGCGAGGGACATCTCTTGCGGATAGTCTACTATCGCATAGAGTTATGAGGCTGGAAACAGTTGGTGATCCCCATTTCTCACTACCTTCTCTTTCTTATCATAAAATAATAATGCCCTTAACGGGAGATTGTGTAATAGGTGGCCTAGAGAAGCCTTGGACAAAACACACACACACACACACATACACACAACGGCAGGAAGACAAAAACACAGTACTCCGCTTTGCTCTCCAGGAAGGGTGGGGAGGGGTGGGAAGGCAAATGATCTGTCCTCTGTAGAGGTCAAACAAGCCCTTCGGCTGCTTGGCAGAGTTTTTGGGCAGCCTGACCCTGTCTCTCTCTTGAAGCACCGTGTGGCAGAGGTATGGCAGAGGATCGGACACTGGTCTTGCCACAATATCTGTAAAGAGTGGCATCCAGAGGTGGGTTTCAGCAGGTTCTGACCAGTTCTGGAGAACCGGTAGCGGAAATTTTGAGTAGTTCGGAGAACCGGTAGTAAAAATTCTGACTGGCCCCGCCCCCATCTATTCTCTGAGTCCCAGCTGATAAGGGAGGAAATTGGGATTTTGGAGTATCCTTCCCCCGGAGTGGGGTGGGAATGGAGATTTTACAGTATCCTTCCCCTGCCACGCCCACCAAGCCATGCCACGTCCACCAAGCCACACTCACAGAACCTGTAGTAAAACTTTTTGAAACCCACCACCGGTGGCATCCAAGTGTCAACAAGAATTTACCGATTTCTGGCTCCTTAACCTACTTATATTAGGGAAAGGTCTATAATCTGGATCTGACTTCCTATGGCTCTACGGATGTGGAACCGAAGCATGGGAAGGTGAAAATGCCACGGTTCAGGGACCAAGGAAAAATGCTATTAGACTTTCTTTGCGGCCCATCTTGCCTAGAAATGACTAGAAACACCTTTAAAAATAGGGAAATGTTTTTAAAAACAGGATAATCTGTAATACGGGTCAGATCTTCTGAACATAAATTTTCCATTTGGGGAATTGCTTGGAATTTTAGGAGGGAGAAGTTTAGGACCGAGAATCAGCAGGCAGGCCCCGATAACAAGAAACTGAAAAGAATTTTGAGTGGTTGGTGGCTTCAGAACCCAAATACTTTGTGACCCAGACAAGTAGGAAGTTCCTGCCTTCAATATGCACCAGTACTTTTGAATGGAAATATTAGGGAAGGGGTGGGGTGGGGGGATTCAAAAATAGTTCCTGCTATTACAGCTCTTCCCTGTTAAGTGGAAATGGATCTGGATTCCTGGCAAGGGGGGGGGAATGTTTCTCTGCATTAATGGAGCATATTCTATGACATTCATGCTGAAAATAAGAAGAAGAAGAAAGAAGATACTCTACACTTTACAGTGCATTCAGCATGGTTTTGAAACATTAAAGCAGGGGTCTCCGAACATGGCAACTTTAAGGCATGTGGACTTCAACTCCCAGAATTCTGGGAGCTGAGGTCCACAAGTCTTAAAAATTGCCAAGGTTGGAGACCCCTCCATTAAAGGGATTTCTAGAATTTGGCACATTTAGAGCTGTTTTGCCAGGAAAAAGAAAGGGCCCAAGGATTGGACAGCTGGCACAGGGATAAATCTTATTCCAAGTGAGATGTATCCTGAATGGAAAAACTACCCAAAGCAGACAGTGTCTTAATTTTCTACATCGATGCTATAAAGCTTGAAAAAAAGCCCAGCTTTATCAGGATATCAGCCCTGCATTGAGATTATTATACCAGAGGTGCTGTCTGTTTCTCTGATTCTTCTACTGCAGATATTCCTAGTGTGATTTCAGAGCATTTTTTGCATAAAAAGGGGGGGAAAAATAGCACTATTCCAAGCTAGGTCTCACTCGATCGACTACTACCCACACGGGTCAGTAAGGCACACTTCTGGATACTGAACAATTCTTGTCCCTACCTTCCAAACGTAGTGGCTAACGTCCGCAGCAGTCACTCCTCGAAGTTCATTAGAAACATGGTGACCTCAGGAATTTCTGACAAATGTATTGCCTTTTTCTTAACTGGCAAAATACCCCACCCCCAATCCCAAGACACAAATATTGAGCTGTTGCTTTCAAAGGGAAGTCACCATAAAATCAGTACCTGGCCAGGGAACACAGCTCCCGAATTTTGATCCTTATCTCTCTTTAATTCAACACAGGAAAAATAGAGGCATTCTCTCCCCCAAAGAGAAATTTGGTTGCCAGTTTGAAATCCTTCCCTAGCTACGTAGTGCACAAGAAGAAAGGCCGCCTTGCCTGCTGCTAGATTTTGCTGCCACACACACACACACACACACACACTTTCTGAGGAACAGACTTATTGTTGGCAGAATCCAGGGGGAAAATCAAGACACACACACACACACACACACACATACAACTCAGTTCAGAGTAAGGGTTCAGGAGAAGAAGAAAGATGCTGGGAACCTAGCAAACTGGCACTATCATTTTTTTTTTTAAAAAAAGCAAAATAAAATACAAGTTAAAGTGTGCTTTCAGTACACGGAATGAAGTCAAATAAATACATTGATTTTTTTTTTTAATGTATAGATACATTTTTTTTATATCCTACACCCAGAACTTTATACATTTGGTTTCTTCTTTCTGTTCCTCTTTTTTCCTCTGTTTGGAATCAAAAAGAATTTTCTGGTAGCAAGAGGAGGGGAACTAAAATCACCCCCCTCTCCCTGAAAGACTAGTGCAGACACCTCAAAGGAAAAACTGCCCCCTTCTCCACTATGTGGAGCCCCCTCCCGATTAAGGGTCCATTGAAAGAGGCCTAAGGCCAAAAGAGTCCAGGCAGAGGCCGGCTGAGGCTAGCAGAGGCTGATTCAAGGCAGAAGGCTCCGTCCAATCTCCGGCGATTGGCAAGAAGGCGATTAACTTTTATCTGAGGACAAAAATAGAAACAGAAAAGAAGTGCTGAGAAGAAAACCATCAGGGATGTCTATGAAGAGTCTCAATCATGCAGATTGTCCCAAAAGGTGTTTTACCAACAGGCAACTGGACTTTCTTGGGTGTTTCCCCCCCCCCCCCTTTGAAAGCATTTCGTTTCTCATCCAAGAAGCTTCTTCAATTCTGAGAACTGAATAGATAAAATCATTTCTACTGATTTCCAAACTTGTGTCAAAATTTCTGGAAAGATTTTGGAACAATTTCTCTCCCCCCCACCTTCCCCCCAACTGGTTCTTTTGATGCAATTGTTCCATTAATTAAGGGGTGTGCAACCTTTTCCAGGCTGAGGGATTACACTTGGCCTTTAAATGGCACGCCAAGGACATCTCTCCACAAATTAAATTAAATTTTGTTTGATTAACATTTAAATAAGATTAAATGTTGCCACCATGTTTATCCCTGATGCAATGTGTTTAATAATGCACCATATAAAAATGAGGCAACAAAGACTTTTGGGAGTCCTAGACTGGGCATCTTTATTTAGACAGGGACACAAGTAGACATTAGCAAAAGGGAAAATGCTGAGCAGAGAGGACGCCAGGCCAGAAATGCACTCTCAGCACAACTAGGCATTGATTCATAATGTTTTGTAACCAGGTTTTTTTTTTTTAAAAAAAAATTAAGTGTCATGAAAACTGAAGAATTCAACAAGCATCACACAGTAGCTTTCCTTGGAGCTAAATCCTGCAAATTATTAAGATGTTACTTTACTATCAGATCAGCTATCAAGAGGAATAGGACAGGCATACCCGAATGCTCATCTGTGGTGATGGAGCCAGACAGCCGATGCTGAAGAGCAGCGTAGTTTTCCTCCACTTCCTGAAAAACACAATTCATCATATACACTTGAAAGAGATTCTGATGAACTACCATGGGAAACTACTCTAGAGAAACACGTTGTGGCCAAAAACCCTGCTTGAAAAAGGGATGCAGACTGCCAAAAACTCTCCAGAGCAAGGAGAGACTGCAAGGTTACCCATATGTACTTTGTGCAGCATATTCTTGATGAACGTATCTTTTCTTTTATGTACACTGAGAGCATATGCACCAAGACAAATTCCTTGTGTGTCCAATCACACTTGGCCAATAAAGAATCATAATTCTAATATTCCCTCTCTCTTTGTGAGCAGACAGCAGGAATTGCATTTTTTTTGGTCACTGGCTGGGAATCAGGATTTCATTGTGCTTATAGTAGCTAATGGTGCCTACATGGACTTTAAATTCAACCAAAGCTCATCTTTTCATCGTTTTGGATTCAATTTTTCCCCTATGACTTGGTTTAAAAAAAAAAAAGACTGAGAACTTTCAGATTGGCAAGTTTTATTGAAATCACTGGGTGAGTTTCCTTCAATCCTTTAAAAAATGTTTACCTACACAAGTTTAAAGATTTGTATCAAAAAAAAGAGGGAAGAATATGCAGCAAAAGGATGATTATTGTTGCTCAGAGGGGCTTGATTTAAACCTCTGAAGCTAATTGAAAAAGGTTCCTTTGTCAGGGGAAAATCCTTTATTTATATACTGCGAAAACTAATAAAGACAACTTTGAAGATTGGACACATTTCAAAGCGCTATCTTGAAATAAATGTTTGATGTTTTGAGTGCACAAAACAAATTCTTAAAGCCAAAGTTAGGCAAGAATCTGTTTATAAGGTGGCAACCAACTCTTCCATTTAGGACACTATGCTCACATCAAATCTTTCTGTCTGATCTTAGTACTGTCAGCTCTGCTAGATTCCTCTAAATAAAATATTGACTCGCCTCTTTTTGAGCCTCTGAGACTTGAATAGGGTTTTGTTTAATTTTGGCTCAAGAAGTTTCAACACCTTGACTTTGATAAATCAACACTGGTTTCAACCTTTACATTTCAGTCTTCTAAACTTTAAACTGTACAATGCAGTTCTTTTCTATAAGTCATTCCTAATATTCATTCACATTCTCCAGACATGGAAGCTTCTCTACCTCAGGGTTATTCCAAGGTTTTCATTTTTCATCTCTGTCTCCAAAATCTAGGGCAAATCTTTAATCTTGAGCAACCCAGCCAATATATATGTATTCTGGAGAACGTCTGATTCTCCTGGTTTTAGAATTTATAGGGCAGAACTGAACATTAGTTTGAAAAGATACTGTGAAAATCAGTCAAGAAGATAAACATACCTCTCTGGATGACATATTCCCCACAACCCTCTTAATCTCCAATTCTTTAAAATCTAGCCATTAAAAAAAAAAAAAGGATATATACAGCCCAAAGATCCTCCATTTAAACGAGAACACGCTACCTTCAAATGCTGAAGGCTGGCCTCTATGTTCTGGATGTAACGCATCATCAGGGTACGCGACTCGACAGAGAAGGAAGCTCTTAACGCCTCTGAACTGGATTCCTTGGCAGCTTGCCAGTGGGAGGCCAGCAATTCCTCTGCAAATGGTGAGCTGGCTGTAACTGGCTGGCCATCCCGAGACCTGGGTTGCTGGAGGGCAGAGTCCGTTGTGCTTTTGTCTGCAGTGCACTGTAGAACGAGCGAAGGTACCTCTTCGTCGGTGGAGCTCTCCTGTACTGAGCCATATTCATCGAGGATCAAATAATTTCCTGGAAAGAGAACAACCTTAATGGCCCCCCATTTATGAACAGCTCCAGCAAATACGTAGCTTGGGAGAGCATATAACCCGATCTATCTGTGTCCGTGTGCCTCGTGCAAACTTCCTTTCTCAACACACTTTTGCTGCTCTGTTACGAAGCTTTTCCACTGTCAACTAGTTCCCGCTACACTTTGCCCTTGCTCTGGAAGAAAAGAGAGCATCGCTTATGGAAAAAATGTGCAGTTTCTTAAAAGTGTGTGCCATGTAGGGAAAGTGGCAATCTGAATGGGATTTCGGGTGAACAGAAGGGGTGTATACAGATTAATATATAGAGAGATTAAGGGATCTTGTAGGTCATCTAGTCCAACCCCCCGCCCAAGCAGACCTGACACTATTTCTGACATATGGCAGTCCACTCTCTTCTTGAAAGCTTCCAGTGATGAAGCTCTAATTGGATTTAATCAGCCTTTTATTGCTCCAAAAGATCAGAGGGAAAAGGTCCAACCATGATATGATAGCCAACGGATGGAACCTGACACCACACCTCCAAATTCTATTGCTTATTTCTCTCCCAATGCATTTCAAGCATATCCAGAGAAACTCGCTTACTAGGAACACGCTTAATGAGAGAATTCAGCATTTAGCAGATACTCCTTAAGTTCTGTCATGGCTCAGAAGCACTCCCAACATCCTTCCCAACAACACCCAGGAGCTTTTATAACTCTGTTGTTCGTTTCAAATGTGTACCCTGGTGAATTGACTCACCTGAGATCCGTAGCTGCACCTCTTCTACCTCCTTCCCATCTGCCACGTCACCTTCTGATGGGTTCTCTTCACCGTGAGCTTCCTGAGCATCAAAAAAGTGCTCCCCACCATCATCCGCAGCACTGGTTCCTCCTTCCAGTTCCTTGGCTGGGGGCTCTGGGTTTGTTCTCAAGGGGTCCATCAACTGCCTGCTATGCAACACAGAGTCCCCCGGGGATACCAATTCGTTCGAAGGCCATTTATCACAACTAAGTTCAAAGTCATTTGTTTTTGTCCCTGTGGGTGTCCTTCCAGGCCCAGACAGGGTAGTGTCATCGTTATCTGAGTACTGAAGTCCTCTCTTGACAATGTTCTCCTCAGGGGTCCCTGGCAGGTCTCTTCGATGGTCAGAAAAAGGATGCCAGTCTTCAAGGGATGCTTGTTCAGACATGCCAAGTTGCTGCATGAGTAATTTTTTCAATAAGCCCACTGAAAGGAAATGCGAGAGTGTCAAAGTAAAGTCCTGGCAAGTATTCTCTCTTCTTGAAGGCATCAGTCAAGAGGCAGGAGAGCCCAAAGCCCTTGGGAAGGAGCCACCGGCTCTCACTGCTTTTGCCCTAGGAACTGGAAGACAGAAGTCGGGTTTCTCCAATCTGGCACTAACTGCCATCAGCCTTCAGTCAAATGGCCAGGGGTCAGAGAAGTTAGGGGTCCAAGTCACTTAATTTCACTTTCACTTAATTTAGGGAAAGCTAAGCCAAACTGGAAAACAGTCTAAGTATCATTGGAATACAGGCATAGGCTGAAAAACTGATTTTCTTTTACCCGATGTTTGAAAGGCAGGTTATCTTCATTTGTTCAAGGGGCAACAGATACCTCTAAATCCATCAAGACAAAATTTCTACCTATTTCAAAATTTCAGATTCATGTACCTTCCATTACTTACAGTTTCTTAGTGCATCCAACGCCCATCGATTTTCTGAAGCTTGGAATGAGAGCTCTGGACTACTTTGGCTGTAATGTTCGGGTGACTCTTTGATCAGTAAGTCAGCGGGTAGTTTTTCTCCAAACTGCTTGTTGGCTTCCAGAAGTTCTTCCTCTTCTGACTTCTCAGACATGGTCACTGAAGGAGACGGAGTCTTCAGCCCCAAATCTTTATCTAATGAACAAACCAAATGCCAAAATGAACGCGAGAGTTTAAAAGAAAGCATAAACATGAGTAAGTATGTGACATTCTCTTTGTCTCATAGTTTAAATCTTATTAGCTCGTCTTTTGGAGTGACAGCTCAAACGGCAGAACTTACATATTTATGGACTTCCAAATCTTTGGAGGCAGGGAACGTGATGTCAAACAGAATACAAAAAAGTATTAATGTACCATTGACTACTGAGTCCCTTGAAGAAAGAAGTGAAACATATCGGTAGAATTCTGTACCATACCCCGTCTAAAGTAATTTTCCAGAAAGGCTCATTTCAATCAAGGAAGTCTTCAAGATCTTCAGCATAATCAGCAGTGCATTGAAATCTGCCCTTAGCTTTTACCTGGGCTTTGTTTGCTGCTATCTGGGCTCGTCTGTTCTTCCTTCAATTTATGCTGGTCATCTTCTTCCTCATGGTCTTCCCTGAAAGCCAAAGAAGGAAAACAAATCAACCACTCTGGAATCCTCACTCATAAGTTGTGTCTTTTAAAAAGGAAGATCCTGTTTCGTTACAGGCTATCTATGGAATTAAACACTAATCAAAATTTCTTTTTGTTCACACATATGGGGTTCCCACCCCTTAAGTTAAGTAACTTAAGTAAGTTCCCCCAACTTACTCGCATGGTCCCGATTGTGGCAATGGAATTACATTTCTGCCTCTTCCAACTTTGACGGTTCCTGCCATCCGTACTATGAGGTCCTGCCATCTATAATAATACAAATATAAAGAAATTTGTCCAAAATACATCTTCTTCTCTGTTTCCTGAGAGATGGGCACAAGCTCTACTCCTGTCAGTGCTCCATTTAAGGTACTGTGTCTTTTTCTACGTATGTGTGGCCTTGGTGTAATGAGGGTGCTTATGTCGCTTTGAAGTACCTTTTCTGCTTGAAACTGAAGAGGGCCATATCCCCAATTTTCATACTTTGGGTGCTCTTCTTGAACTAATTGAGATTTAAAACTTTAGCAAAACACAGGGCAAGGACATCCTTTCTGTCCTGCTTCTCAAACAACAGCAGAAACACAAACTGTCCAACATTTTGCCTAATGACACATGGCTTTATGTAACTTACTGAAGAGTACAAATATTTCCTATGACATGTTTTGAGAAGCCCTGCTGTTGATTAATGTTATTAATTCAGGTTGACTTTAAATGTGGAATGTTACATGGACCTCAATTTTGTTTCTTGGTTAAATCTCCTCAAATCTATGCTCCATTTTTATCAGCGGGAGAAAAAGATGACTTTATATGCCATAATGGGAGGAAGAATCCTCAGAGAGTCCTGTTAAAAAAAAAAAAAACCTTACAACTTCTAGAGGGAAGCTCCTTCACAGATTTGGAACACAAGATTTATTTTCCTCCTTAACAAGTGATAAATAGTCTGCATTTTCCCAAGCCGACTTACACTGTCTTTTCAGAAACTGTCTGTGCCACCAGTTCATAAATCTGGGCTCCATTTTCCGACATGGAAATGACAAAGAATGCTTTATTATCTGGAGAAACAAAGAACAAGTTAAAGCTGATAGAACCTCTATCTTCTTTTGATTTACTAGAATTCAGCTTTGTGTATCAGATATGGTTGAGAAGAAGACAGTAATTGTTGCAGTAACTACATGAGTTTAGAATGGACTTCAGTTGCACAGGTTGAACTGATAGAACACAATTCCCCCTTTCCCCCAATCAGCTTTTCCAACAGTCGGCGTGTTCAGACTGTTTTGTAAAATGCTCTTAACTAGTTCTTATCCACTGGGTAAAATATGCAGATAAAGAAATGATAAGAAATGTCATTTCTTATCTATAAACTTCACTCAAGAATATAGTATACAGAGTTATAAGAAATAATTCCACCCAGAAAAGCAGCCACACAGTAACTACTCAACTAATTAATTGAGGTTTAATAATCCTGGGTTTTTTTAAATTCTGGTTTCTTAAATTGGGAAAAAATTATGTGGCTCTTCAATATACTTCTTTGCTCAAGTGTGACTCTCAGTGTTGTATTTCCTGCATCAATCCTTGGTCGAGTAAATGCTAGCACAGGTGTCGTGACTGAGGTGGGCCATTTTGCATGAAGGATCGTCGAACAGGTGAATAGGAAGGACAATACAGTTCACTTCTATTTGTATAAAGTTCTATGAAAAAGTTACGCCCTCCCATTTTTGTCACTAGTCAATATCAGAGCTCCTTATGGATGCTACTAATATAAATTAAGTTCTTCAAATATCTAAGACTGATTATGTTTTAATCCACTAGAAACCAAATAGCTGAAATTAGCCACTGCTTTAATCTTAGCCCAAAGGAATGCAGCAGCAATTCTCACACTTTACCTCTCACAGGTCAGAGGTTTAATTACAGCATCTATTACGTTATTTGCTGGAAAATCAATTATACAACTTCTGTATGGAACCTAATTAGGCTCTTTTCCCAAACTGGGTCCTTACAAAGGAGAGCAATTAGGAATGTGTATATATATATACATATACACTTAAATGAAGGTTAGAGACTAAAAGCCAGCTTTTTAAGAGTAGTCAATTCGGGCAAGCACTTTTATTTAACTGGATTCAAACAGGGCTGCTTCTATTAAGTATAAATCTAAAGGGGAGGAGAAAGCCACAAGAATATTACCTTCCTAGGACCTTTCCCCAGAAGAATCTGAAGTGCAGCAGACTGAAGATACAGATAGCCAACAAGACGGTAACCAAACTACAGAGATTTTACTATAGCCCTGTTTGCAGCCCTGTGTGTATGGGTTGAACCATTGTCTTGTGGTGTTACCTATTTGTGTTTCAATGTCAATTAACAGATACTTAGGGGTGGGGGGGGATCCTTGGGTTTTATTATCCCAAACCAGATAACATCATCAGTGCTCTGATGATGTTACCTAGTTTGGGCAATGAAATGTCTACAAGAAAACAACCAAGCACAGAGAGAACACCAAGGATCCTTGTTTCAACCCTGAGCTACAAATATTCTCCCTTTACTGGTAAGAGATACTTGGCCTGATATGCTCTTTTCCATCCAGGGTATGGAAACAGCAGTCCACCAACTGACATGAGGCTGTTACTGAAGAATACACTTCTCTGGATCGACCAGACCTCATAATGATATCCATACAGCCTGAAAAGTTCCAATTTCAACTCAACTGCCCAGAGAGCATTCTGTTGGAAAATTGAGGGTCAGCTAGATGCTTGAGAGGAGCACCGAGGTTCTTCTTAATGAGCAATGGTTTTCAACCTGCTATTCTTCCCTGAATTCCATCCTTAGACCCCAGGGCAATGATTGGATTAGACAGCACCATTTTTTTTTTCAAAACAGCGTTAGAACTGCTTAACCTTCTCAGCCCTACTAACCTGTAGCCACTTGGCGAACCAAGACGGTGTTCAATTTAATAACAGGGCTAAATGTGTGCTTGCTATCGGCTGTATTAGCCAGGATCTTGCTGTGACATCTCAACACCAGTCTGTCATCTTGCTTCTGCAACAATACCAGAATGTCTTCCAAGAGCAATGTATAGAGATCTGCAGTGGTAGGAGAAAAACGGAAATGGGCTATTATTTCTACCTTGTAGCTATCAAAGGCTGCACCCCAAGCAGAAGCAATAATAAGCCATAAAATTTCTCAGCCAGGCATGCAAAGCATTTCAGACCCATCTGTAATTCTGAGAAGCAGCTTGAAAACCGCTGCGGTCTTTATTATCTTCCGACTCATTTCAAAATACTCATTGCTTAATTAGCTCTAAGGAAATTACATAACATCTTCATGTAATTTCCCCCGATGTCCTACAAGTCTCAATGAAGAGAACAAATAACAACGTACCAATAGTTTTGTCACGATTCACCTTCCAAGTCAGAGGCCCTTCATGAATCATTTTCTTTTTCGTTAGATCTAAATTCTACCAAAAAAGAGCAAAAAAAAAAAAGTTATCCATTTTGATTGGTAGGTCCTTGGTGTTTTGTTCCTTTTATTGTATTTTACTTCCTACTAGGTGTTTTAGTGTTGTAATTACTTTTCTGGTCACTGCTCGTAAAATTCAAAATATTTATCAGAAGGACCACCATTGCAAATTTGAGGAACCAGTATCAGAGATCTTTTAATATCTATTCACTATCTTATTTATTCACAGAAAAAGGCAGAGAGTGGTTTTGACTATTTCACTTTGTAATTATCGTAGGGAGATCATTTTGCACCAAAGAATTCTAACCTGAGAAGAGGGACAAGAAGGGACTTCATATTTCCCTTTCAAGCCTCCTTTTCTAGACAATAATTCTCATTTTATATAGCCTGATCCAGCTTGCAGATAAATCCAGGTCCGTCTGTGTCAGCGGTGAAATCCGGCTGGATCTATCCGGCTTGTGTGAGCCGTAGGACCGGCGGCAGGAGGCTCCGCCCACTAGCTGGGACCTCATCATGTCCTGTTTTTTACCCTCTGCACATGCGCAGAAGAGGTGCGTGCGTTCACATTTCCGATCCGGTAGCGAAGGTAAGAGCATTTTACCCCTGGTCTATGTCCTGAGCAGAACTGGCTCCCCCAAATGTGGTGAGATATGTATAACTTTCTATTCTTTTTCCTTTGCAGTATCTTAAAATCCAAATACTGGAGGCAATACAATTGAGTAGAAACAGAAGCAAAAAGAACAACAAAGTATATTTCTGAATGCTTATCAGATTTCAGGATCCCTCTCTTCTTCCTTCCACTCACCCTGAATTCATCCAGCAAAGGGCCTTCCACCTGCTTCAGGTAGGACAAATCAAGCCGCCGCTGGTAGTCCTCCAAATGCTGTTGAGAAAAATTCAAGTCAGTTGAAGGCAAGCAACAATTAGTCACTCTGGGATCCCTTTAAAACAAAGCATAGACAGAGACGCCTTCTCATTTATAAAACCATAAACTCCCCCTCGCAGCCAATAATCCCCTTCATCTTTTGAAAACCGAGTTACATCTGCCTCTTCTTACCTGCTTGTTCTCGGCTTCTTTGACAGCTTGGTTCACAAAATTGAGAATCTGCCGACAATGATCTGCTGCTCTCTTCACTTTTTCCTTCTCTAAAGGTTGCTCTAAAAAATGAAACGGGTGAAATGTGAAACAATAATAATGAAACACATAACCGCACACACACTCAATCTCCAGACGAAATGCATTCTTTTGTCTGCTAAGACAAAATGTGAACGCCCCACATGTTCAAGCTTCTTTTAAAAAGCAAATTATGATGCTGAACTTTGTATCGATGCTTTGTGAAATTCATGCATTAACGCTGTAGGTAGTAAGAGTGCAAAAAGGGAGGAACGGCAATGGCAAAAATGAATACCCAGTCTCATCATTAACAATCTAATTTTTTTAATCACGACTCATCACTTTGCTCTTTCATCTGGAGAAAAATAAGGGCATTTCACAAAGATGAAGTGGTACTGAAATGGGGACAAATTGTTTTTCAACAGAATTTGTTAATTTGAGTTTCATTTTGAACCCAAACCGTTCTCTGCAACTGCCACATCCCAATCCAGCCACAAACCAAATGGGCTACGTGGTACCTGAGTACTTTGCAATATTATCCAGCAAGAGGGGATACTTGGTGAGCCGTTGCATCTCAGTGGGAATAATATCTTTTAGCTGTAATCGGCGACACAGCGGATTGCTCTCAGCTTCCTAAATGGAAAAAGTGGAAGTGCATTTGCAATTTTTATTAAGACCATAATTACCTGAATTGATACTGCCCTATAAACGTTTCAGTGGTTCGCGTTTCAGGCTAGAAAATACAAGTTAAGGTACAACCAAGATTAAGCAGAAATGCAAACAATCCTATTTTAGTAGGCAATTAGAGGAAAGGTCCAGCGTGAAACCTGGGAACAGCTTCCGCTGCTCATTATTTCAGACTTAATATGATCAGCAATCAATCTCAGTCGCAGGCTTACAGGAGACGGTAGCTTAGCTTTTTGCGTCATGTAAAGAGTACATAATATTTTAGAATCCCAACCACCGAGCCGAGAAAATTAGCAAAGATCTTTCATAAATCAAGTGAGATACTTGGCATTTAATTCTTTTTTCTCCTTCAGGTTTTTTTTTTTTTTTGTAAAAACCAGGACACAGCCTCAGAAAGGTTTTTTTCTTTTTTCTTTTTTAAAGAGCTCAACTTTGGAAATGGAGAGCTCCACTTCCTGCAGAGGCTTAGATGGGAGAGGTTGTCTTCCAGCCTATAAATTGACTCCAAGAAGCTAACATGAATCTGAATGAGCTACCAGCTCATCACAGAGCCGAGCTAAAGGGCGGGGGGCGCTATTTGGTAGCTCTTATACTGAAATGGAGCGAATGCCACCTTCGCTGGATTAGTATATTAAAGATTCATAGCAAAAAATAGCTCATGCCCAAACAGATTAAGCACAGTTCTAATTTATAAATTACAGGTCGTCCTCAATTTACGACCACAATTGAGCTCAACATTTCAGTGGCTAAGCAAGGTATTTGTTAAGTGAGTTTTGCGCCATTTTACTTTTTTTTTTTTTGACACAATTGTTAAGTGAATCACTGCTGTTCTTAAGTTAGTAATAGGGTTAAGTGAATCGGGTTTCCCTACTGACGTTGTCAGAAGGTTGCAAAAAGTGATTACATGATCCAGGGACCCTGCAACCTTCATATGTGTGAGTTTAGTTTTAGTTTAGGTTTAGTTTTACTTGATTTATATACCGCCCTACTCCCGAAGGACTCAGGGCGGTGAATAGCCACAAGATAAAAACACATAAATACAAAATTTAAAAGCAGAATAAAACCGAATTAAACAATTTGGCCGAAGACAGATTTAAGTTGCCAAGCATCTGAATTTTGATCACATGATCATGGGGATGCTGCAACGGTCGTAAGTGTGAAAAATGGTCATAAGTCACTTTTTTTTTTTCAGAGCAATTGTAACTTTGAATGGCCACTAAATGAAGTAAGGACTATCTGTATAAAAAAGTATAATTTTAATAATTATAAGTCGTCTAGGGCTGCCTCGAGCTGCGAAAGGCAGCATGTAAGTTGAATGAATGAATGAATGAATGAATGACGGACGGACGGACTGACTGACTGGTTTTGCTCTCACCTCCAATGTCCAACAGTCCTAAAGCAAGGATCAGCTAGATGCCAAACCCTAAATATGTACCTGGACGAAAGTCTGGAAGCGAGAGTCCTTCTTTTGCCGTGACTTGATCACCTCAAGAGCAAAAGGTTGGTTGCTACAGAAGGTAGCCGTGGCTTGCTTCAATTTCTCCTCACCTGCTCCACTGAACTGGGATGAGAATCCACAGGTACAAAAGGTTAAAAAAAAATGAACTGCAGATATAATGCTAGCATGAACCATTATTTACACAGCAGACGGACGCTTGGGGACAAAACATGTTTCTGTGTTACCCAGTTCATGGGAAGATCCATGTGCCTCTTTCTTTCTATTCTTCTACACAAACTTTGGAAAATAGGGGTTCCTATTACCAACTTTAATGTACAACTCCCAAGATTAATTGATAAATTATTACAAAACATATTGCTACTAAATATCAGCAAGGCTCATTTTTAGTGAATCCTGATTAACTCTCTAATGCCCTAATGAATGCATTAATACTTGATGCACTTTTGTATTTTAAATGTTCTTACCTGACTCCAAAAACCTAAAGTGAGAACTTATAGCCTGAAACTCTCCAAAATGCTTAAAAACTTTGTCTTCTTATCACTTCCACATTTTGCACTCTCTTGACTTTGTGAACAAATTTTAGAGGATAAGAAGTCTTTTTTCCTTTAGGAGGTATGGTGACCTTTAAGCTAAATTATCTTATTCACATGTTAATTATTATAAGAAAGTCACTCTGCTAGATATTTCTTAGCAGAAGCAAATGCATGCCCCATGCTGCTCAATCTTCCTATTTTAATACTGCCCCTGTTATATAATTCTCTCAGAATGGAAGTTTCAGATAATAGATTTCTAGACAAGATAAGCAGTTGTAGCTCAGCTGATCCTTTATTTCTCAAACATTTCAATTCTCAGGTGAAGAAAAAAAACCCCCTAAACTTGTGTTGTTTCTCATATGTACACACACAAACATTTAGTTTACCCAAGTTAACAAATCTTCTCCAATTTGATCAATTACGGATGTCTCGTTTCTTTTCCTCACTGCTTTCATCTGCTCATTCAGTCCAGCTAAGTAGCAAAGAAAGAGAAAGAAGGAGAGAGATTTGGGAAAAACCAAAGCAATTGCCTGAAACCACCCCATGGTTATTTCATACTTAACCACCCCATGGTTATTTCAGGATCAACTTCTCTGAGTGTTTTTTTTTTCTTCCTGCATTTTTCTGCAATGCAGGGTCCCCTTTGTTTTCAGAACAAGACTTGGTTGATCCATTGGCTGAGACAGAAATTGACTGATCCAGCTTGGTAGCCAAACCTGACATTGTGAGCTGAGAAAATGACTGACACAAAGACACCCAGCTGCCTTTCATGCCTAAGGCAGGGTAAAACTCAGCCTCCTGATTTTTAGCCTGGTCTTTTAACAATTAGACCAAGATAACTCTCTGTATTGTATACTATAATATAATAGAACACAATATGTATTAAGTTATTTTGCTGTTCAATGTGGTAGAAGGGAACAATCTTCTGTGGGGTTATTTTCTTGGAAAATATTTATGTGGAATCAAAAATAATCAGCTCCATAAAATCTTCCTCCTCTTCTATTCTAACGGGTGGAAACTAATCAAGGAGAGAAGCAATTTAGAACTAAGGAGAAATTTCCTGACAGTTAGAACAATTAATAAGTGGAACAACTTGCCTGCAGAAGTTGTGAATGAACCATTTGTCTGAAGTGGTGTAGGGTTTCCTGCCTGGGCAGGGGATTGGACTAGAAGACCTCCAAGGTCCCTTCCAACGCTGTTATTCTATTCTATTCTAATATACACCCTTTTTGTCCAATAGCTTTTGTAAGTGATTGACTCACAGAGTGAATTAATTTAAAGTCTGAGACAGGATAACAAGCTTGCAGTAAGCAGAGATTCAAGCACCACTCTACTCTAGTGGCCAACAAAACCCTTTCTCACACATACAAACAGCTATGCAGCACAATCTGAGGCCCTAAAACCCCAAGCAGCCCCTCATGCCTTAGATGTGACACCCTCGGTGAAGCCTTCTGGGTTAGTCACTCCGGTAACTGCTTTATTAACCCAGCAGTCAGGCAGCCTCACTCACTATGAAGCTGGAGGATATCCTCCAGGTTTGAAAATATTTTCCGCAGGTCAGGAGCTGTCAGAATCCCTTCGCGGGACACCCGCTGATAGAACAAGTGATCCAGGACTTTCAGCTTACGGACATGAGCACGTTCAGTGTAGAATAATTCTGGAAAGAAGGATAACAAATAAAGAGTGATTGTGATGATCTTCGGAAGGGAGAGAGATTAGATAAAGAATGTGCAGATAAAGAACACCTTCAGAATAATATCAGGAGGAATTGCCTGAATTGCTGAACAACTGAACAAACAAATCCTTTTAAAGAAGAATCTAAATGACATACTCCAGCTGTCCTTTACTGCCCCAAATATAACACAATTGGCACTGCCTTCAGAACTATGGCAGGCCAACCTCCCTCTCATCTTCTTAGGAATCTTCCTCTGGACAATGTGACTGAAAGCCAACATTGCAATTTTGAGGGTGGACACAGCACCTCAGGTACAGAAAACAAAGAAAGAACCAAGCATGGCATTCCTCTGGTTCTCTCCCCGCCCTCCCCCTCCTCCTCCACAAACTCACCATTAATCACTTCCTGGCGTTTAATTTCAGATGGTTTCAAGCCAAGCAACACTTCACGGCTCACCAGCTGCTGCCAGTTGGGCTGGTCGGTCTCCATGTCGAAATCGAAGAGCTCGTCTTCACTGTGGACATCCCCAGCACTCACACTGTCCACCCTAGGAAGAGGGAAAGGAAAGAGGCCCCTTTAACTTTAGCAAGGCACTTTGTGGGAAGAGTAAGAAAAACAAAGGAATAATAAGGTAGCCTGGGTCCTTGGTGACTAACACTTGTCTTAGGGTTGGAAATGATGTCTAATCAAGCTTCATATTGTATCCTCAGTATTTTCTTTTTATATTTTAGGCGGAGAGCCACAAGGTTACAGCTCAGCAAAAAGGGGAAAGGCACATTTCCCAGAGACAACATAAGAGCTAATAAAATTTTAATGAGGATCTGCTTGCTTTATACCAGGGGTCTCCAAACTTGGCAACTTTTAAGACTTGTGGAATTCAAGTCCCAGAATTCCTCAGCCAGCAAAGCTTTGTTGAAGTGCACGTCAGCTGTGCTGGCTGAGGAATTCTGGGTGTTGAAGTCCACAAGTCTTAAAGTTGCCGACTTTGGAGACCCCTGCTCTATACCATATCTAGGATTCAAAGGAAAACTTTATATGAATGTATTTGGATTTCTAGTTGTCTCTATCCGAAGTCAATAAAGATGCTGGTAGTTTATGGGCCTTTTCTTTCTTCCACTATAGTCAGACTAATATAAGAAACTTGCCAAATCTATTTTAAACACATGTATACTTGTACTCACTTGCGGAAAGGTTTTGGAGTCCCTGATTCTCCTAACCTAGAAAGGAAACCAAACTTTTATGAAAATGTTACTTGAGAAAGTGATTTTTTAAAAAACTGATCACTTTAGACAGAGAGTTCAATAATAACTCAAGATGAACTTCATACCAATGAGGAGCAGAGTTATAAAAGATTAAAAACAGCGGTCGACAATTGAACTGAACATCTAGGCTGTCATCTCTGTTGTCCTAAAAAGATATGTTGTACTTAATTCTTGTATCTCTAAATTACAAAAGTTACTGCTTAAGTTTGAGGCCAAGACTTGCCTATCAACTTCTCCTTCTTCTTCCTGCAGATGGTCCAGGGGAGGAGATGGAAAATCAAATATGACGCTAGGTGTACAGGGTGTGCCGTCCACAGAATCACCAGGATTAATTGCTTCTCCAACTTGTTTTGACCCTAAATATAAGCACACAACAAATCAATAAGGCAGAGCTGTATCAAACATCTAAAGCCACCCGCTTTCTAAAGTGTTTCCCACCATTTCTCCACCTATTTTTCCTAGGACCACATCATCTCTCGAATGAGATAAGTGGCCTTTCAGCAGTCAGAAACCTATAAAATGACAGTGACCTCCATGACAATGGGATGTTTTCCTCTTGCAACTGGGAAGTGAAAAGAGACTGTAATGCAGTTTTATGACAATGATGTCAATTTACCCGTTTCGCCATCTTTGCTCCCTTCCTGAGATGGGAACGTTCCGGAAACTGCTGGAGACACCAAGTTAGCAGGCTGGAAGGCTGAATCCATGCCATCACTGATCCCAGTTTGGCGGATCTTGACCACTTCTGGCGGTTCCGGGCTGACCGAAGATGATGAGGATAAGTGCTTTGGATGGCGTTGTTTTTGTATCTCCATGGCTCTGCCTACTGGGTGAATAAGGAGTAATCAGCAATGCAGAAAATTTAGTCTCCATTGAAATCTGACAAATACATCCACCGTAGTCTAGCTTCAGGAAACTATGACCAAGTTAACTACAAAAACAAAATATGTATATCTTCAGTTGACATACTTGCATAGCTGTCATGGCGGCTCGGCCTCCTTGGAGGTCCCAGGATATTTGAGAAGACTCTCCTCTTCTTTTCATCCCCTTCCTTATCTTTCTTCATACTTTGCTGCAGTTGAAAAGGAACCACAGTAATAATAGTTGTCAAAAGTGTCTTCTCATGAAACCTTTTAAAACACGGGTGTCCAACTTTTTGGCTTGCCTGGGCCACACTGAGTGAAAAGGAACCGTCTTGGGCCATATATAAAAAAAAATAGAATTAATGTGTATTGTTATCGCTAAAAATCACACAATAATGTTAAAAGTTGACGATCCTGTGGGTCACATTGCTAGCTGTCCAAGCTGCATGCGGCCTTTGGGGCATGGGTTGGACATTGCTTGATTTAAAAGGAAAGTTTTAGTTATTCTGCAATTCAGATTTACCCAATGGTCTTACATCTTCAAGATGGAAACAAACGGTTGTGTAAAGACCAACAAAAGACCAACACAAGTAGATGCATGGTCTCTTAGAACATTTAGTGCTCAAAGCAGAAAAATGCACCGTTCCAAAGAAAGGGAACAATTCACTGAAATTCCCTTAGCTGACCCTATTAAAAGGGAGTTGCTTTACAATGTTGTATCGATGTCCTTAGTTAAGTTTCAAAACTTACACTTTTCACTCTTTTGCGACAGCTTGTAAGGAATTCAGTTTCTGGTACAAGACCTAATACACTTTCAGTCCATGCAATAAAGATGTACATAATGCTTAATTCTGTATTCTCTACCAGTGTGGCTAATTAAAGTGACTGTACATAGGATATACTCTACTTTGTCTCCAATATCAGATTCAGAAACTCTTGTTTTCTACTAAATACAATTTTTCTTCTATTGAAGGAAAAAGGCTTTTGCAATAGGCTCAAAGTGTCAGAGACACATGGTACTAATTAACATCAACATTCTGCTTTGTTAACATCATGTTCTTAAAATTGTTACGTATCAATTTGCCAAACAGGCACCTGGACAGAAATTCTGATTTTTTAAAAAATATCCACTTTACCTTTATCTTTGGCAGGAATCCAATCCGTCCCCGTTTTTGGTCTAGGTTCCGGGGTTCTTTAACACGTACACCAAGGTGCTTCATGTAGGTGAGAATAACATACTGTATAGCTGAACTGTAGATGAGACCAAACAGAAGAATGGGAAAACAATATCAAGTTACTTCAATGATGGGATGGCAAATGAGCTTCTCTCTTTTCCAGTATATTTTTCTGACACTGGCAACAATTTATACTGTTATGGAAGGAAGATGTGAATAGCTACCTACAAATGATTATATCTATTATCTTATTAGTGAAATAATCAACATCATTATTATCCTGAAATTGTTGATTTAAATAGGAATTAATAATAATTGAAAGAAAATTTACATGATCCAAAAAGTATTGAGTACTAGCAATTATAATACTCATAAACCCAAACTACAGGGAGGCATGTAGTTTTAAATTCAGTCACTGCCATTTCTCTTAAAGTAGGATGTGGGATAGAATGGCTGTGAAAGATCCCTTGCCTGTTATTGTATAGATCCAGGTCCTGTTGGATTATAATGTATTGGTGTAAAAGAGTACACCAATATTCTTGAGAGAAGAATATACAGAAAATAACTGTAATTTGCCTAAACAGCCAACAGAGGACTCCACCAGTTCAGCACATATAATAAACCAGAATGGAAAGATTTAATGTGATTGTAACCAGGGTTTAATTACCTCTTATCCTCTTCTATAGGCTGAGATGACATCCTGCAGAGGAAAGAGGCAAAAATTAATTTTAAAATGTCAGTTTCAATGTTCAATATTGACTTTTATTTAGACTGGCACAGACTGGCTTGTCCTTCAACCCAAATTGTTATACTACTATAGTAATATGGCCAGGGGGTTAAACAATAAATGGAACAACTATCAGATGTAGAGTGCATAAAAATTCTACATTTTGTTGTTGAAAGTTGTCAGCAAGAAGTCTCAGTCATGACCAAAAGGAACCAAGATTGGATAATCTAAGTTGTATCTTGCACTTAAATGCAACTACCAGCGCTAGTTGTAATTAAGAGGCATACCTCTAATCTTATGGTTTGTCAAGCCCTCTTTTCCTCTGCAAAACATAGGCTCTGCTTTATGACAATTCATCAACAGAAATAATTAAATATTGCTGGTCTCCAGATCCATTTTTTAGAGCCGGATTAACAGCTACAACAGAACGCAATGATCTGAGCGCAGCGTCTACCTATCAAATTCATCTCTGAGGGAAGATGGGGTAATTTTCTTCCTCCTCAAGTTCCCTCCTCTGCACAGGACAGCTAGAAGGTTGTGTCTGCCTCAGGCATACTTACAGCATGTCTTCAATTTTAGTCAGGATTTGCTCCGCACACACTCTCTCCTTCTCTAAGGTCATCCGGTCCCGAACGCGTTCTGCATCCAGCCTGGTCAGTTCTCCTTCTGCCAGTGTGAGACCCATGCTGCGTTTCTGTCTAAAGGCACAGAATCAAGAGAGAGAAACCCTTGTGGGCACAAGAAGGGAAGCCATGGGGGCTCACCTTCAAGTGGGCCACCGATGCAGCAGGCTTTTCTTAAATACGCCTTTGGTACCTCAGTGAATCCAATCAGTTAAAAAGAACACTTTATGCATTATGTGAAAAGGCAGGCAGTTCTCACTTAATAACTATTCGTTCAGTGACTGTTTGAAGTTATGGTTGTGTTGAAAAACCAGTCCTCAAAGGAACAGCCACTGTAGCACCTCTATGGTCACATAAGGGTGGCATATAAATCGAATCAATCAATCAATCATCTGAATTTGGGTGCTTGAGAGCCTGACCACATTTAAGACTGCAGCGCGTACTGACTTAGATTAATTTCCAAAAACCCCACATCTTCAAAATGAAGATGGATACTTGGCAGGAAGTATTCCCTAAAACACTACAAATAAACAATAAGTAAACTTCAAAGTTTGCACAAAATTTAACCAATAAACAACATGTACCTAAAATCTTCAAGGTGCTTTTGTACTTCGAGAAACACTTTTTCTTGCATAGCTTGAATACAGTGGCGGTGCAATTCTTCAGGAATTAATTCCAGCCTTCTCTTTTCTGCAGATTAAGGGGAAAATCCGTTTTATTTAGAACCAAGTATTTAGCTGACTTTTATTTTATTTTATTTTTGCTTTACTTCAGCAGCACAGATTTTTTTTTTCTATCTAATGATTGGAAGCTTTATCTCCCCACTGGGGCTGACGCTACTCAAATACAGCGCTGGCGCAGTGGTTAGAAGGCAGTACTGGAGGCTATTTCTGCTGATCACCGGCTGCCAGCAGTTTGGCAGTTCGAATCTCACCAGGCTCAAGGTTGACTCATCCTTCCATCCTTTCGCGGTTGGTAAAATGAGGAGCCGGATTGTTGGGGGCAAATATACTGACTCTGTAAATCGCTTAGAGAGGGCTGTAAAGGACTGTGAAGTCTAAGGACTATTGCTAATACAATTTTTCCCGCCTCCCAAGTTACACCTGTTCATATCAAAAAATGCTACATGGATACAAAATTCATTGGAATTTCTCAAAAAGCATAACATGTCCAAGTTCTAAAACAATCTTATCTAGATTATTTTCAATAATCTTACCTAAATCACTTGCAATTTCATCTGGAACTGGGACTTTCAGGTTCTGCAAAAATGAAAGGTTAAAACGTAAGGAAAATTCTTCCTTTGACTAATTCTGAAAATGAATATACTCTTACCTCCTGATATCCATTGAGTGTACATCATTCCAAGATTCATGTACATATATAATAACACACATAAACCCTTTTCCCATATAGGTAGTCCTCGACTTACGTCCACAATTGAGCCCAAAATTTCCATTGCCGGGCAAGGCAGTTCTTAAGTGAGTTGTCCCATTTAATGACCTTTTTGTCACAGTTGCTAAGCGAATCACTGGGCTTTTTTAATGAATGATGTGGTCATTAAGCAAATCCGGCTTCCTCCACTGACTTTGCCTCTTAGAAGCCAGCTGGGAAGGATACAAGTGGTGATCACATGACCCCAGGACAGCGCAACTGTCGTAAGTACATGCCAGTTGATAAGTGTCCAGTTTTTGATCATGTGGCCATGGGGATGCTGCAATAGTCGTAAGTGTGAAAACAGGTCACACTGTAAGTCACTTTTTCCGGTGCCATGGTAAATTCAAACGGTCATTAAATGGATTTGGTTAAAGTCAAGGATTACCTGTATCCATTTCCCTGGATGTAAAAAAAAAATGTAATCTACCTTCAAAACATGAGTGATTTGGTCCCACCCGAAAAATGAGTTACAAACCACTGCGGATGATCTAATTTCAAAGGCTCCAAGCCCATCAAAACAAGGAACAGAAGATTAAAACAAGAATGTGCATTCTGTAGCTTTTCTGTATGTGTTTGGAACTTACTGCAGCTCGATCCAGAAAAAATTGATTAAATTCAGCAAACACTCGGCGAGTCTCTTTGGAATTTGTTTGTTTGTACAGGTCCGCAAACAGGTAACAGAGCTACACGAACAGAAAACGAGAATACAGTAAATGGTAAAAGTTGAGCGGAAACTTAATTCTACCTACAAATGTTTCTTTCGGGTTTTAAAGAGAGTTTTCACAGGGATGAACTCTTCTCAAAGGGTTAGAAAATGACATTTTTTCCTCCTCGGGCATTCACTTCTGTGACCAAGCTTTGCACAATATTTACAATATCAGAACAAAATATAGAGTTGTCCCCCACTCAAATCGATATCAGCCTTTCTCAAACTGATATCCTCCACATCTGTTGAATTGCCTGACAGATTGTAGGGGCTGAGGTATAATCGGAATCGGTTCAACACAGCTGGGAGATGACAAATGGGGAAAGATATATTTAGGCTGAATGGGAATTCAGAACCCATCTGATCCATAACCCAGAAATGAGCTGTAAACTGGCATCTTACCAAAGAAGCAGGGTCAAACTGGGAGATGACATGATGCAAAAAGACAGCCAGGTGAGCAGGACGTGATTTCAGTAGCTCAATATTCTGGAAACAGCTACACTGCCCGTTGATCTGTAGAGAAACATGGAGATTTTCAGAATGAGCCCTCCAAGCACTCACATTTCTTCCATCATAAACTCAACATAAAACCTTCATCCTGTTATTTTCACCCTAATACGTATCTTTGATATTTTTAAACTACAAACCTCTTTCTCGGAGACTCTCTTATGAATCTCCAGAGAACCAAAAGCATATGTAATGAGAAAGAAGTTCTTATATGCTGCCGCCAAAATTCAAACCAGATAAGACAGTTTAGGTACTAAACTAAGGTGAGGTACTTCATATTGATAAATCTTATAATTATATACTTGTACTTTGTAATCGGTGTAAAGTACTAAGATTGCAAATGAGCATACAAAACTGCTTTCACAAACCCTTTAGGAAATTGAAGTTGTTACTGGGAACGTATCAGTATGTCTTTCAAAAAATGTTAACAGAATTTCCTTAAAATGAATCCTCTATCCCACAGGCGTCAAACTCGTTGCCACATTTTTCCCGTTCGTGGAGCTGGGGTGGGCATGGCTTACGTGTGACGCATCCGGCCAGCAGGCCGCCAGTTTGACACCCCTGCTCTATCCAAATTTTGGATGGGTGGGTGGCGGCGGCGATGGTGGTAGTAAGGTCAGATAAATTAAGCTGAAGGAAGTAATCGCACGGCAGCTTTGCAGTTATGGTTGGCAGGCTAAGATCCTACCTGTTCTTGTTCACCATCGAAGTCATCATCTTCTGCTCCTATGATTGGAGGTGCCAGACGAGAAGAAGGGATTCCAAGGCTGGATGGAGAATCCTGGCATTGTCAGAGAAAAGAAATCAGTGTCGTTTCTATTTCAGTGTGTGTGAATGTTACAAGGCCATTTTCCCCTGACAGTTCTATACACTAGAAGAAGAAAAAAAAAAGATTTTTTTTAAAGAAATCTTAGGAAAAAATTTTTTTTTGGTGGATATGCATTATACTTCTTGGTTCCAGTACACTGTACATATTGTGAGCACCTATATAAAATAATCCGATCAAGTAAAAATGAAGCCTTCTATCAAAACCGCTATTGTTCATTAAACCAAATGACGCAACCAGCTACCGAAAGTAAAGATAGCTTTTGTTAAACAGCTGCACAGCCTGTCCTTAAATCAAATATTTCAGCCACTACAGAAGCTGGTACTTTCACTGAAGTACTGTTATATGGAGGAGTGTAGAGTGTAGAAAGGGGGAAAAAAAGGCAGTGGAATTTGAGGGAGGGAGGAGGCAAAGAAAACACTGGGGGCCTACATCCTTTCCAGCTGGATTGCTCCCTCCCTACCGTGGAGCCGTTAACCCAAACTGCCCTGTAAGGAAGGAAAAAAAAAGTCAGATGTCAGGTCCCGTTTTAATGGAGCTGGCTGCTTTGTTGTGTTTGCAGTGTGCGATTCTTGCTGAATCTGTTATATGCTTATAAACATTGTCATCTGATTTTGAGGACTTTGGAAAACAGGATACACATCTGCTAAGTAAATTAAAAACTGGTATGTGGAACACCGCCATGCCAGTCCAGTAATAAACCCTCCCCAACAAAATTCAGAACATCATGGGAAAAGCAAACTTTCTTTGCTTAAGAAAAACAGATGTTCTGCCACTTGATTTTGGCCAGACATGGTGGACTTTTGGAAGGTGAAAATTTGAGCTAAAAGGCCCGTTCCATGAATGTTCTCAATGCAGAACTGCCTGGCTGGCGTGTTTCTCTGACAACCGTTGCTTCTTGACATAACGCTGTGAGGTCAATATCTGCATGTCTTTGAAGCCTCCAGGATTGCCGGTTCTCTTTCCTCAGAGGAAAGAAATACATTCGCTTCCTTAATGTCAAGGCAGAACTAGTCGAGCATGGCTACTGCCTTCGCCTCTTCAGGTCAAGGGCACTCCAGAGAAAATAGATTAGAGCAGTGGTATCCAACCTTGGCAACTTTAAGACTCCCAGAATTCCCCAGCCAGCTGTGCTGCCAAGGTTGGACACCCCTGGATTGGAGCCTGAAAAACTTTGTGCATTGTTATAAAAATGCCTGCCTACCAAGTTAGGAACTCAGATCACAGATATAATGCAGTAGTTGCTTGTCAAGTGTACGTACAGACTAAGAGCATTATTCTCTCTCTCACGTACACTTAAAATGAACCTACTGGGGGGCCCTATGTAGGGTAAGAGGCAGGCATCTCTCCCAGCTTTGCCACCAGGGACAGAAGTGCTGGAAACAGAACCCGAAAATGCCTGCAGATAAGCAAATGTCGAGGAGCCGTTCTCCATAAGAAAGTTGCACTGGCAACTACAAAATCTTAACAGATGGAAGCATCCAATCAAGAAGAAAAGCATGTGGATTTCTGAAATCTCCGAGCTGTTTAAATTTATAAAAAACCTAATTAAAAGTTGAGCAGGCCTCTACAAGGTCAAAAATCCAGTGGCACCTCGAGAAGAGAAAGAGAAAGAAAGAACACAAATGCTTGTCCGTCGCTAGTGCAGAAATTTCTATCCAAATGTTCAGGGTACTCTCACCGTTTCATGAGTCTCACTCTTCTCTGGGCTGTCATCCAGATAGCTCTGCTCTTTCAAGAGACCGCGAGGACTCTGAGGAGGAGGAGAAGTGAAAAAAACACTCCACTCAGTATTTACTATGTTAAAAAGCAGGACCTAATAAAAGATCCTATCAAGTCTAGCAGCTACAATTTAAAGAGGATGTATGAGACTAGTAAAAAACAAACAAACAGATTTGGGATACATATTGTTAGATGCTTTCATTTAACTTTGCTTTTGCATGTTCCATTGTATACATGCCAAATGTTGATAATTCTAATTTCAGTGTCTTCTCTGATCTTAATTCTGTATGTGGCATTAAAACATAATGCATTCTAATAATATTCCAGTTCCTTTTGAAACACAATCACAAATAAGGCTCAATGTTTCTTTAAGGGAATAGGGATAACAAATTTCCAAAACCAGCTCACAAGATACCTGGAATCGTTATTTATTTTTATTTTTTTACCACGGTGCATTCAAGATCTCCAGTCAGATTCTACCAGATGAATGTTGTCCAATTTGATGCTATTAGTAAGTACCACAATGCTGATTTTAATCTTCACAGTGGCAATAAACTATTTTGGTTCACAAGAATAATTACCCCACAACAAAACCACTGCAATTTATTGGTGGGGCCAGTTGAAAGACCACACTAAGTTAACCAGTCGGTTATAATGACAGGAAGCACACACACACAAAGAGTAGGAATTTAACCAATGTGAGCTTATGTCATGCTCATTCCACAGTTCATATTTTGGGGAGGTCATAAGTTCTTGTGCCTCAAAGCTTCATAGAACTAACACAGGATTTTACTTCTGCACAGAGTCTGATTGCCACACTTTAGTCTTGTCAGTTATCTTCGACATTTGCAGGACCGGGTCAACAGCTTTTGACCCATCCCCTGAACCCAGGTCAAATGTTTGCCTCACTCCGGTCAGAAGGAATGTCCAAAGATAGGAAACTATCTTAGATTCGTTTATTCAGATCCTTTTAGGAGGATACAATTTTCTGTCAGCTAAAATTTTCAAACGTTTTCTAGAAATAATAACCAGTGCATTACAAAAATCCCTTGATAAAGGATGAATGGGGCAAAGCAAAACCCAATTTTCAATCCACCAAAAACGCTTTCTGACAAAGACTGTATAAATCCACGTTTTTCTGAACTACTTTCAGAAGCCCTGTTGGGCTACTAATAATTACATCTGGAGATGCACAGTTGCCAAATGTTTTTTTTTAAATGTAACAACTGATAAGGAGAAGGAGGAGGGTGAGGAGAATAAGATGTCACAAATATAGGATTGCTGTTGCGAGGACAAACAGGAAATTCCAGCTCCATCAGGAAGCTGTTTTGCTACCTGTAAACATTTCTACCTTCTTACTGTCAGGGCAGAGAATATAACAAAATAAACACAACAGCATTCTGCATATACAGATAGTCCTCAACAAGTCATTTAGCATTTGTTTAAAAAAAAAAAGTGACCGACAACTGGTCTTCGCACTTAACAATTGTTACAATATTCCCATGTCACGTGATCAAAATTTGGATGCTTGGTACCAGCATGTATTTACAAAGACTAGAGCACACCAGAGTCATGTGACTCTGCCTTTTGAGATCTTCCCAGCTGGTTTCTGACAAGCCAAGTCAATATGGCTGCATGATTCCCCTAACGGCAATTATCTGCTTAATAACCATGACAAAGGTGGTTGTAAAACTAGGTGTGACTCATTTAATAACAGCCTTGTTTAGCAATGGAAAACTCTGGTCCCAATTGTCATGTTAAGTGGAGGATTACCTGTGCTAGAACCTCCCTCCTTTTAGCTGAGGAGAGACACAAAGCTTTGCCGTATCTCACTAATAAAACATCGTTTTTCCCCCCCCTCAGTCAAGAGCTCACCTCTGCTGCGTCATTCACCTGGGGGCCATCACCAAAATGACAATCTCCTTTGTTTGGCCCGTCCCCCCTCTCAGTTTCCACCTCGGTGATCTGCAAAGATTCGGATATAGATTTGGAAGACAAAAGGACATCCTGGAAACAGACAAAAAGGAGGTTAAGAAACAGCAGACACCTTGATAAAAACATTTAAACAGTCTGCTGCAGGTGACAGGGTTAAGATATTTGGCGGGGGCACCTGCTTAGAGAACAATTTAATTATCTGTAAACAAGCAAGCAAAACAAATAATAACCCCCCTCAGCTTCTTCATAATTTAAGGGATGCACCAACAGATAAAAGCGGAGACATCCTTGCCTGCAACTATAGCATAAATACCCCCACAACCAGACTCTCTTAGCAAAGTGAGAAGTGTGTAATTTGTTATCGCAAGGCTTTAATTTCTGCACATAATGCTCTCCCTATCAAAACCAGTTTCTATGAGCTAAATTAGAAGTCGGTGCTGGCATTTGTTTGCGCATCCTTTGATTTTGCTATCCCTGGAAGACTAAATGTGTGAATTGCTGCAAGCCGTGGACAGGAACGGCTCGCTCTCACCCGGCATTCCCAGCTAAGGCAGCCCAGATCCATCCGGATCGTAAAAGCCATCCGATTCCTGTTACCTGAGCAGAGCCGGTTGCTTTGGACAACTGCTCCTGCAGTTGAGGAATATGCTTCTTGGCTTCCTGGATCTCTTTGAGCAGTCGGGGAGCCGGAGCACGGCTGTAGTCTTCCTGCAGGAACTGAAAGGGTGCGAGGATAAGAGGGATCATCGTCATCAGGGTTCCCTGGTTCATGGTTTTGAAGACCAGGTTGGACCAGCCCAAGCAAGCAAGTCCTAGGAAAGCCCTATTGGCTTTCATACAATGGCTGCCCCCCCGCTCCCACCCCCCCCACCCCGTGAAATTAGAACTCAGCCTCCCAAGGAGTACTGCTGAGATGTTATCACTTATTCCTCTAATACTCGCGGCAGATTTAATCTAAGACATCGTGGATGGGAAGACGGGTTTCTAAATGGGACTGATTACAACTACTTTGTTTAGGTCATGGACTCCCCGATCTTGGCTTAAAGGGAGCAGCCCTTCTACCAATTTGTACAAGGAATTTCAGGAAGTCATTCCACCTCCCAAGCTTTTCTGGTTTCTTACCAGGAGCATTTTCTGTTTTGCAACCAGAACACCTAAATATCACGTTAGGTTAAATGGCCACCCCTGACTTCTTTTTTCATAAATTTCCTTTTTGGTACCTGTAGTCGTTCCTGTTCTTTCTGCAGCATCTTCCTCAAAATCTCAACTTTCTGGTTGTGAACAATGTTATTTTCCTCCTAAAAAAGAAAAGACGGCCAGTTGTCATTTACAAACACAGTCTGCCTGAACTTGAACAGATTGTCTACAACGTACAAGTCTAAAAACCTTATTAAGCATAACAACAACAAGTCTTAACTAAGTTTTAATCAGATTCGACTATTAATTCAATTTCATTCCCATATGTTCTTCTCTCTCCTATCTTCTCTCTCCTACTGCAACAGAAAATCGTGAACGTGAAAGGTTTATGGGCTGGATATATAAATATCCAGAGCAGCAGATCAGACCGATTGCAAATACCCTCTCTAGTGCTATCCTAGTTCCATCTTCTCCTCACACTTTCATATAAATGATTCTGCTGTGATACATAAAACAGTCAACAGAGTGATGAGTTCCAGAATGGGTCTCTTACTCACAAGCAAAATAGGACAAAGAACCTTTTCCAGCCGTATAGAATAATCAAGACTAATGGATATCTTACCCCCATCAGCACCGGACTGGTAATTCTCTCTGTGTTTCCATAGGATCCAGGGGAGTGAGGTGAAGTCATGATGGGAGACATATGCCCAAAGGCAGCTGAGTCCACCTCAGAATCAGCCAGTGGAATCTGGGGCGACCCAGGTGGGCGCCCCTGCACAGTGAGCGCTACATAGGAGCCCGCTGCAGAGGGAAGAGGAAACGCCATTATTTGAGAGACGAGGGACAAGGAAGACTGAATCTATGCTTCCTATTTGTTTCAAAATAAAAGAATGGAGTTCACGGAAGGACCACTATGGCTTGACATCAAGTACAACATACAAAGGCCAGTTTTTCCTCCACAAGGAAGCAGAATTGTACAGGTATTTGAGAAAAGGCAAATAGTTGTTTTGCATAAGTAGATTAATTCAGTACAAACACGGAGATGTGTCAGTGATCCAATCTGCCTGCCTGATCATAAATTCAAGTATGTCAAATTTATTCAGCTCATTTATAGTCGTGGTATTGAAACAATACCCACAGTTTCATTCGTTGCTTTGAATCAATCTGTTGTTATTTAAGCTTCATCTTCTTTAAGAGAAACTGAGGAAGAAGGATGCTAACACTTCTGGAAAGAAGTAAAATGGAGACGACTAGAACAATGAATCAGAACAGCCTCAGAACAGCAAAGCCCTAATATGGACTCAATAAAGACAGGCAACTGGATCAATTGTGGATGATCGGCACAACAAAAATAGAAAGTGGAATAACACAGTACATAGTGGACGTCAACTGTCAATCAAAATACATTCAACAGGCTTGAAAGTTTCTTGGAAATGTTTTCCAAAACTGCACTCTTAGTTTTTCAAATATGGGATATTTCAATACTATTGTTAAATCAGATTATTGGAAATATTATGACAGTTTTGACTTTCTTCATCTCTTGCTGAAATCTCTTAAAAGAATATACACAGTGTAGTGTAGCGTAGCGTGACATAAAGCAGCTTGAAAAGCATTTACTTACACTTTATCAGCTTAACCACCTCTAAATGGTTGGAATGTGTTACCAGAGTTCCATTCACCTACCAAAAGATAACAAAGGAGCTTATTTTGATTTTCAGCTTAGGTTAGATGATGGAACTCCTAATCCACAGAGCTAAACTGATTTAACATCTACTGTGCTCTTTACTAGGAAATCTGTCCCAATATCATGGTAAACAGAAGTATCGTCCATGATTCAGCCTCCTCTTTTAAAAAAATAAAATCAGCATAGAGAGCATATATTTGTAAAACAGCAGAAAAAGACTATTTTTTTTTCCTATGGGCACAGTACTCTGCAGCTACATTTTAGGGATTCTGAGGGCTAGTTAAGAAAAAAAAAATCAACTGCACAGTTATAAGCAGGAATTCTGGCTTTGCTTCCATATATATGTCATTCAGGTTTTAAGGCCTAGGGCATGAAGTTGGAACCGAGTACCATTTTATATCAGCCTACAAAGCAAAATTATTTTAAAAAGCAGCTGGAAACAGGCACTTATTGCTCACAGTAAAGGACTAATTTAAGTTCAATGGACTTCAGATGCTCAAATACCTATGCTTAGACTGCCTCTTTTTGTCTCTAATTCAACCCCCCTTTTTTGTATAGGCCTGGGGGGGGTTTTTTTGTTTGAAAAAAAAATTATTTGCCACTTAACATTCAGCTTTAATGAACACCCCTCACCGCACCTGTACATCAAAAGAAGCGTTTATTTGTATTGCTAATTCTAAATATAGACAGACAGCCTGTTTTCAAACTGTTCCCGAGAGGTTAGGTTTAGCAAAATATATACAGTGATGAAAACCACTGAAGCATTCCTAGTTCTCACCTCCTTCAATTTATTCTTCCAGCACTTAATGATCCTACCTTAATGATTCGGTCACCAGTTTGAACCCCAGCCCGCATGGCTGCTCCATCTAGAGAGAAAAACCAGCTACTTAGAATTCAATACATTATTTCTAGCATTTCCAGTTATGCAAGGTATTGTAGAAAAGGAGTCTTGTTAGCAAAAAATTAGAAAGGGTGCGGTAGCATCTTTTCCAACTAGCATGTTTTACTAACAGCATAAGCTTTTGGGGAACTTCCGCTCACAAAAACTCATCCCTTTTAATAAAATGTATTAGTTGGAATATGTTCTGCCCGATTCCTTCCTGCTGTGCAAGGGCCACACTGAACGAAGAATGACTTAAGCATGTTTTTACAGCACAGAGTACACTTATATTTCTCGCATTACAGTTGGGTACTGCAAGACTTGTGTGATGGAACTGTAACAGGCACAGGTACAGGTAACAGTCCTGTATCAGCGTACTTACTTACCTTCCTTGACAGATTGTACAAAAACTGGATTGTCACCACTGACTGTTAACCCAAATCCATTTTCATCCCGCTGAATAATAACGCATCGTTGAACTAGACCTGTACGGGAAAAAAAATGACAATGAGACATCAGTGCAGACATCAGAGAAAAATCGTATGATGATGACGAAAGTTTCTCAAAGTCCACCAAATGGAAGAAAACCAAACATGGAAGATTTGGATAGAAGGCAGAAGACAGTAAGTCAGTTGCCTTTCAAGTATTGATTATATGAAATAGAGATAGCAAGGAGAAGTTTGCTTTGTACATTGATCGTATTAATAAAGGAGAATATTTGTAGCACAGGGTTGATATGAGGGGGTCCTTGGGGCTCTCCGTTGTTACCTATGTTACCTGATGTTACTTAGTTTGGGTAATGAAATGTCTGCAAGAAAACAACCAAGCTCAGAGACAACCGAGTCCCCCTCATTGATCATATTTTAAGTATAAATATTTTCAAAATTGTTCTTTAAAACCGTAGTTTGGCACAGCAATATTAAAATGCAATATTGCAGATAAACTCTGCCCACTGCCAAGAGTTCAGTCCTGACTGGCTCAAGGTTGACTCAGCCTTCCATCCTTCTGAGGTCAATAAAATGAGGACCCAGATTGTTGGGGGCAATATGCTGACATTTATAAAGTGCTCAGAGAATGCTGTAAAGCACTATGGAGCGGTATATACATCTAAATGCTATTTCTATTGCTTTTAAATCATCCCATACATATAACCTCTCCAAATAAGAGCCTTGGTAGTATAGTGGTCTAAAGCACCCTGTTATTAACACCAGCTGCCTGCAATTATTGCAGGTTCGAATCTCACCAGGCTCAAGGTTGACTCAGCCTTCCATCCTTTTTAAGGTAGGTAAATTGAGGACCCAGTTTGTGGGGGCAATAAGCTGACTTTGTATAAATATACAAAAGTATGAAGGCTATTGCTTAGCGCATTGTAAGGCTGCCCTGAGTCTCCGGAGAAGGGCGGCATATAAATCATTTTTTTTAAAAAAAAATGGATGAAATGTCTTATTCTCAAAAATGACTGAAGATTCACTCAAATGGGCATGATTCGTACATCTTTCCACTAGCAGGAAAGTAACCACTAATAAGCTATTTAAATTCTCGGGGAGTGGAAGCTGATCATGCTTTGAACTCATTATTACGAAGTAAATTACAGCCTTGCACACTCAACTGCGAGGAATGATCAGTCAAGTTGCTAATCTATTAAATGCCATGAAGATCCATTTTGTACCCATTCAGATATTTGCATCTTTAAAATATTACCTATATTTCAACAGAGCCTTAATTACAAGGGATGCAATCTGTTTCTTTTTTTTCCCCTCAAACAGAAGCCGATCATTTCAATCAGATGTGGGCTGCACCAATGAAAGAGCATCAGGACTTCTTTGGTGTATCAAACTCCAAATACCTTTCTTTGCGTTTATGTTCAGTGACAGCTCAGATTCAAAAATCTTAATTATCAAGGATGTATCTCACTAATTGATAGTAAGCTCCTAATTAAGCAATACTTTGATGCATTTGGGAATCACAAGTTATGGGACTCAGCACACAGTGATTGATTCCACTCATATTCTCTCCCATTTATGGATACAATTGCGTTGAATCACACTAAGGAGCTGAGGGCCTTTTTTGTTTTGGTATGACTTTAAAATTGACAATCCAATCGTCAAAGTCTAGATTTGTTCCACGGGGTGTTACCTTGGCAACAAACTTCCAAAACAGCTGGTTATTTAATTAACAGCACTTCTTATAAACCGTGCCAGGCTTATCACAGGGTAATATCATCGCATCTCTGTAATGTAAAAATTCTTTAAAGATATTGCCAATTCCAGATTGAAAATTGCCTATTTCATTGTCTTTTCCCACTGTGTGGGAAAAGATTGTCAAGGTAATAGGCTCTTATTGCCTAGATTCTACTGAGAACAAAGGGGTATTTTTTTATTATTAGATATGGTGTCCAGATTGCTCACTGTGTAGCTTCTTTTGTCATAATATTAGGCATAAAATAGCTGAAGGCTGTAATAATTGTAAAGGGGATTTCTCTATTTAATGAGGTAAGTACTATGTAAAGTCAGTGAAAATTAACTTTAATGTTTTGTCTCTTGCTGTGGGTAAACCCTGTGCAACAGTCCTTTGATACACAGATAATAAAGTAGAATAGATACAGATTGATTTTTTTATTAAAATGTGGCCGTATATTTAAGAAGCTGTTTCATAACTAAGACAAATAGTTGACCTGAATAAAAAAGCGGGAGAAAAGTGCAAAAGCATCCAATTGCTCAGATAATTGGCCAATTAACTTCAAATACAAAATTATGTGATACTAGAGCAAAATTAAAGCATTCATCCAAACATCACTGGATAGAGCTCTATCAATTCAGCTATTTAGAGCACATATGTGATGGGTAAAACAACTTTTAATAAAATAAAATTTGATACAGCAATAATTCTTGATAAATACAGTAGCTTGCAAATTCATTATATAAGCAATTGCTCACACATAATGAAGAACTGCAGGATTTTTTTTCTCTGCCTATGCACTAATTTCATTTTTTAAAAAAACCTCTAACAAAATACAGGGAATAAAAATGCAAGCACAAGCTATTTATGGACTATTTCCCAAAGAAGGCTAATTGTATAGTCTATTCTGGTTTGTATTCTTGGTTTAACCATATTATCAAGGCAGTGATGAAACTCAATTTTTTTTACTACCGGTTCTGTGGGCATGGCTTGGCGGGCGTGGCAGGGGAAGGATACTGCAAAGTCTCCATTCCCACCTCACTCCAGGGGAAGGATACTGCAAAAACTCCATTCCCACCCCACTCCAGGGGGAAGGATATTGCAATATCTCCATTCCCACCCCACTCTGGGGCCCGCCAGAGGTGGTATTTGCTGGTTCTTTGAACTACTCAAAATTTCCATTACCGGTTCTCTGAACTGCTCAAAATTTCCGCAACCAGTTCTCCAGAATCTGTCAGAACCTGCTGGATTTCACCTCTGTATCAAGGGAGTGTCAAAGTTGCCCGATAAAGAATAGAACTGGTTATATTTCTGATTTTTAAAAATCCAAAAACAAAAGAAAACTTGAGTATCACTTCACCTCCAATTTTAAGGAATTAAATATTATTAGCCTTGAGTCAAAATATGGTGTTAAAGGTAAGGTGTAGAGAAGTAAAACCAAATAAATGAACCACCACTCATATAAAATTGCCTAACATGATCATGCATATAGTTTCTTTTTCTGTGAATATCTTCCTAATTTTGTTTCCAAAACTTCTATTGATTAAATGTTTTCGAATAGATGCCTTGAGACACTTTCTAGAAAATTTCACAAATATAATTTAAGAGAATATCCAAAAGAAAGCTTTAAAAAAAGGAACTGGTATTGATCCAGATGAAGATCTTTTATTGACTGAAATTGCTCATTCATGCCTTGATATTATGTTATACTGTGGTTATAAAAGCAGAACCAAGAAGTTTAAAATATGGTTTTTGCTTATAATTATTGCTTATAGCTATGATACAGAAAGACCTAAGTAAATGAAATGGAATAGTACAATGTATCCATCTGGAAAGTAATGCAAGCAAGTGTATAAGAGATTTATGAACCTCAGTTTTTGTTTTCATGGTGTCTAGCATATGCAGCAGTGTGTTTTAAAAGCTGTAAAGTTGATTGAAATAAATAGCAGTCTTAATGGCTGGGTGATTAGAGTTCCTTGATAACTAAAAAGTAAAACTAAGTCATTTTGACTTCTGTCAAAAATGTTTGCATTTAACTCAAGAGCTAAATGCATTTTTTTTTAAAGGAAACTACAATTTCTGTAAATAACTCGATTTCAACATGCCTTCTTAGAAGCATTTAAATGCCTAAAATTACTTTTCTTGAGGTGCAAATCAGAACACAGCTTGGAACTGGTCCTGTAGATCTCTTTCTTCAGAATATAAAGGAATATAACATTTAACCCATTCTATAGCAAACATCCGTTCAAGTATTAAGAAACAGAAAGACTGAAAAAAAGATTGATCCCTGCTAAAATGATATTCCTTACTTACTTTATATCTTTTCATACAGCAATCAAGGTCTATGGACCTTTCATTCAGAAAAGGAATTTCAATAGTTTTCACCTCAAAAAGGTAACTGCCACACCTTTAATCCCCTTTGACACATTTAGATATTTTTTTCCCAATGCCCAAAAGCAAGCAGAAAGACTGCAGTCATCAGCAATATAAAGCACAGCATTTTCTGCTGGAAGGTTCTTAAATAGCTTTCCCCCATCCAAAGCAAATATTGCAAACTTTCCACACAGATTTCAGGACTAGAAAGAAGAGGGAGAAAAGGAAGCAACCTAGGAAAGCCAATGACTACTGCAAAAGAAGGAGAGGAGCTTTCACAGTTAAACTGTAACTGAACATAGAATTTTTGCAGGAAGTCTGAGAGGAAATGGGTTGCATTATGAAGTCATGCTTTATTATACATGTTTATGAAAAATCAAGATATAGCATGCAACAGAGAAAACAAACTATAGATAGATTCTAATAGGCATACTAAATATTCCCGCAAACAAGGTAGATTAGTTATTTCACACACACACAAAAACATTATGCAGTGGTTTCTCCCAGGAGTACATTAAGAAAGACTAAAACTAGTAGTTATACTTCTGTACAATACAATTGCATTACAATTTCTTATTCATTTATTTTATTTTATTTATTTAGTTTGTCAAACATGTACAAGATAACAGGAATAAGTATAAACGTGGATATGAATACAGGAAATGGGTACGAATAAATGGGAAATGTAGAAAGAGATCTACAGCACAGTTCCAATTCTTAAATTGTTATGTAAATGTTTTTTCTGAATGTAGAAAATGTGCAATAGCTGCAAAGGAACTATATAAAATCCCCATAGAGGGATTTTAATTTGATAAAACCACCCATTGTTGCAGTTTTTATTTTTTTAAAAAATGTTTTTTTTAAAAAATGTTTCTTTTAGGGGTATATATATGCAGCCTCCACTGCAGGTGCTTCTTACCTATCAATCAAAGGGACAGAGATATCTATTTTATAAAACTTTCTGTCTCTGTAAGGAAGAGATAGGGGTTTGTTTGTTTTTTTGGGGGGGAGGGGGGAAATCCAAGGAAATCTTTGGGAACTGGTTATGAGCAATAATCTTAACAGTTTTGGGTGTTTCAATTTAAGCTATCTCCAACTATTCACAGGGTTAAATAGCAGCAGACAAAGAATTAAGGCAGGCTATAAAGGTTTCTATCATGCAATTAACTGAAATTTCATTGTAGTTAGAAAGCCATCCATTCCATGCCACAATTCTATGGGATTTTTAAAATATTTCATATGAGAAAGAGGTACCTACACCACAAGTAATGGTCGAGAAGCTAAAAAAATAATAAAACTGTCCCTTTTTTCAAGCAAACTGCTATCATATTCCACAGAGTACAACTCCACACTTTCAGAAAATTGTTTTACCTACATAATGGTTAGTGTCAATTCCTCAAACTTTCCAACCCAAAGAAAAGATGTCATTTAGATCCTGGAAGACAATATAAAAGACATCTAATATTCGCTACAATGGTTAGTATCCACCAGCAAGCTTGCACATGTAAGCCACATTAAAAGCTCAGTCCTTTCCCCTGATGCAAAGTTAGCCATGCATAGCAGGGAAAAGGCAGAGGCCTTGAGCACACAGAACAATTGAACAGAACACACCGAACAAAGGCACAAGGCTACAGTGGCTGCTTCAGCTTACCATATGTCTCGGATCTACTCTCCTCTGAGCTATACTTTGTCTTCCTGGAGGAGCTATCTGCACGAAAGCAGGAGAAAAGGAGAAAGAGATATAGGAAATATGGAGACCAACATGGAAAAACTTCATTAAAAATGATTTCTACAATTGGGTTAATTCATGCAAAACACAAACAAGATATGAGCATACAGAGATGATAACATCTGAAATCAGAATGTGAAATAATAGTAGTTGACTGTATAGATAACATCAAATGTAAAGTTCCAGAAAAAAAGAAGGCATCATAATCAAGCTCCCTCCTTTCTATAGTAAAGAGTAATTGGAAAAGATGTTTTATAAATATAAAAATATAATGCACGGCCTTTTATATTGGCAAAGCCCTATATTTGCCAATGGTACCCAGAAAATAATTAATAGTTGAAGTATTCCAACCACAATGGGAAAGGGAGAAAGTCTTGGTTAGTTTGAAAATATATTTTTCCTCCATCCTTGAAATAGATAGGGATGATGTGTTGCTTCATGGATATCTCTTCTTAGGAGATATACTGTCAAAGGATCCTGAATATGTCCATTCATAATGCTGTAGGGACATATGAAAGTATAAATATACTTTCATTTCTTCGGCTATTCCTATTTCAATTATTTTTAACGTCCGTTTGTACTAATTTGGCAAAATTTGGAAATATCAGTTACTTTTATATTAAAAGCCCAACTCTTAAAAAGATCACACTTCATTCACCCTCGCAGTCAAACTCTACGGAAATATTCTTTTTACGTTACAGATGGGGAAATGCTACCGTTTCCCCCCGAAAATAAGACCCTGTCTTATATTTTTTTGAACCCTGAAATAAGCGCTTGGCCTTATTACCATGTGCTCAAAAGCCTGATTAGGCTTATTATCAGGGGATGTCTTATTTTGGGGGAAACAGAGCATATTATGTTCTGCAGGGAATAACCAATTCTCCAAAATTCAAGCCTTAGAACTACCTCCAAGATCTCATCTAGTAAAGTATCAGCAAAGAGAAGGAATAAACATTTCATCCCAACACAGTATGGTGGTTTTTTTTACCCCCCTCTGTAGTTATACATCTTCCTGTATCACACACTGCGATCTTCAAAGTTATTCTCATCTGTGGTAAATTCTCGGAGAATAACAGACAGAATAGCTAAATTGCACAAATGAAAAGCAACACACCATGTGGGGCCAAGAGGCTCACCCGCAAGCCAGTCACACAGTTAGGAGCATACAGCAGTCAGTCTGGGTTAGTAGGTTGGGGTGGGTGGAACCTTCACATGCAGACTAATTTCCAAGACAGCATTAGACTCTGAATGCAATACAGATGGTCTACAAGTACAGGGAAACAAAAGAAAGAAAATGAATGTGTCCAGTTAAAGTTGATAGAAATATAAAATAATTGAGCGCAATTTCACTCAGAAGAAAACACTCCTCAGCTCCAGAGCCGAGGAATGTTAAGCATTTGCTCCGTAGACAAGCGGACAGTGCAATCCATCTAGCTTTCTTATCTATAGAGCAAGATCGAGTACTGAAGAGAAAATGGAATACAAGACCCACCCAAAGGAATTCCCAGAGACAGGTGAACTGAACAACAGTGTACTTTTTAAACTGCTGCACCATAATCAAGAAAAAGCCTGAAAAATAAATATAAATTTGTGCAGTTCCTCATTTACATTGGCCCACATGGGCTAATTGTTAGTAATATGGCTTTTTCTTTAAGAAAATAAGAATGATCTGCTGGATCAGACCTCTGGCTTGTCTACTCCAGCAGCCTGATTTCATAGTTTCCCAGCAGATGGCCTTGAGAGGAAATAACACTGCCATATCAATGCTAATACTGTCAATCCCTATTAATTCGAAGGTAATATATATACAGATTAGTATAATCACAGGCAAATGAGTAAAATTTAATGCAGTTTAACACTGTTGGATAGGCTTCATACATCTGTTTCCTGAAGCTACTATACACTCAAACAAAGCTGGAGTTTCTAACGCTTAAAAAAGTCACAATGGGCTCTGTTCGTAAGTGCAGAAAGTGTACTACAGGATGCTACATTCACAACACTAGTTTTCCAACTAAAATAAACAGAGAAGAACAGTCACAGAGTCTCAAACTGAATCAAAATAAGAACACAGGGGAAAACTAAAACATCATCTGTTATATAAACTGGCACATAAGAGTTCAAAAATATCTCTTCTTTAATGTGTAGTTTTCTACCTTGGTCTTCAACTTTCTAGGTAGATTTAAAACAAGCAAAAGTCCCATCTACTATGCAACTCCAGAAGTATACAACTCAAAAACACAAGGATAAGGAAGAGTGTGCAACCCCACTGACAAAAATTATGCCATTAAAGTGGAAAATAAAAAAAAATGTAGAAACCCTGTTATTGCCCTTGAATATAATGTTGGCAAAAGAGGTTAGGCAACTTTTTAATTCCAAAGCTGGACAACAGGAAGAGCCCGGTGTTCTTTGGGATGTGAAGGTAATTCTACCTGTTGGGTCAAAATCCTGGGCACTAATGCAGCGCTCGACCTTCTGCTTCTTGTCTGCTGGAGACTCTCTGCTCAGAATGCTGCCATGCCTGAAGCCAAAGAGAAAGGGGAACAAAATCATTTTTTTTACTGCATTACATAAACTGAGCCAATTTTAAGAACCCTAGTCATATATTTCATTAACATATTTAATATAATTAATATATGCCCATTTTCCATATTATTTCTATTCGGGAAAACAATCTACCCAAAGGCAGGAATCCATGGTTCATTTTCTATGTCTCAGATAATGCAATCTGGTTAGTGGTGTGCAGCTAAATATATCCAGAACCTTCCATATTAGCTTACTGGAAGCTGGGAGAGGATCAGAACTTTCTTAGTAGATACAAAAAATCAAATGCTTAGAAACTTACCTTGTAGGTTTTTTGAGGGGAAACCTGAAAAGCAAAATACGAATAAAAATAGTTAGCATCATATAAGTTGTTTTCAGATTACAAGAAAACAATGTCAGCCTCCATGTAACAGATTTAAGGATAATCACTTTTATTCCTTTGTTTTTAAGATGCACAATTCTGAATTGCTACTAAAGAAACTAAAGAAAGATGGAAGATTTTAACACCATGATCTGCTCATGGGATTCCATTCTATTACACAACAATTATAAAGGTTTCTTTCAAGTAGTGCTTCTGTTACATAAATATTCTATTCCTTTCTTCCACATGAAAAGGCTCATACTTCTACCTATTAAAATAATCCATTATGGTAAAATTACCGGAATCCCTAAAGCGAGAGGCATCGTTAAATTCGTCAGGACAACTAATATTCTAGTATATAGTTCAATCATTCGTTCAGTCAAACAACTGAATTCCTAAATTCAGTAAATTTAGGAATTTACTCCTAAATTCAACGTAATAGATTTGAACAAATATACACTGTATCCTAAGCTATTTAAAGTATCTATTAGAAAAGTATTTAAGAATCTGTTGCACACAAAAACAACGGAGTAACTCATTTCACCCTACACAAAACTCTCAACTGAAAATTGGCTATAAACTGTATAGCATTAAAAAGCAATTAAGCAGCTTTGTTTCAAAGCTTTAAAAACTTTATTAATAAAACCAGTATTAGCATTTACAGCATTTTGCAATTCTGTTACTAAAATGTAGGGCAAGTTTGCTTCTAGGTTTAAAGGTAAACACTCAGAAATGCATTACTGAGAATTCCATACTTATTCTCTCTTTGCCTTCACCTTTCTACATGAAAATCTAGCTTCCAAGCAAGACTGCATATGTCAAGAGGGCAAATTTTACAAAGGGCTTCTGGGATAGATTCTCAGAACCTTATCAGCCGCAATCCCAGTTTTTTCCCCCTCTCCCTTCATCCATCCTGAAGGGGAGGGAGGAGCAAATAGAGCAATGATAGCAAAACAGAGGAAACCACAAATAATCTGATATATTGCACTTATGCACTGCCATTCCTTAGAGACTGGGACCTTACAATGTTAGTCTTTCCCTTCCACTGTGAAATGTTATCTCTTACCAGTAGTATGCATAAAAGATCAAGATAACAAATTAATTTAGAGCAATGTCCTGTCTTTATTAAAATCCTGCTCTCTTCTGTATAATTCAATAAAAGTCAACACTAACTTTAATATGCCATCACACAAACAAAGCATATATACAAGGGGAATATTTTTACTCATATGAATTAGATATTTCACAGAACATGATTATATGCTGAATACATGATAGCACATTAAGAAGTATTTAGGCAGCATCTAAGAATATAGGCAGTTCCATGCAGCGTGTTTTTATGTAAAATTAAGGTGTTCTGGTTCAATAAATTAAATAGTTCCAAATATCAAGGAAATCCTTTAGATATCACTCCAAGGGCTTTAAACACAATTGGTATAACAACAGATTTCTTTTTCCATAAATGTTCAAGATCAACCTCAAGCCTCAGTATTTCGTAATTTTTTCCAATGCCTTAACACTAGCATCATCTGGCATATCAACAAGGATGATCATACTTTCTTCTTTTCAATAACTGTTAGGGCATGTTTTGAACAAAAGGCCCATCTTATTTTAAAATTGCACTATACCTGAGTGAACACTGTTATCATCCTACTCCCTTAGAAAGAGGCTTTGTATGTATTCAAGGGAAGCTCTATAAAATAAACTCTATTGCACTGAAATTATGTGCTGATTCTTATAAAAAATAAAAAAGGTTTTTCATACTGTGCTAAGTTAAAAATCGCAACTGCTACTGCATTGCTTATAACAATGAACTAAAGAAGCAGAGATAGTCAGGACTATCAAAACAGGAAATCAGAGAGGGGCAGCTAACTGACAATCCTTACAAATTATCATGAGATGACCACATCAGATGATACTGTATGAATCATCCAAAGTACATGTACAGTATTTATCTTTTCTTCAGGGAGGACTTAACACTGGAGGCATTATTGTATGATGTCTGAAAGGGGTTCAAAACTGGCACAACATATTCCACTAATTTTTCAGCCCATTTCAAACATTAGGTCTTACTCAGCAAATTATAAAGACAGTATGTTTATCAAACATATACCACACTATCATACATAGAATGCCATATCAAATGCAATGTTGGGCTTCTTTGAAACCAACTGTTAAGTAATGGGTTAATGTCTATATTAGAAAAAGCTTTATGCAACAGCTGAAGGTTTTTTTTGGTTTTGTTTTCAAAATTTGAGCCAGTCTTGACTCCTGAACATATACCGTATTTTTCAGACTATAACACGCACCTGACTATAAGATGCACCTAAATTTAAAAGAGGAAATCAACCAAAAATATTTTTTTTGCCTCCGCGCCCCCCATTCTTGGGCCTTTTTTCAGGCCTTTTCCAGCCCTTTTTTTGGCCCATTTTTGAGGCTTTTTTCCGGCCCATGTTTTAGGCTTTTTCAGCCCATTTTTGAGGCTTTTTTCCAGCCTGTTTTTGAGGCTTTTTTCAGGCCGTTTTTTCTGGGGGAAAATGGCCCCAAAAGCCTCAAAAATGGGTTGAAAAAAGCCTCAAAATGGGCCAAAAAGCCTCAAAAACGGGCTGAAGAAAGCCTTGAAAGTGGGCCAAAAAAGCCCTGAAAAAGGCTGAAAAAAGGCCCGAAAATGGGGCATGCGGAGGCAAAAAAATGGCTGACGGGTGGGCAGGGTTTCGGCAATATTTGGTATATAAGCCGCACAGACATTTTCACCCCCTTTTGGGAGACAAAAAAGTGTGTCTTCTAGTCTGAAAAATACGGTGAGTAGCACTTAGTTAATGACTACAGTTGGCCCTGTAATTCTGGTCAAGACGTTACAGTTATTAAGTGGGTAACCATGTCATTTTACCTGATTTTCGAACCATTTTTGCGACAATCAGAGTCGCAAGGGTCATTAAGGAAATCACATGGCTGTTAAGTGAACGTGGTTGTTAAGCAAATCCATTTTCCTTAATGAGTGGTTTTGGCCATGGGATGCTGCAATTAGTCCCAAATGTGAGCTGGTTGTTAAGCACACAGAATGCAATCATATGACTGTGGGAGGGCAGCAGCTGTAACTTCAAAGATGGGTTGTAATTTTTATTTTTAGTCTGTTGTAACTTCAAATAGTAGTTAAATGACTGGTCACTAAGCGAGGACCACTATGCAAGGACTATCTTGGTGGCATTTTCAGGAGTGGTTTTTGCCACTACCTTTCTAGGGCTGAGAGAGTGAGACCGACCAAATTCACAAAGCTGGTTTCAGGACTGAAACTCACTGCTTCCCAGTTTCTAGCCTTGTGCCTTTAATCACTACCCTGAAGTGGTTCTCAACTGCAGTATAAATACAGTGAAACTGTAAGAGTTTAGTTTCTAAAGGTTCAACTATAGTCTAGCCATTCAGTCCTCGTTCAAGCGAACTCTTTACCACTGTTCCATGACACTGGTCCTTGGATTTTTCCAAAAGCTGATGTCAGGATATTTCACAGAGAAAGAACTGCATTTACAAAATCAGCAGGAAAGGAGGGCTTCCCCAGCAGCTATACTCAATGTAGCCATTGTGCTGCACTGTAAGTGGGAGCCAGAGTGTTGTCAAGGGCTTAACTTGCTGCCGAACTTGTGCTCGCTTAGGAAAAAGGATTTTCAAACACAACAAAACATGACAAACATTTCTCCTACCAAATACTGTTCTTCCCAAAGTTCTCATTTTTTAATCATTGATAATTCATTCTACAAACAGGGTAGTAAACTACTTTAGTCATAACGAACCTACCAAACAGAACTGGCTTCCATTTTCCTAGTTATTCTTAATTTGCAAATAATTACTGTTAAACACCATGGCATTGAAGAGTTCCATTTTATAGATTTCCAGACACTAAGATGTGGCTGCATTGGGCAAAATCTGAAATTCTGAACCAATACGATAAAGTTAAGTTGAGAAAAATCCCTCTTCTACTAACAGAGAATACAACTTGATAAACGGAGTCTATAAAGTATGTTATTGTTTATATATAAAATTTGTATAGTTGCCCATCTCATTGAAGACGACTATGGGTGGCACAAACAACTACTCTGGGAAACAAACAACATTTCATTAATAACTTTAAACAAATGAAATAATTCTACAAGTTTTCTCTGTAATTATGACTGAGAAACTGGAAGACAAAGTAAAGAATATAAATATATCAATTACATTTAATAATTTGAAACTCAAGTATGCTTAATGTAAGATTTACTTAGAATCTTTTGTCTCAAAACAACAAAAGTATATAAACTTCCATGCAGAGATAATCTAAATAATCAAGGGAAGGCTTTATAACTCAATGACTGAAAACCTATGTTTGATGCAGGAGATTTGAAATTTCAAGCATCTTTGAAGGGGCTGGGAAAGAACCGTGACTAAAAATAGGCAACACTGAGCTAGGGGGATCAAGCATCGGTTTTCATATAAAGCACCTGTTTATTTTACCTACCACAGTCATAACTATAGTAAGCCCAATAAGCTTACAGCAATTTTAATTGTTGTATCTATTAGCTGTATTTCACATGCTTTGCATCATTAAACAGCTATTAAGATCTTCTACTTCAAATCTGTGCAAGAAACATTTAAGATAATTTTAGACTGTACTTGAAGCAGTTGAACAATTAGATTTCCCTGGTACCCAAAATATTTTCATCTTCTATGTAACATGGTACTGAAAATTAAAATCCAACAAATATGACTAGAGGTTCACAGAATAAATTTCTGAGATGCCTAGCCTCTATTTTTACTATATTTCCTGCTCTATAAGCACAGAAAGCTGCCCTACATTGTAAGGAATAAGAGTACCTTTGCTAAAATACATGAAATATGCATTGGCATACAGAGAACACTAGATATGATTCTCCCAACATATTTGACCAATCAAATAGAGGCATATAGCAAGAAGGATTAGCCTTCCATAGCTTAAAATGTATGACTGAGAGCTAGAATCCAAAATCCTGTTAAAAGCAAAGAATAAACCACAATTACTGGCTCTTCTCCATAGAATAATTTTATAAATTATTCTTATAATCCTTATGGTTTGACCAGCAGGCTGAACCTTTACATTAATGAAGTATAAAGTTCTATTGATTATTTCATTCATCTTCAATTTAGTTGCTATAATCAGCTGTACTGCAGGATCTACTACAGTAACTCCTAAGGAAAAAAGATCTGTTAAGAATTTCTGGGTAGTCGACCGTTTTGTGATATAGGAATAGGATGATTTATTTAAAACATTTATATTTTCATTGAACCCTAATATATTTATTACATGCGTGCTTTGGTAAACTTAATTTTAAAACTGAGCAATTCTTTTTAAAAAGGATATTTCTTTAAAATATAAATTTTATCATAATATAGATTGATTTTTCTTGTTTTGAAGTCTACCTATTTTATTGCATAGTATATAGTGTCCTGTTGAATAACCTATGAATAAAACAAAAAGAGGATTTTGGAGACAGAGGGTAAGGTAAGAGAGGCAAGACAATCCTACTACACTAATGCCCAAATAAACCATAAAACGTAGGATATAAAGAGCGTATTATTTCATTTGAATAATACCCAAGATCTTCTCCTATCAAGTCAGATCATTGGTCTGTTTAGACCAGTATTTTCTGCCCTGAGTGGCACTTCTCTAAAATTCGACACCAACACCCTATCTAGCTTTGCCTGAAAATACTGGAACTGACATTTAAAAAGCATATGATCTCTAACTCAGCTCAAATTTATTTGAGCTCTAAAGCTTCTAAAGCTAAAAAAAGATCATCTTATGCAATAAAAAAATCTTTGCTGTTATACTAATGAAAGAAAGCGGAAGATTTATAATGCCTTATCTAGTGAATGGTTTTAAAGACAAGAGTAACTGAAATGGTGTTTTTCTAGGAAAGAATATGCTTCCTCTGTTTCTTCTAAAAAAAATTTTTTTTACTTCAAATGAAATTAGTTCACGGCATCCCACTACTACTCAATATATCTGCAGTAATTCACTTCGATGCTTTAACAGGCAAAGATAAAAGGAAAGTCTCTTTTAAGTCAGGTAGATTGCTGGTAACTTAATAGAAACATTAAGTAATGGCAACAATATAGGTGTGGTTCGCTACTATCTACTTACAGGAAGTTTTTTAAATTTCCCTGTCTAGCCCTGAATGTACTCGCTGGTGGTCTCCTATCCACATACTACCAGGTCCAATATTTCTGAGCTAAGGTGAGACATGCATTAACTGTGATAATTGCAAATGGATACAGATGCTTCCCATGCTGTCACAAAGCATCACAGAGCCTTGTATCAGCAGTATTATGACACATATTGACAATAGAACCTTTCAAATTAGTTGTTCAAATTCTGGAGCAGTAATATTATTAAATCTACAAACTGACAACCTAATAAAATATACAAACTGGCAACCTAATTTGCAGACTGTTTTTTTTTTTAAAGCAACAATAAATAACCCAGCCAGTAATCATATTTCAAAGGGGTTTACTGCAAAACTCCACCGATCCAATTTTGAAATTGTCAAATTAAAATAGATTACAGACTATGTAACATTTGTTTTCCAAAAAGCCCCATATTCCCTGGTACATTCCTATTAAATTAGCCACTTTGATTACTAAATACAGTGTTTCCCTCTTACAATGTTGTTAAAAGACAAATAAGATATTCAATCCCATTATAATCATTTACTAACACTGAACAATAACTACCACAGAGACATTAACCAGCCTTGCGTATGGGTAAATCACAAAAGCTGGCAAGCGAGTTCTTACAAAGCAGGATAAAGGTTTGCATTCAGCTCAGAATCTCTGATCAAGGGAACAGTATTGCTGCCTGCTTCCTCCATGCAAAACATATTTCTTGGCTGTCAAAAGCTTTGTTCTCAAACAGAGGCTACCAAGAGCAAAATATGCTTTCACAAAATAGAAACCATCTCTCAGAAAAGCGAGTGCACAACGATAACCTAGCCGCACAGAATACATATACTAATCACTGTTATATACATTGCTTGCCATATACTCTCAAGATAAGCTATTTCCCAGCCTTTTTTAAAAAAAAAAACCTGCATCTGATATAAGGAAACAAAGACTTGGAGATTACCTGGGTTTTTTTTAAAAAAAATATCCAGGAAAAGTCATTCCACTCAAAAACCAAATCTTAAAAAAATAAAACAAAAACCTGCTATCTATCTGGTTTTGATGGTTTCTTTAAAGAGATGCTTTAAAATCACTGAAGGCTTTTAATCAGTTGGGAGACAGGAAAAAGGAGGTGGAGTTTCACCAGTTTTCCCTCCCAGTATTTACTGTACTGTGGTGTTAGCAGAGCAGCAAAACGGATTATAGTATAGTTATTTATATTGCTCTTCTGGAAATATTCCTATCAGAAAGAATTAGTATGCTTTATATCTGGGCACTCATTTATCCTGAATGATCAGCTAAATTAAAAATCAAAATAAAGAAGCTTTAGCACAAAGCAAAAGGTAAACGTGAAAATAACTGATATCAAAGCCATGAAATGGTATGAAGCAACTTACCGTATTTTTTGGACAATAAGACACATTGGTGTATAAGATGCACCAAGATTTCAAAGAGGTAAGGAAAAAAAAAATGGGGCACGCAGGGGGTTTGGGAGGCCTGCAGAGTGTTCCTGGGGCCTGGGGAGGGCAAAAATACCCCCATTTTTGCAAAAAACAGGCTCATTTTTGGCAAAAACAGGGGCATTTTTAAAAACATTAAAAACATTCTGCAGGCCTCCCAAACCCTCTGCGCACCAGGTTTTTGCGAAAAACGGATCCATTTTTCACAAAAATGGGATGAGTGGGGCGGGGCTTCGGGAGGCCAAAAATGGCTGTATTCAGTGTATAAGACGCACCAACATTTCCACCCTCTTTTGGGGGGGGAGTGTGTCTTATATTCCAAAAAATACAGGTATCTCAAATTGTCTCCAGAGTATTGAAGTACAACAGCCATCAACCCAAAAATGCAGAAGCAGAAGGCCCTAGAAGAGGGAATCCTGAATCACAGGGGTTTTTTTGCTTTATAGTATTTTTACGTGTTCTCTTTTTAAAGGCATTCCGATATCTTATTTTTTAGATAAAACTGATCTGTTATAATGGACTGTGCAGTGGTTGTCATAGTTTTAGATCTGGCTATGTCTCCATTTTCTGACACAAGATGGATGTATTGCCACTTCATCAAAACTGAAAGTATTACTTTCGCGAACACTTTTAACAAATTTCACATTAGAGGGTTTTGTCCCTCACAACCTTAGTTTTTAATTTTCTTGATCCATGAACAGAGAACAAAATGATGTGTAGGAAAGAGAATCTATTATCGTGTCTCCAGCAACTGGTTGTCATTATAAAAACATACAATTCTTTCACCACTAAAGGCTTTATTCTATTTTAAAAGGGTTCCTAATTATCTTGCTATATGGCTCATTTACTAAGATGACAATTAATGCTCTAGCTCACCTCCCAGTACAATACTATTTTCACAATGTTTTCTTTTCACTGTCCATGCTTTATATGGTTATAACTCCAATTCTATTCTCTGCTCAACTAGACTTTTGCCAGGCTCCCAATGCTGCTTTTCCCTCAATTTCTCTCATTTAACCCTGTTGAATATTTTTACATGGCTTCCCAGTTGAGAACATTTTATTTGTTTGCCTGCTGCTGCTTTCCTCCGGTCTGCCAGGTCTTTCAGAAATTAACGCCTGCTAACTATAAACCACATTCAGAACAATATTCAGGAATCAGGGCCTTCCTCTCGCAAGAGGGAATGAATAAAGGTTAAGAGATCAGTTCAAAGAGGAGTTAGCAACTTAACCAATGTGGGGAAGACAGAGAGCAGTAGAGGGACATGTTTTCTTTTTCTGCCCCAATAAACCTAATTAGGATTGTGAGCAGTGCTGGCAGGAGAGAAATTTCTTCACGCTACACTGTCTGTTTGTGTTTGATTAATGTAAATCTTCTCAAGACTCTAACCATGCCCTCGGCAATATGATGGCTGTAGTTCTGTTAACCAGCATCTATGGAACTGAAGAAAGTAAAACACAGGACAGAAAGAGGACCTTCTCAAGACTCTCCCTTAATCTATTCTGGTGACACAGTTTCAACAATGGGCTTTGAATGCTGCTTGAGTGAATGTCACTTTGTCACAATACTAAACTAGACATTTCTATCAGGAATAAAAAAAACTAAAAAAAAAACCCCACAGAAATAATAATTAGCAAATGCAGAAAAGGGAGGATAGACATTGTCTGTTGCAATGTTCATATATTTCACAAGATGTAATTTAAGGGAGAATATAATTACATTTTGAACAGAAATATCAATTTTCGTAATCAATGCCAAGCTAAGGTAGAAGATCCAATTTATTCCAATAATGTTACCAAAATATTAGAAACAATTACTATAGAGTATAATGGATTTTTGTTTATATTTCAGTTTACCGGAAAATACGTCAATATGTGTCAGCATATCATTCAGCACTTCATTTCTGAATGTTTCAATGCATGGAATGACACAGATATTGCGATGAGGAAAAAAAACACAAACCAATTCTGGAAGATCTGTTCCTCATTCTTTAAATTTCTCTTAAGTATTAAGTAATCCAATCACCTTAGGTCTCTTTCCATAAACAAATATGGTGTTACTTAACTTTTGTTGAACCTGACATTACACAGGTTGGGCCAATATTTGTTTCTCGCCTTTAAAGTTAAGATATTTAAATGGGAATAGGCAGCACATAAATTTTTAGAAGAGATAAGGTAGCTTACCTCCTATCTTTCCAGGATAAAATATTATTTAAAATATACTAACAATACATTTAACATGCAACATAATGTAAAACAATATAAAACAATGATCCTATAAACAATAATTAAAATACAAGAGCATTAAAATCTCTTGTAAATTTTAAGTTATTGATGAAGCCTGATTTGGATTAACTAATGCTATTGCTTTTTAATACTGATTTTGCTATAAAACAAACAATACTTATAAAATATTCTGCAGCTCTAAAAACAAAACTGAATATACCTGAATTACTGCATTTACCAGCCATGCCACCTATCAAGCAAGTATTATGGAGAAACAGTTAAGTTCTAAATGTGCAGAAATGAATTTATACATTAGATTAATAAATAAACAGATCTTCACTTTACATGAGTTTATGAACATGATAAATAACAAAAGAACTTAAGAAACTTGAAAAAGTATTCTTTGGTACAAGGCAAATTCATAAATCATTTTAGTTTTATTGCCATGTTTTTTTATTCTTTCGTTTAATTTTGCCTGCCTATTTAAGCTAAATAGGAATTGCTATATTCCTAGTTCAACAGCTTGTATCTCCATTTATAAAGAATATTTTGAAGTAAATTGTATATATTAGTTTTAGATTGAAGAAACCATACTTTTAAATTTTATAAATCATACCTTTGTGAGCAACCAATTCATTTTACAAAGCCACAAAGTAACTTTACATCACTAAAGTGCGCTAAAATCAATATTACATGTATTTCAAGCTTTCTCAAAATGGCTTCCCTTCCCAAACCCTCTCAATTCGTTTTGCTTCATTGCTTCAGATTTTCAAAAAATATATGTGTCTATCAACAAGAAATCCAGTATTACCTTGCTTTTATATTATAGGTTTTTAGAGTGTTAGTCACACAATTAATATCCTTTTGTTTATTGATTTGTTTTTTTTAAATCAGGCCAAGCTTGAAGAACACTACAGAGATATAGATGGCTACACAGGTGCCTATGCACATTAAGTTTTTAAGTCCTACTTTATTCTTTTCTGTTTCAGTTTAATAGATACATTATTCTTTGCAAGAACTCACTAATCAGAGCTTTCTGACATAACAACAAAGTAGCTGTAAATATTTATATGGAATTCACAGACCTTTACCCTAAATGAAAAGTCAGGCATGGGAAATGAGCAGATTCTCAGAGCTGTGCATAGCAGATATGGACAAATCTCCAAGGAACAGAGGCCTCATCCCTAATGGGAGTTGAATGGCAATGAATACATACAGTGCTACTAAACAGCCTTAGATTTCCCTTTGGCAAGATTTATTATCAGTGATACTATATGAACACCCTGAGAATACCAAACAGCTCACAGAAATTCAATTTCTTAATGAGAAATGCGAAACAATACCTTGGCGTTGACAATAAAGTTTATGGCTAAGAGTTTAAATGCTAACATTCAATACAATTTATCACCAGAAGAGAAGGTGAACATATTCAGCCAGAAGGGGGGGAAATATATTGTAGATGTTCAAAAAGAACCAATTTCTGTGTGAAAAAGTATATATCTATATATTTAAAAAAAGAGTCTGGGAAGTACAAATAAAATTGACTCCATCTCCTATCTTTTTTCCAAAGCTGCAGTTGCCAGAGAATAATTCTGCAATATTGCCTCATTAATTCCAGTAAGTGGAATTCTTTTTCCACACACTAGTTAAAACAAATATTGTGGCAAATAAAAACATAAGATTTAAACACTGTTAATTACATAATTTCTTAAACAAAGGACACTCACGTGTTCTTCAACATTAAATAAACAAAAGTCAGTTGGTCACTTGATAACTAAGCATATTAATCTTGACGTACTTCTTTATACAGTAGTTATGTGATAAGAATGTAAATGATACACCACAGAATAATATATGAACTTCTAGTTTACAAGGTTTCTCTGCACAAAAATTTACAACACTATTTTAAGGAGAGGATACAAATGATTTGGATCAGTATATACATTATGGATTTCTAAATGTTTTTCAATTTCTCAGAGATTTCTAAAGTTAAATACTCAGCTGCTACGGTAGTTAATTGGTCTACAGTTTATTGCAAATACGCTGACATACAAACAAATTCATACACAGTAATCAAATTGAAGTTAATGTCTATATAGCAAAAGGAAAAAAAGAACAGTAAAGGAATGTTTGAGAAGGAAATTTGCGGTTTTACTCTAGTGACTGAATACTTTTAAAACATCTCTAAGCCCAGCAGTAACAGTTGTGTTTATTCCAACAATTTGCTATTTAATAAATAACATTTTATTTTCATTGCTGGGACTGCAGTAAAAAGGCAGGACCCAATATTTCTTAGGAAATAAATATTTTAAAGGGCTGCTTTCAATTGCAATGACTTTCCAGAGATATTGAAAATTTCCTGACATTATATCCATAGTTTTTAAAGGCAAAATCTCATTGCCCAGTGCTCATGGGCACAAATTCTATTTATCTTCTAAGTCAATTACAATTCAAGTCACATATTGATGCTCATATCATCCCCTTATATCATACTGAAAGGATACCCAAATGAAAAAGATTAAAAATAATAGTACCTCAAACACATATTTTATTTTCTTCTATTATTGCACTATTCACTTTGCAAAAGATCATACATAGTTATTTTTTAAAAAAACATGTCCAGATATACAAATGTATATATGGATATACTAATAATCTTAATTCTAACCATTTTCATCATCAGCTGGCATATTTATACTTTTTCAATATTAACGGACACGATCCTATATCTTTTAAATACTGAGTGCAACATAAATGAGGACCCTGATTGTTGGGGGCAATATGCTACTTAGTGTAAGCATTTGGTGTAAGCCGCCCAGAGTCCTCGGAGAGTGGGCGGCATAGAAATATGACTAATAATAATAATAATAAATGAGACACACTTCAAAACATTAGTAAAAACTATTCAAGTTCACATCAGGAAGTTTTTAGTGTCAAGGAATCAAGATCAGGGGAAAATATTTTGGCAATATGAACAAATGGGCAAACCTCAGATTTCTAGCAAAGATATAGTTTTTAAAATACATTATACAAGTGTTCAGGAATCAGTTGCTCTTTCAAAGGAGAGAAACAAGATACCTAAAAATAGTTTATTTGTGGTAACACTGTCAAAGCTTTCTACTCATCCATGAATTAGGAATCCATGGGTATTTTAGTCCGTCATGCCTCGTGCACATATCAGTGCGATAGAACGTAAAATGGAAAGGTACACATACCGCTGGGGAAACAAAACAATCATACATTTTACTGCTAGCATTTCTATGCTGCTTTATTTAACCTCATCTTTTAATCAACAATCCGTTGAACAATTGCACAAGCATTCCAGGGTCATAGACCTGTGCACACAGAAAGAACCTTTGGCCTGAGATGCAGTTGTGATCAATGAGGCAGCTACATCTGGCCAACAGAGGACAGGGTACAGACTTAAGCCTCTATTTGTCCACCACAAAGGAGCATAACATGTAGGAGCAATGCAGCAATGCACTTGAATCATTTGATGATCATCTGTGCTTCAAATGAGAATTTTGGGTGGATTTGTCTGAGGATCTATTTGTTTGTTTTCTTGGCTGTCCACAATATTCTCAGGTGTTTTCTCCAACACCAAATTTCAAAAGCATGAATACTTTTCTATCCTATATTGACATTATTATTCGGATCTATATTGCTATAGTTGTATAGTTATATTATTACAGTATTTATTACTGTAAACTGTGTTGGGTCCAGTTGGATTGAGACAGTGCATTAACCACATATATAAAAATAATATTTAAAAGGATTATCAGCTGTTCCTTTTACTTAACAGCTGCCAATAACAATTGGCAAACCCCAGTAGTGAATAATAATACAGAGTCAGACAATTCTAAAATTCTCACACTACATGGGAGATCACTGAGTTATGATAGCTGGAAACATTGCTATCTTTTGCCATTTCCCATCTCCCAAATGAAAGAATTTCAAATAAGCTAAAAAAAATTCTATTCTAAAAATAGAACATTTACAAATAATTCCCTCATAAACTGAAATGCCAACAAGTATTTGATGTATATTCCCCTCCAAGGAAAATCAGTTTAGGACGCTAGCATAGGTTAAGGATGGGCAAAACAGTTTAAACAAGAGTAGACTAATGACTTTGTGAACTTGGTTTTATAAAACCCAGCTCTAGATAATCACTTCCGCTTCTGAAACCACAATGGCTTGCACAAAACTAACCACAACTTTTTTGGTTTGCATTTTTTCATCGAATTGTAGAAGCGTTGTTTTGAGAGTTGCATATTCTTTTAATGATAAAGTACTTCAATTTTTGGTTAAATCAGTGCAGAATGACAATGAATTTGCTCAAATAAGTCAGTCACATCTTTGTAGTCCTCGTTTTGCTAAGCAGCAAATTAAATTATTCCACATACACTGCCCTTGCAAAGCCACACCCCATTCATGTGGATACAAGCACACAACTAAGTAGTTTTCCCTTTGGCAATTTGCACATGTCGCTTCTTTATCCACATTGAGAGGCCCATATTGTTAAATCACACCTTGTGCTTCATGCCACATCACCCAATGAGATCATAAAAAAGACAAGAGTAATTTTGCTGGGTTGTTTAAACAAGAAGGGGTTTAAAGTGCGTATCCCAAAATCAGCACATCCTGTTGCAAGTCTAAAGATAAAAATAAAAACCTTATATAGGTAATCCTTGACTTACAAGTCCATTTAGTGACCGTTCAAAGTTATAACGCCACTGAAAAGAGTGACTTATGATCTTTATTCACACTTAGGACCACTGCAGCATTCCCATGGTCACGTGATCTACATTCGGATGCTTGGCAACTGGTTCTTATTTATGACAGTTGCAGTATCCCGGGATCATGGGATCCTCTTTTGCAATGTTCTGACAAGCAAAGTCAATGGGGAAGCCAGATTCACTTCACAATCGTGTTACTAATGTAACAGCTGCAGTGATTCACTTAACAACTATGACAAGAAAGCTTGTAAAATGGAGCAAAATTCACTTAATAACTGTTTCACTTAGCAACCAAAATTTTGGGTTCAATTGTGGTCGTAGGTCGAGGACTGCCTGTACTTCAAATGTCAGTAGGACCACAGCCATTTTGCAAGGGAGTGGGAGTCATAGGTTTTAAGAGATAAACTGGACACCACATGCATATGCAAAACATTATCTATGAATTTTGCTTTCCAAACCCCCAAAATGTAGGAAGAAAAAAACCCTGCATATCTTAAGGGGCCCTGTGAGTCACAAAAAAGATCGTTGACAGGCTATATATATGGTCCTCAACTCTGTCCCTCTGACCTACTAGATAGAAACTTACATGTGAAGGGGAAGCACATGTGAGGGGGTCAATTCAAACAACCCAATGGGAAATATAAAATTATCTGCCTATAAATGGAGGAGATTTATTCTTGTAGTAGAAATGAGTACATGAAATTTTTGTTGTCAGAAATTAGGTTACCAAGGCTATTTTATTTTTATTACAAATCCACGGGAGCATTATAGGCTACTAATGCCATATAAAGATCAATAGTTTGGCCAAGACCTTAAAAAGTCTGCAAGAACATACTCCTATAAGCTCTTTTCTTCACAGGATGCCAAGTTCTTGTAAGACATTTCCAAAGGATAAAAAAAAACTCCAAACAAAAAAGCAACCCTAAGATCAGACAGTCCACTTCCTTTTCCTGTTTTTTTTTTGTAACTGTGTTCACAATACACATTATGAAAATCTAGCTTGTTTTCCCTTAGTAATTTTAAACAGTATCTATTTTTTTTTTTGGCTGAAATTTGTCCCATATAAAGCTTGTATTTTCCTTGATTTGCTCTGGATTTGCTCCTCCTTCTGCCACTTTAATTAAAGATTGTGCTTTCAAAACAAAAGTAATGAATGTACATATATACATACTAATTAGGCTACTCCCTTAGGGTAAGTAAATACAAATAACAAGCTAAAGAAATTAAAAGCATGAGGTTCTTTTAAAAAAAGACTTGTTAAATCTGAGGTTAAATTATAACCTTTCCATACCCTTTTCTAATCTTGAAAACCACCCTCCATCAGATGCATACACATTTTTATACATTGCATTTTATTCTTTAAACAGTGAATATACAACTTCCTATCTTTTTATTTAACCTCTGGCTGCTTCTCATAAACAAACATGTATTGTTTATTTATGCAACATCCTCTACAAACGATTTCATGAGGAAAAAGTGCTGGGTTAGAGGGAGAGAAATAATTAACATAATCCCCCCTTTAAATTCATCTGAACAATACTGAGGCTGTTAATAAGTAGGCTGGGTGTGCTGTGTATTATATTAACACTGATTTTCATATTTTTTAAAAAAATCAGATTATTCATCACGTATTACAAGATACGTTCAACAAATGCTAACTTCAAAATTAAAACCAATATCAATCAGGAAAGAGCAGTATAAAGCAACTGTAGATTACTTCACAGCATATAAAGTTGTTTTATAGTATTGTTAACAAAACTTATTAAGCAAACAGCCAAGGCATCAGGAGAATTATAGTTCATAAAAGTGTAGTGAAGTTTTGTAAAAATTTAAAACTAACACCCTGAGGTTATGAACAGTGACAGTCCCAGCATTCAAAAACATGTTATAAAATAGCCTTAGTATCACTATCTCTAAAGAGTTTTACTTAATCTGGTATCTTGAAATATGTTGTGATTGCAAGTCCAGGAATCCTCAGCCAACTGAGTTCAGGAAAACATATCAGGGAAGTTTCCATTTGAGCAATAGTACAAATCTAAGATTGTATTCAAATACGTTAATATAAAGAGGCCATCATTGGAAAGGATAAGTTCAGAAGTTTTGGTTCACATTTACTTGAGAAGAGTATATGTCCTTGAGATTATTCTTAACATTAATAGGAAATTAACCCAGTTTAATCTTCACCAAAAGCCATTTTTTCATCCACATTGAAATTCAATGATTTTTTGCTAAAATGTGCAGTATGATCTTGCGATTCTGAGTTGTAGGAACAGAGTATCACACAAGGACAAAATGTGCTACTGGGGGTGGAGGGGAAATGCCCTTAATTTCATTATGCAATCCTTTAACAAGAATCACTCTTACATCACTACTTATAATACTTTATAGATATAACTCCCTTGCTAGCATATTTACTATAAAGTTATTTAAGACTGGACACCCAAAGGTGCTTTTCAACTGGACAGCCATTTGTCTGGGATGGGATCAGCATTCTTTTCCTGGGCAGCAGGTTGAACTATATGACCTCCAAGATACCTTCCAACCCTATAACCCTAACTTTTAAATAAAGAAATGGCTATAGCTATTTTTGTTTTAATCAAACATTAAATCCACAGCAAGTTGTTAACATCAACACAAGCTTAATCACCTCCAATTTCCCTATATCTACAAAGCTGTTAGTTATAAACTACAGAGGGATTCAGGATAATAAGTGTATCTGAATAACTACAGATTTTAATACAATTTTGAAAAAAAATCATAAAGCAGCTCTCACATGCAGGTTTTGGTACAAAAATCTGTCCTTCTGGTATTTGGAAGCCGATCTGAAATATGAAGATTGAATAAGTTTCCTTCATACGGTGGTGTATCCAAAAAGGATGTTCTGAATGCAATGAAAATAACTGAGTATATCATTTCTCTGAATCTTTTAGTTCTCTGTATATATTAATAATTTATGTCATAAGTTCAATGCAACCAAACAATTATATATATTGGGTCAGCAAGTATCGTGTCTCCACCCAAGCAATTATCTCAGCTTTCTTCAAAACCAGAAAAGCAAGATCTAGCATCAGCTACTGACAGAAGCCTAGACATAATATAACCATCTAGTTGTAACCAACAGAAAACTTTAAACATTTACTAAGAAGGGAAGGGGAAGGGGAAGGAAAGGAAGAACTATAAGCAAAAATCAAGGTTATCTCATATTCCTGGTGTTTGTTCCACATCACATATGGCGTTCTTGAAACTTTGCTAAAGAAAAGTGAATTGTTCATTAGATAAGAACAAACTTTTCTGTAATATCTGATGCCCCACTAAAACAAATTATCTAGATATTCGCCCAAAGTTTTATACAGAAAAAGCTATATTGAAGTCTAGATTTCTTCTTGCCAATTGGTTTCCAAGCCAGTTTGATGCTTCCCTAAATTTTAAAAAGTGGCTCTAAGGCAACATAACTTATCATACATTTCAAGTGTCCCTTTCCCATGGAAGCCAATGCAGGGCTGTTTAATTACCTTGCCTGAGAGATGTGTCCTTTTTCAGGTCACTCATTTATAGCTTCATCTTCCTCTCAAGATTGTTGGGGTAGGAAGCTACATATACACTGTGAACTATCTGACCAAAAATTGGATTATACTAATTGTTTCACAACATGGTAGTAATATTTTAATGTGTACTTTTATCCCGCTGTTCAAATAAAGAGTAGTTAACAATAACTTACTTGCTTGAACATTACAGATGATCAAGATGAAAAAAGTATGCTGGTCCAGCTTTTGTGGAAGTAGAAAAACAACAAACTGAATTTCTTGAACTGAGTGATTCCTGACTGTGCAGCTGAGTATCAGAAATGATATATGGTGTGTGGACATACACTCAGAAGACAATAGAAGTTAATCAAGTAAATTAATAACAATTGCACTTTAATTCTATACATGTCTGTTATGAAAGAAGTCCCTAGAACTCAGCGGAGCTCATTCAGAATATGAGGATGGCTCCAACCTCAATCAATTTCAGCATCTAGGCAGGGGGGAGAAAGCAACAATTAAAAAATCCACTGGAAATCATTATATAAATCCTTTCCCATTCAAGTAGATTTCACAGAAAATACCCAAGAGAATGGGTATCATTTTTTTAAAAAAGTACCCATAAATTTATTCCAGGATTAGTCTTTATTTCTATAAAATAAAAAACATAAAACATGCCATGTCTATAAAATGTTTTAAAAGAGCATAGTTTGGAAAATGCATGAAAAGAATGTCTAGGTTGCAAATTTTAAGAAGGCAGGCACATTCAATGTTTCTAGGCTGTAGCAACATAATATGCCAGAGTTCACATCTTAAGATTTTTCTAAATTCCATCCGAGCCCCAGCTTGCCCAGCAATGAAAAATAAAAACTTGTATCTAACTCAGCTCAGCTATATATTCCCTATCACAAATGACACAAGACAGAAAATGTCCAAAGCTTGTCTGCAGTCAGGCTCTTTTTATCCGGTTACTTGCTTCTGAAGAAATATTTTATTGTTATATTCCAATTCAATCCAACACATCTACTCAAGCATAAGCCACACTGACTTCAGTAGGCCTTATTACCAGATAAATGTTTAAAGAACTGTTTTGTATTATCACATTATTGTTTAATCTGAGAATAAAATATTTTAAAAGAAGCAAGTCATTCAAGTATTCTAAATGAGTTGTATGGGATCATACAGATATTGAATGAACCTAATAGAGGGAGACAAATTTCACACTCTTGAGAAATATTAAGCAGGAATTTTATTAAGTGTAGCTCAAGAGGCAATAAGGTTATATATTTTAATGTCACTGAAATAGCAAATACCCTGCCTTAACATATAAAGACTATTAAACTCATTTCATATTAATGACAGAAGTAATGTCCAAAATAGTCATCCTGCCTATTGCTAAAAAGATCAATACAATTAGAGGGATGATATGATTTCAGCTACATAAAAATTACAGGCATACTGAAAAATCCCAATGAACTGGATGAAATGGATGGAAGGAACTGGATGAAGATCATTTGTGAGGCTATTTCAGTTATCAGCAAAAATGTGCCACACCACATTTCTGAGTGTAGGTGAGGTTCAAGCCTCACCTACATATGCCTAAACCATACATAAAATATAAATCAACCAATTTCCTTGTATATATGATGTACAATGACAATAAAGGCTATACTACAGCAAAATAAAATTTCCATTTGCACTTCCTTTTTCCCAGAACACAATGTCAAGGGATAGAGAAAGTTCACTAGAAGTACTGCAACTGCAAAAGCACTCTCATGCAATCCCAGCAATCTGACTTCTAAACTAAGTTTCTGGAAGACTTCAAGGCACAGAGAAATTAGTGATTTTAACATAAAGCCACTACTACAAAGTTATCTGGAACAGCTGCAAGTAGTTTTGGCAGATACAATTTTATCTATTGCACATTGACTCAATCCACGACTGAAGAAATATCAAATTGCCAAAAGTAGCAATCAGGTAATCTTGTCATTGCATTACAGAGACCATTATATACAGCTTGATATTCTAATTAAAGCTTACAAAGGAGAGAGTAGCAAAATATTTACCTTAGAAAAGGAAGCTCCACTAGGATAGTCAAGGACAATAGCAAGGAAAGTTATCAGCTTCCTATACATTCACTGTTGCTATAGCATCCGAGTTCTTACTAGCAATATTTTAGAACTGACTTACAGAGTAAAAAGACTATAAAAGGAATCAGGAAAAAATGTATTCCACTATCACAACATACTTCCCACCTATTTCGATGTTAACTATTGGTTGCATTAAAGTATAAGAAATAGTCCTGCAGATCTTTGGCTGAGCTACGGAAATACACATTTTTATATTACAACCTTCAAAAAGTCTTTATGAAGAATAATCATCAATGCTTCAGCACATGTTCTCTACAGAATAAAAACATCTGTATTATTCTATAGTATCTTTTAGGAGATGAATCTAATTAGGAAAAACATCCAGAATTCCTAATATTCACAATGAAATTATATTAAAAGGAACCAGATATCTATCCTCATTTCAACTAACATTTCCCATCCCCCAAACAGATTCAGCATTTTAGAATCTTAAAAATGTACCACATTCACCTTATTTTGTAGTCAGCTTGAGAATCCAGAAAATGATCCCATGGATCATAATGTTCCTACTGACTCCATGACTCTTTTGCAATATGTATTCTTCAGCACTGTTGCAGTGATCCCCAAACCAAACATTTATTTCTTGTAATATCTAAGTACCTGGATGGCAAACTAAAATGTTATCGGTTATCTGCTGGGGGGGGGGGGATGACAAGTGCACTTTTTCTATTTATGATATTGCATCTCATCATCATCATCATGCAGGTTTGTGGTAGCCCTAGATTTTGCACTTATATTAGATGAAAAGTTCATGCTTTAAAATGATCACGTGACCCTGATCAACATCCAATACACTAGGAGACCCAGCTAACTGGGCCCACCCCCAACTCCCACAGAACGGAAGTTGATTGTAGTTCGATTCCCATCGGTTCCAGTAAACTTAATCAATAATGTAGAATGAGAAATGCAGTCCAGTTCAAAGTTGTTAACAGGTTCCTTTTTCTACAGGAGAAGAGTATCTTATAGATTCCAAGACTACACCGTTCCCAAGTCTCCAACTGCCGAGAGGAAATGGGATGGGTAGAAATATAAATTGGTAAGGGAGGGGAAACAACATGGCCATAGGCCAACCACAACATCTCTCTTCTATTACACGAACAAACGTTTTAGTATTTAGTCCTGGAGAGCCAAATAAGTCCAGCTACTAAAATGACTCTAAAGGTAGACATAAACAAACCACTAAAAAGGGCTCCATCACTGGAGATTTTCAAGAAGAAACTGGACAGTCACTTTTCTGAGATTGTACAGGTTGTCCTGCTTGAGTAGGGGGCTGGACTAGAAGACCTCCAAGGCCCCTTCCAGCTCTATTCTATTCGGAGTGCCACTAAACCGTTTGGGACATAGGTAGGCAACTTATCGTCACCCTGAATGACCTTTGCTGCTACAGTGGTACAATATCACCTAAGAACGCAAGGACCTTCTGCGCAGCCCAAACTTTCACTGCATTTATTATCAAGTTTCCAATTGGAATTCCTATCATGCCAGTCCGGTGGCCTAGAAAACTACCAGGCTAAAACACATCTTGGAAAGGCAAATCCAGATCGTTTGATCAGCAAATCCAAAGCCAATTCCAGAAGTGCAGCCCAGCCTCACTCATGACCACCTTTGGGCTTTCTGCGTTTAAGCCACCAGGTTGAACATATATATATTTATTTTTTTACCCAAATCCCAAGCAAACAACAGCAGCAGCAGCAGCAGCAGCAGACGGTCCCACTGACCTGTCCGTGATTGCGGACTGTGTGCCACTCATTGGAGCCCCCGGCAACAGGACGATTTTTTAGCCAATCTGCATCTTACAGGCGATTCTTTAGGCGACTGTCACTTTCCCACACTCCACACCCGAGTTCAGAATCCAGCCGTATTCCAAAGGAGAGCAGAATCAAAAGCCACACCGGGTTTGTTCGTTGGTTGGTTGGTTGGTTGGTTTGTTTTCAATCTTCCAAAAGATCCACCTCCCACGACACTCGGGGAAAAGCCACCGGGATCTTCTGCCAGGAAGCAAGGAAAGCCGTCACGGCCATGATGCCCTCCTCTGGAAACCCAGCCGTCGCCTCGGTTCGAAAGGAAGACCCATCTCGGTCGAAGGACAGTTAAATCAGCCGAAGAAGAAGACAACAACGAGGACGACAATGATGATGATAAAGAAGACGACAACGGTGCCTCTGGTTCAATTCCTCCTTCCCAGCCTTTAGTTCCCTCATTACAATCCCAGGATCTTCTCCAAGTCTTTTACGGCATCCAAGGCAGCCAGGTGTAGGTCAAAGCAAGGAGTCCTCCATAGGCTGGGGGGGGGGGGGGGGGGGAGAAAGGGGGGGGGGGGTTCTTTCTATCTTCTTCCCTCCAACTCTTTTAAGAAGATTTCCTCCAGGGGGGTCTCTTGCAAGGTTGAGAAGCCAACCTGACCCCCGACCTCCCCCCCCCCACACACACACAAAAAAAGCCTTTACGGGGCGGCCTTTCCAACCTCCATGGAAAGCTGCAAAAACACCCCCCCCAAAAAAAGAAGGCAATGAGGGGGTTTTCCTTAAAAAGGGGGTGTCAAAAAAAAAGAGGGGGGAGGCACAGAGGGGTCCCCTTTCAAGGAGGGAGGGGGTAGAGGAAAGCTCACACCATACCTTGAAGAGAGAGAGAGAGATTAAAAATAAATAAGAAATAAAATAGAAATTCCTATATAGGAGAGGGGGGGGAAGGGGGGCTTGCGGAGGCCTCCACCCCCCCTCCACGAAGCCAGGCGCTCGCCCCTCCCTCCCTCCGGACAGGCCGGGTCTGAGGAAAGAGGAGCCCACTTTGGGGCCCGGTCCGCTTCTTAGGCCTCGGCGGGCTTCATGCCGCCCTCGGGGCTGCTGACAGGGCGGCTTTGAGGCGGGAGAGGCGCCCCTTCCTCCTCCTCCTCCTCCTCCACCACCACCACCGGCGGCCCTTTCCGGCCCACTCGGCCCGTCCCGCCTGAGGAGATTTGGAAGCAGCGACGACGAAGCCCAGCCGCGGTCGCTGAAGGAAGGGGGAAGAGAAGCGGCTCTCCGCTGCCTGGCGAGCCGCTGTTTTGCTTCTTCCTCCGCCGCCGCCGCCGCCGATCCTGAGGAGAATTTTTTTTTTTTTTTTTTTTACCTCAGGCCAACGGTCTCCGCCGGCTTCCCTCAGCCAGGCCTCGGCTCCCCTTCGGCAACCTTCGGCTTTTTCCGGCACTCCCGGGACTCGTTTTTTTTTTTTTGTATGTGTGTGTTTTTTCCCCCTTCGGCTCTCGCTTCCCTTTGCGACGTCGGCCGCCTCCGCTCTTCCCCCCTCCCTCCCTTCGCGCTCCAGCTTTTTTTTTTTTTTTTTGCTTCCCGACCTCGCGAGATCCCTCCGCCGGGACTCCGCCTGACGTGGTTGTGTGGCTTTTTTTTTTTTCATCCCTTTTCCAACTCCTCCTCCTTCTTCGTAGCCTTGTCGCCTCCGCTGTGGCGGTGGGAAAAAAAATAAAAGGGATGCGAGGAAAAAGGAGTCCCTTTGAAGGGATCGGGGGAGGCTTGGAAGGCAGGAGTTGTTTAAGAATAAAGGGGGTTGGGGGAAAGGTGGGGGGGAGGGTTGTGGGGAAGAGGGAGAGGCAGGTTTCCAAAGAGGAGAGATTTATATCAGTGCAGAGTGGCGTGCAAAGAGGAAAAAAACAAAACAAAACGCAAAAGTGAAGTTGGGACCACCAAGTTGCGAAGTCGCTCCAATTTTGTGAATGAACCAGCTGGGAGCTCATCTCCTTCCTTTTTAAGAATAGAAATAGAAATAGAAATGAACAGAACGGATAGGATAGGATGGGATAGGATAGAACAGAAACAATAGAATAGAATAGAACAGAAATAGAACAGAACAGGAATAGAATAGAATAGAATAGAATAGGAACAACAGAACAGAATAGAATAGAATAGAAATAGAATAGAAATAGAACAGAACAGAATGAAATAGAATAGCATAGCATAGCATAGAACAGAACAGAACAGAAAGAATAGAACAGAATAGAACAGAATAAAATAGAATAGAAATAGAACAGAACAGAATGAAATAGAATAGAATAGAATAGAATAGAATAGAATAGAATAGAATAGAATAGAATAGAATTCTTTATTGGCCAAGTGTGATTGGACACACAAGGAATTTGTCTTTGGTGCATACACTCTCGGTGTACATAAAAGAAGAGATACGTTCATCAAGAATCATAAGGTACAACACTTAATGATAGTCATAGGGAACAAATAAGCAATCAGAAAACAATATCAATATAAATCGTAAGGATACAAACAACAAAGTTACAGTCATACAGTCCTAAGTGGGAGGAGATGGGTGAGGGGAACGACGAGAAGATTAACAGTAGTGCACACTTAGTGAATAGTTGGACGGTGTTGAGGGAATTATTTGTTTAGCAGAGTGATGACGTTTGGGAAAAAACCGTCCTTGTGTCTAGTTGTTCTGGGGTGCAGTGCTCTACAGCGTCGTTTTGAGGGTGGGAGTTGAAACAGTTTATGTCCAGGATGCGAGGGGTCTGTAAATACTTTCACAGCCCTCTTTTTGGCTCGTGCAGGATACAGGTCCTCCGTGGAAGGCAGGTTGGTAGCAAGACAAGATTTCAGAGTAATGAAGCAGACAAGGACAATAACTGCTCAGGATCTCCTGCAGCTAAGACCCACCCCAACCCCCCGGAAAAGTTTTGGGCCTAACACACACTTCCAACTGTGTGAAACGTCTTTTTGCTTGCTAACTGCTTTTGGGGAGGTCTGTGAAGAGCCGAGATGATGGTATTTATTATTTTCCCTTCCTATGGACTTCCTTCCAGAGAGGGGGAAAAAAAAGACCGACGGAGAGAGATACCAAATGTGGCCCAGCCTTTTAATGCGTTTAAGCATTAAGTGTACTTACCAGCCTGCGCTGTCACAAAACCGGTTCTTTAAATACAAATATACATCGTGTACATACACGATATGCAGAAACATAGAGCGATGGAAAACAGGGCTGGCAAAACAAATGATGCATCTGGAGAACCATCTTGCTCACAAATACAGAATTTTTAAAATGTCTGGGGCTTCCCCCCCTTCTTGGTGTTTTTGCTTGGCCATCTTCAAATAAGATCTGTTGTGGCCGGTACGTGGCCTGTGCAGCTAGTAGCTGATTCAGACAGCGAGGAGGCTGGTGTGGTGCTGCGCCAGCAGCCTCTGCAGATGGCACTCGAGTCAGACAATGAGGAGGCTGGAGAAGATGTGGTGCCAGAGGTGGGGATTCAGCCAGGGCCTTCAGAACCTCCAGAAGCTCCTAAAAGAGGAAGAAGAGGAGGAGCCTCTTCTCGATGCACGGGTGCGCAAAGCTACCAAAAGGCAGGAGTGGCTTCTCAGGAGGAGAGAAGCTCGAGAGTAAGGCTAGGGCTAATTTGCCACTTGCTTAGCCTATTTAAGGAAGGATGACGACTGAAGCAATTTGCAGGGAACAACTTAGTTCACATACCTTCCTGTCTTGTCTTGCTTATCAGCTTCCTGCAAATTGCTTCTCGGCTTTCTGCCAACCTTAGTAAGATTGTGATTACTTTATCTTTGGTTTCTTGTAGGTTGTTAAGAAAGTTTATTAGCAGCCTTTGTTTGGGAAAGACTGATTTATTTAGTCTTTTGTGTGCTGCGTTCTTTGGGGTCCGTAGCTGGGGCAGAACAAGATCAGTTTAAAAAATTTGCAGTCTTTTTAAGATAATTAAAACTTGAAAAGCCAGGAGGAATAAAAGCAAACGGTTGGATGGAAAACCCTGAAGCTCTTGAGGGATTTTTCCAGCATGGATTCCATCGTTTGGCTATGCAACCCAACGATAAGATATTTGATGTGAATCAAAAATTTTGTCCCCTCTGAGCAAGTGAGGTCATTCTACATACAGTATGTTGATATCTTCTAAGGTCGGTTTCATCCTGTTGGTGTCTTAAGTCCAGAGATCATTGCACTAAGTGGACACAAGGAGAATGACTTGCATTAGAGAAGACCTGTCTATGGAAGTTCTCCGTCATCCAGATCAGGGATCTCCAACCTTGGCAACTTTAAGCCTGGCGGACTTCAACTCCCAGAATTCCCCAGCCAACAAAGTTGAGGTTGACTCGACCTTCTACCCTTCCGAGATGGGTAAAATGAGGACCCAGACTGTTGGGGGCAAGAGGCTGACTCTGTAAACCGCTTAGAGAGGTCTGTAAAGCACTGTGAAGCGGTATATAAGTCTAAGTGCTATTGCTACCTTCCTTCCTTCCTTCCTTCCTTCCTTCCTTCCTTCCTTCCTTCCTAGAATGCAGTATTGCAGGCTAACTCTGCCTACTGCCAGCAGTTCGATCCTGACCTACTCAAGGTTGACTCAGCCTTCCATCCTTCCGAGGTGGGTAAAATGAGGACCCAGATTATTGGGGGCAAATATGCTGACTCTGTAAACTGCTTAGAGGGGGCTGTAAAAGCACTGTGAAGCGGTATATAAGTCTAAGTGCTGTTGTACACTCTGCAGGGTTGAACATGCAATACCCTGTGCAAGTATCATTTTGTGTGCGTGTGTGCGTGATTGTGAGAGGCATAATAAGGATATGTTTAGATTTATTCATGGCATGGAAACAATGGATTGGGTTTTCTGTTACTGCCCTTGCTTCCAGAATGAAAGCCAGCTGCTGCAGAAGGCAAGCCGAAGAAGCTATGGCATCTGTGTGGGTTTCAGACTGGTATTTGGCTTGTCGTGGGATAGAGAGAAAGGGAAAGATGGATGACAAAAGAAGCCTTGCTTTTCAGTTCTTGATTGTTAAAGTTGTTTATCCCATGACTTTGCAACCATGAGGACTAGAGGCTTACAGTTTTAAGGCACGAAGTTGATTCCGAGGCAGCCCCTCGCTGTTGGATTGGTTCTCATATTTGCGTTTATCCACGATTTGTTTAAGCTTTACTGTAGTGGCTGAAATACGTTTGAATATTAGTAACTTGGGGTGGTAGTTAGGCTGTTGGTTTGAGCCCGATTAATTTGCATCTGATAAAAAGGTATTGAAAGACCAGTGCTCTGACAGACAAGCCCAACTCAAAACGCACAGACGATGTCTCCTCGAATGGTGATGAAACATTTGCAATCAAATTGCCAAGCTCGGAGCTCAAACCGACAGCCTTACTTTAAGTAGCTCAAGTTTGCTAGGTTTGCATAAAACGCTAAGCAACAAATCAGAATTTAAGAGCTGGGATTATGCAAGAGTCTCCTTGAAGCAAAATGTGCAACAAATCAAATCAATAAATAAAGACTCTAAGTCCATACTCAGCCATTTACCTTATGGCTCGGTAATGTAAATGGTAGGAAAAATCCGAAGTTATATATCAGAAGCAAGACATTTCTTCAAGCTTGTAGCTGTGGCCTGCGTCTTTCACGAATGAAAAGCAAAATTAAGAACTGAAACACAAGTTATCTTCTTTTTCCCTTGTGACATTAAAATACAGTAGAACCTCTGATAATGACCATAATTCGTTCCATAACTTTGGTCGCAACCCGATTTGGTCGTGACCCAAACCTAATTTTGGAAATTTGGTGCATATATTTTTAAAAAATGGTGCGGAAGGGGAAATTGGCCACCAAAAAAAATAATTGTGAATTTTTTAGGTCGGAACATGATTTGGTCATGGTCAGAAGCGTTCGTAACCAGAGGTTCAACTGTATGAAGGTTTTCAAAAATAAAAACTCTGTACCAAAACTACCCACATGATAGTTTAGACCACTGTTTCTCAACTAGGAACGTGGTGGCTCAATGGCTAAGACGCTGAGCTTGTTGATGGAAAGGTCGGCAGTTCGGCTGTTCAAATCCCTAGTGCCGCGTAACGGGGTGAGTTCCCGTTACTTGTCCCAGCTTCTGCCAACCTAGCAGTTCGAAAGCACGTAAAAAATGCAAGTAGAAAAATAGGGACCACCTTTGGTGGGAAGGGAACAGTGTTCCGTGTGCCTTTGGCGTTGAGTCCTGCCAGCCACATGACCACAGAGACGTCTTTGGACAGTGCTGGCTCTTTGGCTTTGAAACAGAGATGAGCATCGCCCCCTAGAGTCGGGAACAACTAGCACATATGTGCGAGGGGAATCTTTACCTTTACCTTTTCACTACTTTTAAGATTTGTGGACTTTTAACTCCCAGAATTCCAGAATTCTGCGAGTTGAAGCTCACACATCTTAAAAGTTGCCAAGGCTGAAAAACATTGGTTTAGACTTTAAGAAAGAGTCCAAAAAAGAGAGTGGATTTATTTATTTATTTTTCGGTATTTTCTTACATTTGCATGGCAACGACTCCCATATATATACTTCACCGACGGGGACACAGCTCGATGTATTGACTCAGGGAAAAAAGAATAGCTGAGCTGAAAGTCCAGGATCCAAACAGTTTCGGAATAAAAGGACTGCAAACTCTTATTGACTTTTGCAGCTCTCTTTTAGATCCACGGCCATCAGGGGAAAACACTTCAGCTAGGCTCAGCAAGGTTTCTATGGCAGGACTCCTGTCTCATTTATTTCCCCTTGCCAGGAAATCCATGGGCAACCTGAGCTCGGTTCATTCTCTAACGCTGCAATCTGTCACCATTAAAGCTTCATTGCCCCACGAGTTTCTTTTAATTCACAGCAATTGGGTCCAAAATGAACAGCCTGCACAACTTCCATT